>OLKM01000071.1:311053-460422 GCA_900291075.1 Melanogrammus aeglefinus
TTAATCATTTCTATCATTTGAGATTGCCAATAAGGTAAACATTAGAAGGATGTTGAATGGGCAAAGCAATTACAGCTTGTCCGTGTACAACCTTAGCCTAGAAAGACTTTTGACTTCAAACAATGCATCTGTTTGTATTTGCCATGCAATATGACATATATGCTATATACTTAAGATAAAAGTATGAATCTATATGATAAAGCCGTCTTTACATTGTATTAATTGTTGGACAGTGAAGTTTAGTACTTTTAGTTAGTGAGCATTGGCTTTGACTTCAAATAAATGACCTTGCAGTGTTTTCTCTTAATTAAATCCATTCATCCAACATGTATTAATTAACTGGGCCTATGTGCCATCGCTGCTGAGGCAAAACACGGAACAAACATTCGCCCAGCTAACAAAATATACACAAGTGCGAATGGAATCACACACGCACGCACACACACAGGCACACACAGGCACACACTCACATGGGAACACACCTGACTACACAGTCTCTTAAGCTACCACTCTCTTAAGCTCTCTGGAAATTACTCTTATCTTTGTATTTTTACATACTGATGTTAATCTTTTTGTCATTGGAGATTGCCCATAAAGTTGCCTTTTTTATGGATGTTCAGTGGGCAAAGTAAATACACAAACACCTCTGATTCCTCTCTAGCACTACTCTCTTCAATTCCTCTTATCTTTGTATATATTTTTGCATAAAATCCATTAATCCAAAATATATTCGTTAACTTGGCCGAGAGGACAACAAAACAACAACAAACATCCTCTCAGGTAACGGAAATAGACAAAAACACACACACGCACGCACACACCTGGCTGATTCCTCTAATGCACTCTTAAATTCTTCTTATTCTCACGATTAATGCAAGGAAAGTTGCACAGAGATACACCGATGCAAATAATGATTACTTTTATTGATTGACTTAAGATTGATTAATTTTTGTTTACAGGACTGGAAAGAAAAAATGCATTTGTTTATTGGACACACACACACACACACACACACACACACACACACACACACACACACACACACACACACACACACACACACACACACACACACACACACACACACACACACACACTGCTATTTATATTGCAGTGAAAGTGACCCACTGATGGGTGAGGTCATGTGACTCAGTGAGCTGGCTCATAGACATTGCTAATGGCTGGAAGTGTGTGTCCAAAATTGGAATACAAAATGAATATCATTCCATGTCAATCTTCACATATTGCAGCTGGAGAGCAAGGGCTGTATTTATGTTGAGTGTAAATAACCCAATTAAAAACAGAATCCTTATTTAATTATATTTTTTTTTCTGAAAAAGCGATTGGGGCAAAATAATTGAACACCACATTGACCTTTTAATTTCCATGAAGAAATTCAAAATCCATGTCCTCCAGGCTTAATATTGGGAATTATTTTTGTCTCCACCTTGAGCCATTAACGCATTTGTGTTTCCCTCTCCCTCCACACAAGGTCATTAAAAGCTACGGCTAATCTAAACCCCTTTGTTTCCGGCAGGGGTTTTATATATGTTTTCTGTTCTCTGCCCCGTATCCCATGCGCTTCGTCTCGACAAACATGAGGGTTTCCGTGTGACATATTCAAACACAAACAAGTTGCCCGTATCGACGTGGTGTCAAACTGCCACATGGCCTTTTACATTGGTGTAGTGGTGGTGGTCGGGGGAGGGGCCGAGGCAGTCACGGCCATGACAGGGCTGAGTAGCTCGGGAGATTTCTCAGAGGAAGGAACGGGCAGGAGGAAAGGTCAGGGTGAATAAAAGGCTTTTAATCCAAGCCCCCCCCCCCCCCCCCCCTTCGTGTCGAGGGGATATCAAAGACGCCCTATCTTTTGGCGGGGTCAGTCGGGGCCACGCACACTGTTTGCCTTCTGCTCTCTTTCTGCTTGTGATGCCCGCACGCCAACGGCCTTTTAGGAACTTTAAGGAAAGGTTAGACTCGGCCAGGTATATTTTGTGTGTGCACGTGTCTATCTTCAGTATGGGTCTCTATGTGTGCCTCGCTGTGCAACACTTTTAGTGGAGGGAGCAGAGATTGTTTTACACTATCTTCCTCTGCGGTTAAAGCCTGAAGTGTGATGACAAGCAGACGATGAGAAGAGAAAAAGAGTTTGGACATATTTTCCGCCTTTTTTTTTTTTCATTCCTTCGTTAACTAACTGATGACTTCTTACTGATTGACTCCCTGTTTACGAGAGTTTCACACTGCCTGTCAACAAGCGATTATGTTTGTGAAGCCCTTTTCAAGGCTGTTTTTTCCCCAGCTAGCTAAAAGGCAAAACAAAAAGGAACCTGCGTAAAACAACTCCGGCATGTCATTCGTTTTCATACCATTCTATTATTATCAATTACACAAAAACACGCACATAAATGACACATACAACGGTGTGCCGGATTCCTGCCAAGCGAAGGGACGCTTTGGTTTTTGATGTCAGTATTATTGGATAGGAGTCTTGTCAGCGTGCCCACCTGGCCAGACCTTTATTTAGCAGCTCTGTGACACCCCGAGAGCAGAGCCTGCCAGTCGATGAGGTGTGAAGTGGAATCATGTTTGCACAAGACTGCGGCAGTCACACGCGTTCCATATTGTGGCGGTGTGCTCGCAGCACTCCAAACCTGCCGCATGTCTTCCGTGCACTGCGTCTTTGATGCTCTCTAGCTCAATATGCCCAGCCAGATGGGTTTGTATTATTAATAAGGTAGCACTGCAAAACAAACACTGTGTGTGTGTGTATGTCATGGTTGATAATCATAATAATGCGTAGTAGGTATGTGCCAAAAAACAGCTTTTTAAGACAAAGAACTAACTTTTACTGATAGACAGAAGTTTGAATTTGATTAAATTTGTGATTTATGTTCTTTCTTTGTTAATGACTTGGCAAGAAAAGATTGATTTGCCGCCTGGGCTTTTTAGATGGATTTTTTTAATCATCAATTTATGAAATAATGATGGTGGTAAATATAGAAAAATATTTGTTATTGTTTTGATATGGAGTGGATAGATTTGAAGTTTCTACAGAGATTGCAGTATTTCTGGTCCATTGAGGCCTTGTGAAGACCTTGGTGTACCTATATATTGTACCTTAAGTGGAAGCGGTTTGAAATGAGTGGACCAACATTGCCCACACCCAGCAAACCACCAGCTTGTCGGGGTTATATGGACAACATTTGACATGCAATTCCACATGACTCCTGATTTCAATTCCATTTCATTGAGAAGCAAGCATGGAATAGGGTCAGGGCAGTATGCAATTACATCCCTGTAGCCTTCCACAGCATCTTGAATGGAATAGGGAGATTGACAACGTGACAGCTGGTACTGGAGGGATGAATAGCTACCAGCCATTAGCGAGAGCCTTTCTGACAGACAGGAGAGGGTTGCAAACGTCACAGAAGCAGCTGACAGGGAAGCATGTTTCACGGCAGCGGCGTCTGTATGTTGACCATTAAATAGCTTTGTTTTTTTTCGGTTGCAAATTTGTACCAGTTGTCATGTACATGGCAATATGATGGCTGCCAACGTGAGCAAAGAACACCTGATATTCTGCCAAAACCGGATTAATTGGAGTTATTTACCCTGGGTTCACCTAAACACTGCGACACAGTCGCTTTTAGTTTACCTTTTTGGATCTATCGGCAGGTTTCCCATCAGGAAGGGTTGAAGACGACGTTGCATGTCTTATTGAAGTCCTATTGTAATGTATTCTTTAACTTGTTAAAATGTTATCGACAATATCACATCCTATGAAATTAAAAAAAAAATGCTGGCCAGCCCGTACCTTTCTCCTTGTTTACAGGAATCTAACAATCGACATCCCCAAAACCCCACCCACGTCAGCCACGCCAATTGGTGTCAAACATTTTCACAGCCAGTTAGACTAAACTTTTTAACTTTGATATAATCTGACTTGATTATATTCGTTCAGAACAAACTGTTGTGGCTCCATGTCACGGAAAGTGGAAACTTTTCTTCCAAAGAATCAGAGAAACATTCTTGTCATAATCAGTGAACAGAGTGAATGAGTATCTTGCTGTCGGCTTTATATTCTTAGTGTGGGTCGGCCAGTTAGAAGGGGCCAGAAATACATTCTACTTGGCCAAACACCAATTACCCTAGGTCTGGAACTAACAATATATCATCAGTGTACCGAAGTAATTAGTGGCCGATCTTTGAGTCCCAATAGTCATAACGAGTTGTTTCTAGCACCACGTTGAAAGAGGAAGAGCAAATGCATTTCTGGTGTAGACCAATGGCAATATTGGAGTCAAACCAAATATCTCAAAAAGGGCATTCTTCTCTAAAACATTATTATACATCCAGAGATACCAGAACCACAGGGAAATTAAGAGGAGATTGGAGAAACAGTAACGTTAAGAATAATCCATGATACATATTATATTTACCTTATCTTTATTGCCTGTTCTCCACATGGTGTGGAATGATTGAGCTTTATGTGGAGGAAAAATATATTTGAAAGTAGACATTTGAAAGTAAGGTATACCTACAGCTAAGCCAGGTAAGAGGCTTTTATTTAGGATCTTATTGATCTCTGTTCTGAAGTTGCAGACACTTTTTAAATAGAGATCACTTTGGGGTCAATACACAGTAGGGTATCGACTATCCACTCAGGATCTCCTCTGAAATATCCCTTTAGACTACTACATTCGATTTATTTTAGCTTACCATGAGAGGCATAGGAAAAGTCTGTCCACGCAGATAAGCTTTCGATGTTTCTCAAAGTGTACCTCTTTGAGATGCCAGGATAGCCATTACCTCAGTGATGGAAGACTTCATAGGAAAAATGTTTCTCAAATTCCATCTCCTAATAAAGAGGGGATCATTTTCCATTGTTACGGGAGGGGTTAAGGTAAATCAATATCATCTGGAGCATGATCTGATTTATTAACTGTGTGTGTGTGTGTGTGTGTGTGTGTGTGTGTGTGTGTGTGTGTGTGTGTGTGTGTGTGTGTGTGTGTGTGTGTGTGTGTGTGTGTGTGTGTGTGTGTGTGTGTGTGTGTGTGTGTGTGTGTGTGTGTGTGTGCGCGCGTTATATGTGTGATAATAAGGGACAATATGCCTGGAGGCAACTTCCTCAGGAGACAGAGATACCGAACAGGCTTGCATTCTGCTCTGTAGAGCTCTGTGTCTAAGGTATGGTTTGAAGGCGTTTCTATCTCGGACAACACAGAAGTCTTTGAATATCAAAAATCCTCTGTTTTGACCACAAATCAATGCCGTTGTTGAAGAATCAGAAAACCCCAGGCGTAATCCCTTAAAGGATTTGGCCAATTTTTTAACACCTCATATGAATTGTTGGCATTGTCCAGATGTAAATCAGCCATAATTGTATTAAACTCTGACCTTTTCGTGGCGTGGGTGTTTTTCCGACATTGGGGCGTTGGCCATCCATTATATCCCAAGCGAGTGTTAAGCAGCTCCAATAGCGTATCTTTGTAATGTCCAACCGTTTCGATTCTGATTACCACTAAACCTCGCGCAGTTGGATGCGCCTCGGTATGCCGTTAGAATTCTGTTGGGTTAGAAAGATAGTGGCTGCTTAATAGGCAGTGTGATAATTCAGAGTGCAGGTCAGCATTTCAATAAGTTGCAATATTAAGTGTGTAGGAGGGGGTGCTTTGTAACTGATTGGGACGCAGCCTAAGCATTCACTTCTGAATCAAGTGCTCAGTTCACCATTGTAGGAATGTACAAAGAACAAGACCGTCAACTGAACACAAATGTCCCTATGGCATAATGTCCCCACTGACCCAATTCATTGGAACCGGTCTGTTGAAGCAATAAAAAAAATCCACACTTTGATCCAAAATTCACCACATTGCTTATGACCATATACATTTTTTGTTCTGACTATTTAAACTGCTGGCCTCTTAGTCTCTATCTCCTAAATCTGTGAGCATAGTAACGTGTAAATACACAGCGCATAATGCTGCATTCAAATCAGAAGAACAAACACAACCTCCTAACACTTCCTTACCATTGAAATGTTGGACTGCGCTCTGATTGAATAATCACACCGCCTGACAATAACAACAGCTGCTCGCCCAACAGAAAGAAAGATTTCTGTATGAAGGAAACAGCATTGGTAATATCTCAGTGGGTTCCTCATTGAAACACCTTGTGTGGCCCTTTGTGGAAATAGCACTAACTCATATTTAACTGGATTGTTTTCATCTTGAACTGTATTTTTTTAATTTTTCAATAAGAGAACCAATTAAGTATCAAGACCGACATGCAATCATACGGTCCGAGGAAGACAACCCTAGACGACTCACACTTCACTTTCAGTGCACTACGTGGACCAATGGATGAATGTCTTTACAATTACGGCTAGCATTTTAAAGTGACCCTTTTTCAATGTCAAGTGTAGCTTGTCAAATAAGTCAATTGCAGCACAACATGTGAAGATGCTTATAGACCCCTTCATTTATATCCTAGCAACCAGAATATTCTTAGTTTTCTCCATCTCCTGGTTTAGCTGTATGTTGACGTTCCCCAAATCCATTTTTCTATAGATTTTATAAATATCAATATTAGAATTTGACAAGATGCTGATGATGGACTTTTGAGTTTTTCTCTCAACTGAAACATCAGACGTGTTTTGATGCTTTGCAGAGTCAATAAACCCAGGAGTGACTGAACTGAACATCATTATCATTCATCCCGTATTATAATCAGGTCTAGATTAATCGACATATGGCCAAAAGTAAGATTTTTGAACTCATTGAATGCACACATGCTGCAATAACCTTTAAAAAAAACCCAACATGTACAATGACTGCCAGCTGGTGGAAAGGTTAATGATAAATAACCATGATACAATTAGAAGATATCCATAATCAAAGCGTATGTGTGCTGTGATGCTATATTCTTGGAGGAATTCAGATATGCGCCAACAATTTTGTTTGTTAATTAAAGTGAGTCAGAAGCCAGTGTGTTCCAGGTAACGTGGCTAGTTAGCCTTCTTTCACTGACATACGACTTACACTGCTGCACACCAGAATCCAAATAACAACTACTGTTCAGAGGCCCATTATGGTTCATGGCTCGATTGGTTATATTATGACGGTGGGTTCATTCATCCAGAGTGGTATTTGTGACGTCACAATTGGCATTGATTCCACCCCATATTATCTGAGACATTATCTCTCAAAGAGAGTAGCATCACTCCTTTCATGTTTCACCAACATCAGGTCCAAACCTGATAAGACCTCTATTTTCCATTATTTATTATTTTGTGTGCATTTAGTGATGGGCCCATACAATTGGATAAAAGTCCAACGCCATTTTTCTTTCTTCTCAATGGGGCCATTTTTGTTCGGAGAGCAAGGAAATAGGCCAAAAAAATACACCTTTCATCCTTGTGCTGAGACAATCATGACAGTTTTCTCCTGTCCTCAAAACTATGACGTGTCAAGAGTCCCATGTGGGCTTCATACGTCTTCAAAACATGCGTCTATAGGTGCATCAAGCGCTCCTCGAAAGCAGGGAGGGGGGTCTCTGATGATGGTTTGGATGACAGCTGGCACCAGCGTTGCCAGATTGGGCTTGATTTGGCGGGAAATCCGGCCTAACCTGGCAACGCTGGCTGGCACCCAACTCTCTCCCCTTTCTTGTTTCTGCTTCTGAAAAGTAATTGATTGATTGATTGAAATCCTTGATACGCGTCATGGCGATTTCTGGTCCTTCTGGGCCTCCTTTGAGGCATTTTCAGAGGCTGCCTCGGGGCCTACAGACACCCCTAAACGTACCAGGCGAGACCGGTACGACCGGCCTTAAACATCCTTGAAGGAGCTCCGGTCATGGGCGTTCCCACCGGAGGGCTCGTTTTAACATCCTGACTGCCGTTTTGAGGATAGCTGCCCTTCGATAAAGTTTCTGAACAACAACGCCCTCCCTCTCCCCCCTCACACCGTAGCGTGACAAAATGGATCCCGGTCATACGATTTGATGTGCTGTCTTAAACCCCCTCCCTCCCCCCTGCACAACCTTTTTTTTTGGGGGGGGGGGGGTTCTGTTTGGCTAAAGAGTAGCTTTTAGTTTGCAAAGATATTCCCCTGAATTCACTTATTTCCCGGATATCTTGTCCCAACCACAATGCAACTTTTTCTTTCTCTTTTAGAATTTGTGTGTGTGCGCGTGCGTGCGTGCGTGCGTGCGCGCGTGCGTGCGTGCGGCTGTACGTGGAATCCTGGGCAGGGTTGCTACCATAGCATGAGCTGACATTGCCCCGTCTCCCCCTCTCGTTTCATATGCAGGAGGTGTAGGACCTCTAACCGGCCGTCTATCAGAGACCCAGCGCTCCACAACCAGCACTAATTGTGCTGGGGCCCTCTGGTGACCAGCTTAGCCAATCGCGCGTCAGAGCTGAGTGAGTATGACCGGCCCATTAAAGTCCGATCCATTTTTCGTGGCGTGAGCAGCTGCAGCAGCACTGCTCCGGAGTGCTGTTTTGTAGTCCTTTGTTTTGTAGTCCTCCTCCTCCTCCGACCCCCGTTCCTCTATGTTTACGGCTCCTTTTCTTCCCTCGCCCGCTCTCTTTCTCTCTCTCTTCTTATCTCTCGCTCCCTTGGTCTCTCACTTGTGACCGCTCAGACTCCTGCTCGCCTCTCTCTCTCTCTCTCTCTCTCTCTCTCTCTCTCTCTCTCTCTCTCTCTCTCTCTCTCTCTCTCTCTCTCTCTCTCTCTCTCTCTCTCTCTCTCTCTCTCTCTCTCTCTCTCTCTCTCTCTCTCTCTCTCTCTCTCTCTCTCTCTCTCTCTCTCTCTCTCTCTCTCTCTCTCTCTCTCTCTCTCTCTCTCTCTCTCTCTCTCTCTCACAGACAGACAGACAGACAGACAGACAGACAGACTCTCTTGCTCTCCTTTCCCCTCTCTATTTATCTGTCATCCCAACTTTCTTTATGTCTCCCTCACTCTTCCCCCTTAACCCCTCTACATGCACTATCCATCTTTTGTTATTTGGATGCTGTGTGTGTGTGTGTACTCATCCCGGGCCGTTTCCCCACTGCAGGACACGCTTATTTGTTTACGGGTAGCCGAGGATGGGAGTGGGGGTGTGGATGCCTTGTGATGGACGGGGGGTGGGGGGACTGGGTGTGCTAGGGCGGGGAGGTGGGGGGGGGTGGAGGCGGACACCATGCGGTGTCGCTTGGGGCGACTCAGCCCTCTTTGGGTTTAACTGGAGCCAGTGTGGCGCATCTTTCTCTTCTGTCTGCCACAGCACTTTATAGTGCCACAGTGACGACTGGGAGGCAACACACACACACACACACACACACACACACACACACACACACACACACACACACACACACACACACACACACACACACACACACACACACACACACACACACACACACGAAAAAACATACATTCAAACAGAGACACAATCACACCCACGCGTTTGTCTGCAAACACAAACACACACTAAAACACACGTGAAAACACACACAAGCTAAAACACACACACACACACACAAGCTAAAACACACATAATCATATTCAAACACACAATCACACCCAGGTGGTCATGGGGACATGCAAACATAGAAATGCACACGCACACACACACACACACACACACACACACAGACAAACCCATGCTCAAACCCATATTAATAAATCTACACATACCCAAGCACACGCACACAGACACATACTAAAATACACGCATATCCAAACACCCATGCACTCCCACACATCCATTCTTTAGCGCGCGCACACACAAACGCACAAACAAACACTGGCATTGGATTAATGTAAAGACTTCAAAGGACATGTCTGGTGTTGGAGACAGTTCATGCACGCCCATGGCTTGATTAGATGGCTGGGCCTGCTTCGTCTTCTCTTGTCATCTCTGTGTACCTTCCTTTTATGTCTTTTCAAACATCATGTTTACACCTGAACTCTCTCCTCCTTCAATGGCTGCTGCTTTTCCTCTGCCATGTACCTGCCTTTCTGAATTTGAATTCATTAGTTCATCCTATTCACCTTTTCTCGACAACCCCTTCTACATTGATTTGTTCAAACCACCGCTGCATGTCAAAATGTAAAAACAAAAGTTTTTTTTTTAAACGGTGTAAAGATCCCGTCCGGTTGTCTTTTAGAAATCTGCTTGCGCAGCACTATCCCTAGTTAATCTAAAATCGATCGTAGGCTTTGATTGTGCTCAACCTCTCTTGTAAGTCGCTTTGGATAAAAGGGGGGGGGGGGGGGGCACTAAACGACTAAATGTGAGTTATGGTGTGTGTGCATTGGCACCACTACCGCCACTTTTCCCTTTATCTCTTGCTGGCCCCCCTCACACACTCCTACGACCGTAGCAGATCTTTTTATCCGAGTGGCTTTCGGAGGAGAATATCTGCTCCGGTCGTAGGAGTCGTAGATCCAGATCACCGTCATTACGGAGCAGATAGGGTGGATGGGACACAATCTCAGGCCCGCAGACAGGCAGGCTGCAGACACAGGGCAGTGAACCAAGCAGCGTGGGCCTGGACGTCTTAGCAATTAGTCCATCCTGCTTGCGCTCTGCATGTTCCAAGTCTCTTGTCTCGCTCTCTGTCTCCCTCTCTGTCTCCCTCTCGTCTCCCTCTCTTGTGTCTGCTGTGTCTATATAAATAGCTTCCTACAGACACATTCCATGCCGTCTCTCTTCTCTCTGTCTCTCTCTCTGTCTCTCTCTGTCTCTCGCTCCTGCTCTCTCTCTGTCTCTGTCTCTGCCTTTATCTGTCTCTGTCTCTCTCACTGTCTCTCTCTCTCTGTCTGTCCTCATATAAATAGCTTCCCACAGACACATTCAATGCTGTCCCTTACTCTCTCTCTCTCTCCTTCTCCCTCCCCCTCTCTCTCTCTCTCTCTCTCTCTCTCTCTCTCTCTCTCTCTCTCTCTCTCTCTGTCTCTGTCTCTGTCTCTGTCTCTCTCTTCCGATGAACAATCCATCTCTCACACTCCCCGCTGCCTACCCCCCCCCCCCCCCCCCCCCCATTCCGATCACTCCCGCTCTGA
Source organism: Melanogrammus aeglefinus (assembly GCA_900291075.1). Taxonomy (NCBI): domain Eukaryota; kingdom Metazoa; phylum Chordata; class Actinopteri; order Gadiformes; family Gadidae; genus Melanogrammus; species Melanogrammus aeglefinus. The sequence continues at coordinate 322,117 of OLKM01000071.1, forward strand.
TTCGGGGTGGGGGAGGGAGTTCTAGATGGAGACATGGTCAGGACCACTCCAAACAGAACACTAATGGCCCTGCTAATGCATCGTGACTACACACACACGTACGCACACACACACAGTGTGTAACCTGATTAAAGGAAGCAGACCTATAGGCATATATGTCCCACAACACATTAGCAGCACGTAAATAAAGATTAGCGTCCGGAATAGAGAGGATTAGCTGGTGTGTTTGCAGGTGTGTTTCAGAGAACTTGACTTTATTTTATTTGCTGAACCTCGTCGCACACCTTCTCTTTTACAGAAATTATAACCGTTTTCCGCTTCATTTAAATGAACAGCATGCCGTGTGATTTGCAGAAGTGAAATGAACTTGCCACAGGTGATAAATGTTATTCTTTCTACTTGATGGTTTTTGTAAAAAGCAACTCGGTCCTCTGTAATTGCAAATCAAATACTTTGGCTTATAATTTTTTTCAACTGTATAACTGAATTTAGATGTATGTGTTAGTGGGTTACTGTCTGTTGGGAGTGTGTGTGTTGGTGTGTGTATGTGTGAAAATGGGATCTATTTCTGTCATTGCACCTACAAAAACAACTACAAAAAAGTTACTCATTGTTTGCGACTTGACTTCACGTGTAATACGCTAACGATGTATTCTGCAACCTCAGCAAAACCCGATGAATACATTACACACATGTTTGAATGCAATTCTGCAGCAAATGCAGAATTATATTGCGAGAGAGAGAGAGAGACTAGAGAGAACCTGAGCAGAAACCCGATGAATACATTACACACATGTTTGAATGCAATTCTGCAGCAAATGCAGAATTATATTGCGATGCTATTCAGAGAGAGAGAGAGAGAGAGAGCGAGAGAGAGAGCGAGAGAGAGAGCGAGAGAGAGAGCGAGAGAGAGAGAGAGAGAGAGAGAGAGAGAGAGAGAGAGAGAGAGCGAGAGAGAGACCATATAAGCCCCAGAGTGGTTGGTCTAGTCCACGCTCCAGTTCTCAGTGTCACAGGACAGACAGACAGACGGGGCGGCAGGGCTGACACCGACCGCACTGAGCCGTACTCAGCTTGAGATTATTTTCTCTTCTCCGCAAGGCCTCACCTCTCAGGCACACATGCGCACTCCACAACGACATGGCAACCACCCTGCTCCTTCCAACACACACACAAAGAACACACACTCACACGCACAAACATGAACACAGACACGTGAACACAGACGCACACATGTGTACACACACACACACACACACACACACATGCACACACAAGGGGCGACACACACACACACACACCACTCACTTCCAACACGCACACAAAGAACACACACTCACACGCACAAACATGAACACAGACACGTGAACACAGACGCACACATGTGTACACACACACACACACACACACACACATGCACACACAAGGGGCGGGCCACTCGGTCCTCTGAAAGCCATTTCTCAGCATTATCGATCCAGAACACACACCCTCCACCGCACCCCCCCGTCCCCCCGCCCCTCTCACCACCGGTGGACTGAATTGCATTCGATCCACTTTGGATCCCCACACCTATTCTTCTCTGTGGGACAGGATGTGTATTTGCATTGGAGAGGGCGGGGGGTGCGGGGCGGGGGGGGGGTGGTAGGTCGTGCTGGATCTACAGGGGGGGCGAGCAGAGCAGGTGGATGGGGGGAAGGGGGCTGGAAGTGTGTCCGTGGAAGGCGGGGTCAGGGAGGCGGGGCTGGTGGTGATGAAGCGTGTGTGGTGTGTGTGTGTGTGTGTGTGTGTGTGTGTGTGTGTGTGTGTGTGTGTGTGTGTGTGTGTGTGTGTGTGTGTGTGTGTGTGTGTGTGTGTGTGTGATGTGTGTGATATGTGTGTGTGTGTGTGTGTGTGTGTGTGTGTGTGTGTGTGTGTGGGGAGGGGGGGGGGTGGAGTCACAGTGAGGTAGGAATCAGGGCAGCGAAGGACAAAGAACACGAGGAGGAAGCAGAAGGTTGCGGCGGTCATGTGCGTACGGTTACTGCAGTGTGCTGTGGGTTACAACCCACCGGGGACGCGGCACCGCATGTCAACGGCAAAGGGACGCCGTCTATAGAAGCCTCTGGCCACTCGATGCGGTTTACAAGTCATGACTCGCGTTCAGTCATCCATTCATCCCTCCTTTCGTACACCGACGGCCGTGTCGGCCTCGCAAGGAAATAGCTTCTGGTTGCCATACAACCCACTCAACCTCTTGGTCCACTGCCCCTTGTATGTCTGATTTTCAAACCAGCAGTACGGGTGGAATACCAACCTTCACAATCTTCACCCCCTGGAACCTGCTCCCTGCTGCGCTCGGATTGCGTCCTTTTACATTATATATGTTGACTGCCGCTGATCGATACAGTATGAAACAGAAATTGCGATTCCTCTCAGCCTCGTCCGTGCTGAAACCCCCCCCTAGGCCGCTGCCATAAGACGAATAATGCTAAATGATGGCAGATGTGAGGAAAGGCTTGTGAAACCCAGCGCTGTATGTTACACTGTACTTTAGTACGGGCGGGGGTTTCGCCCCTTGAGCTCGGCAAAGCGGCGAAGAGAAGCGGCTAATTGGCAACACGCAGCAGCGTGTCTGCTGTCCGCTAGCTTGATAGCATCCAATTTAAAATAGAAGGCGATAATCAGAACACCGGGGGTGAAGTCCACCCGTTCACGTTTCCGTCGCATCACCTCCACGGGCTCCGGAGTACGCGCCTTGTGTGGGCTGGTTGCCATGGTAAACACCATGGTAATGGCAAGCGTTTGAGATGAAATACATTATAATTACAGAGAAAGGTTTTGGTGAGATAACGGTGCGGGCGCAAAGCGCGCGGCGCCTCGAGGTCGGTTAAAACAGTCTTACCGTTTAACATGGATAAATCCAGATACGTGTCACCACTCCCCAACACATCTCCATCAGATGCATAACAGAGTGTGTCTTTGTGTACGTGTACGTGTGTGGGTGTGGATGTGCATGTGCGTGTGTGTGTGTGTACTCGTGCATTTGCGTGTGTGTGTGTGTGTGTGTGTGTGTGTGTGTGTGTGTGTTACGCCGCCCCTGAAGCCGCCCGGCTCCTGACAGGACAGCGGGGTTATTAACGATTACCGTCAGCAGCAGGTGTCTCGTCCTTCCTTATCCTCTGACCTTTCGCTCTGAAGGAAAAAGTCAATGGAGTGCTACAGCGCTCAGCCAGACGCCTGGCCGCTCTCTACCAGCCAGCCCAGAGCCAGCCGTGTCAGCCAGGGCTACAACAAGGCCTGAGACAAGAGCGAGCCCCGGCATCCTCTGATCCCATTCTCTAATACGTTTCCAGGCGTTTCCAGCCAGGCGCTTTTTACCCAGCCGTGTACCTTTTTTTATTCCTGTACAGTTAATTCAGATAGTCTGTGAAGAATACCTAGAGAGCTGGAAGGGTTTTAGCACAAGGCTGCCTACAGGTAAGCGCTGCAGATATTGGGAATCGAACCTGGTGCTCTTTAGGCTGGGAGGCGAACCCGGGGGATGCGATGCGATCGAGCTCCTAATGAAAAGGGGGTGGGGTTGTTGGTGTAGGAGCAACAACCTTAGTGGTGGACTTTAGACGATGGAGATGGAGCCCAGAACCTTTAAGGCTTCAACACCCTCGCCATTAGCCTCCAAGTTATTCACATTACACAGATCAGTTCTAAACATATTGTCGACCAATGATTTAGAGTAGGAGGGCCTGCTCCTAAGATTGTGAAAGGATGTTTGTTCATTTATTATTAACAGTTATGGTTTTTGTCCTGTCTCTAGTATTTAATAGTTTTTGTTTTACACGATACGTGACATATCATACCACACCCACACAATAGTTGACATATCCGTGGTTGCACATCCATAATTACAAAATAATACGAATAAATCCAAACTGTAAGACTGTAACCCACAATTACACTGCCTACAATTTCCCCAACTGCGTTCGCAACGCCCCCATGGATGTTTGTTCCGTGCGACACAAACAAAAAGGCAGCCCCTTCTTAACAATGTCACATCCATTCTTTTTCTTTTTTATCACCTGCCAAAAAAAAAAAAAAATCATCCATCACCTCTGTTGTGATTGCTCCTTCCCTTTTCCCCGGGCTTCAGAGGAGACACCCAAGGAAGAGGGGCTCCCAGCCTCTTCCAGAGAGGGCCCTTTTGTCTTTTGGATCTGGTGGCTTGGATCTTGTGAGGCCTTTGTTGCTTTGACTTTCCTTCTGGGGACACTAGGGAGGGAGGGGACGGTCTTCAGGAAGAGAGCCATCCACGGGGCGGGGCTTCCCCCTTGATGGTGTCTCTCTGTAACGGAGATCCGGTGTGGAAAAGCTACCTCCGGCACACCCTGAGCAAGATGCATGGCAAGGTCATCCCTGCGTAACCCTTTGGCACATAATAAATGAGGCGCCCCAAATCTGTGTGGGAGAATGAATGCTCACTGTTTAACCTTGTTGTAATGTAACACTCGAAGTAGCTCATAATCATTGTACAGTTATATTTATAAGATTTTCTTATTTTAATAGGGTTGCGTTATTGTTATTATAAATCAGAGTTTAACCGGGTAACTTACTTGACTTCAAATTAAAAGTTTACAATAATTGTTATAGTTTGAAAACAACTCAAATCATAAATATGTCAACTCATAATCAAACAAAAACCCCATACAAAACAACCAACTGGATGAAAGGCTTTCCATTTTAATGGAGCATTTTGTAGGGTTTTTTTCAACTTGCGGTTGAGGTTGCAGTTTGCAAGAAACCGAATTACCACTAATGCATCAAAACGGAGCACTATAACGTTAACATTTCTAATCTGATTTCAGCAAATTGTTTTTACGTACAGGACAGTCTTTGCCTCTGTGAATCGTCGGCAGCATTAAAGCATACTGCAGCAATAGTCAACACTTGCGTCTTCGTATATACTGTACATGTTGCATATCGCTGTGTGACAGAAACCTCAACAACACCACAGGCCTATGATGCAAGGCAATTCCCTCGGGTCCAATTGGATCAGTTTGTCTGCCACCGGGCTAATTCTTCCCATAAGCAGACAGAGGAATCAGGCTTTATCAAGACAACACAAATTATCCCCCGGCTTCCCCATCACTGTAATGTATCGTCATGCTTGCTATGGGAATGATGTGGATTACGCATCCTTTTAGTACAATAAGAATTAGCCCCCTTAATTGTGTGACTGATGGGGTCCCGGATTGCATTTCTCTGTGACAGTGATACAGTTACCACAGATCAATTAGGATGGGTCATTTGCACAAAACCCTTCATGCATCTCACTGCATTCAGGATGCGTTATGCGTTATCGCAAAGTCACGTGGAAACTGGCATAGTGGATAGAGCAATGTTGTGCAAAGTGATCTATAGAGCGTGGGTTTGAGACTGATGTTTGGGGATCTTCACCTCTTTGAACCTTTACAGACCATTTTTCAACACATCTGTGACATGTACTACATTAATTATATCACATTTGTAACATGCCTTGAATGCATTGGCATTGACAACCTGCTATACTCCATGAATATCATGCACCACATGTATTACAATCATTCCATCCATCACAGGCACACGAAAAAGTATATCTCCAACCACAACAGACGCACACAACACAAACTGGGGCAAACCACTGGCAGAGGCAACACGTGGGGATAGTATTCGCTGCCAAGTCAGCGGCCCCCTAACTTTCGGCCCTGGCTATGACAAGGACTGATTACAGCTGGGCATGTTTGCCGAGGTGAATCCGTTTTAATCAAGGGGAAATATCATAAATGGAGGCAAAGCATTTTGAATCGTGCCAAAAGAAATGCTAGGGAGTTGTTAGGTTCGCCGTGTGTGTGTGTGTGTGTGTGTGTGTGTGTGTGTGTGTGTGTGTGTGTGTGTGTGTGTGTGTGTGTGTGTGTGTGTGTGTGTGTGTGTGTGTGTGTGTGTGTGTGTGTGTGTGTGTGTGTGTGTGTGTGTGTGTGTGTGTGTGTTCGTTCTTAGGATCTCACTAAGAGCCTCTATGCTTACCTTAGCAGGGTTCCATGTGTCCGTTGTGCTCTGATGTGTAGTTCACTGTGTGTATATGCTGTGGTGGTGGAGTTGAGGATGAGCCCCGGTTATAAAGAGGTTATCCGTCTCAGCGACAACTTCGAGACATCCGGTTAGTCCATCAGCGCGTGCTGTGTGTGTGTGTGTGTGTGTGTGTGTGTGTGTGTGTGTGTAAAAAAGGTTAATGCAGTATTTACTATAGACTACCTAGTAAGATATACAACAAATACACATAGCAACCTTAAATGTGAGTCTATTTTAACGATTTTGTCGTTTAATAAAAAGAAAAAGAATAAATATTCTTTTTCTTAAAAATCTTATATATATATATATATATATATATATATATATATATATATATATATATATATATATATATATATATATATATATATATATATATATATATATATATATATATATATATATATAACCCTCCTACAGTGTAATCCTCCGTTTCATGAATCACCAAAGAGATTTTTTAGGTGCAATTATTCAAGGATGCCGTAGACCGATAACGGTGATCCCCATGGAGGATGTGTCGTGGAAAAAGAGAGCGGGAAAGGAGAGGCTGAGATAATAAAAGTGGGAAAAATATACACCGGGAAAAAATACATACGATTTAGAGAATGTTATTATGCAAGGCAGTCTAACGAGACTTGCTTCTAATTAATATTTAAGATAAGATATTGCCCAAGGATACTTCCAGGAATCTAATTGGATTGGAGGAAACTAAATGTGTGGAAGCTATGAGAAAAAAAAATCCTTTTTGTTATAGAATCAAGCAAAAAATAAACCTGTGTATTGCATTGGTTTCTCATTAACAGCGTTGGCGTGATAAAAGAATAGGATACAAAATAGGGGCTAGATTAACACAGAAAGTATTAGCTTTAAAAGGCTGAATTTTGTTCTATAATCTTTTTACATTGTACAACATTGGAGCTATGGAGTATATACTGTAAATGCATCAAGATTTTAATAGGATTCAACGAAAATCTTTTTTCTTTTAAAGGACAGCTTAACATCTTGAGGAACCCACACAATCTCCAAAATAAAGATGCACCAGCATCCATTGTAAATGGCTGCTCAACGCCTCAACAGTTTTATGGTAATCAAGTAAAGTCTGTATTTTTTAAAAAGGCAGATCTTGAAATACAGACATTCTTTACAAAATCAAAGCCCAGCCACCTCGACTCCAGTATCGTGGTAAGTTCAGCAGATTCACGTCTTGAGATGCACATTCCCCAACAAAATAAAACCGCAACAATGTCAACACTAAACGCGTCTTGAAGTCTTGAACCCAAAGACTGAGATCACACTGAGGTGCAGAGCAGGTGCAAAACGAAGCTTTACTCGAGGAGACAAGGCAGGCGGCAGCAAACAAACAACCAACCAACCAACTGGCAGGGACTTTAATGCATGGCGCACGGGTGTTGACTGACTAAATCGCCTGGGTTACACTAACGACGCACAGCATAAAAAAGGTTAGGGAACTGGTTTAAGGGCAGGATGGTTACAAAACGGTCTGTTGAAAGCATCAAGATTCGTATTGTGTTCAAACATGAGTCAGTTAGTTGTATTAAAGCACAGATTCCCATCTTGAAATCCCGCTATATTCTCACCAAAATAAAAGGTGTGCCAAAACTCCAAACAACTCAATAAGATTCCAAGGGGTTCCAACCTATCCATCCAAAAAAAAAAAAGGCTTTATTTGTATTCATCTTCACGTCTGCTGAAAATTCCCATCTTGAAATACCAGGTAAGGAAAAAGAGAAAGGGAGGTAAAGGACAAGGGGAAACGTGAGGAAAGAGATGACTACGCGGCACATTACAGCCCCCAATCTGGTGTGGGGGGGGTCTCTCCTCTGAGACGTCTGCTAAGGAGCACGGAACACCTGCCAAACCTGGGGGCCTGAATTATGCCTTCATATTTTATTGGCTCTTGATGATCAGGCCTGTGGCATCGTTCATCAAGTGTGGCATGGCAGAGAGGGGCTCTTAAGCCTGGGCTGCAGGCGTCTCTCCATCCACCCCCCCCCCCCCCCCCACCCCCTCCGTCCTCCCTTCCCCCCTCGCATGGCTCCAGCCTCTCTTTCTACGTCCCAGCACCCCCCTTTTTTAAAGGGTGACTCACACTTTCCCTGCGTTGGTCGCCATTAAAGGTACAGCGCGTTGAATGTAACGGTAGCTAGCGTTAACAGAATCGGAATATGACTGAATATGATATTCACACGCATGTTTTGATTACTGTTTAACCTCGTGCTTATAAGAATTGTCTTGTTTTTTCAGTTGGTGGCAATTTGCAACCTCGCTGCTAGAAGCCACTGAATTCTACACACTGCACGTTTAATGTGCGAGCAGGCCATGCCAGTGATGGTAATCAAGCCTCTTGAGACCATCCAGATATACACATTTGCATTTTGAAATCGAGGCCATTAAGTCTGGCCTCGGCTGGGCAGCAAAGATCTCCAAATATGGGCCTCGACATACGCTGTTCAAAACACTCCAGCCGATTAGATTAAAGATATTCTTGCTCTTGTGGCTCTTGCCGAATTCGGTTGGAAGTGAAGCAAGAACAATGTCCTCTGAGAAACGCTTTGCGTTCTCATTGCGGTTCTCCTTTTAACATTGTTACTCAGTCTCTCAGATAAAAACAGCTTTGATTGCTTTGTCAATGGCTCTTCTTTCCCCAGCGCCCTGAGGGAATACCCTCAAAAGTTGCGTTTGGATGAAAGTGTCTGCTAAATGACTGCATAGTCGTAGTAAAGGTAAGCCGAAAGCAAAGCTTACGGTGTTCTTTAACGGGGCAATATAGTCCAAAGGGGTCAGCCTCCTTCAAAAGGAGTCGATTTTATTTCGGCTGGCTGAGCTAAGAGAAAGGCCTCTGTAGATAAACTTATTTTATTCTCACTGCGGTTTCGGTTGGTCACTGACCGTTCCTCTAGTTAAGACAAGTGGAGTCTCCATGGCGACAAGGAAACCCGATCAAAATAATTCACTCCTTCTCTTTTCTAAATGATCACACACAGTGTTCTCATTGCCTTCATCCGTGACGATTGCAGGTGCAAGAAGGGCCGCAAAGATTTGCATTTGTTTCCTTGGCCCTCATTTTGTGTCAAACCTATTTTGTACAGAATATGCTGACCGCTGAAGGGAAGGCGACTGCCTCCCTTAACCCAGGCAGGGGCAGTAAATCCTCCTGTGCGTTTAATAGAGGGCCATTCAAAAAAGATTGGTCTTGATTTGGGAAAAATGAAATTTTTGATGCCACTAAAAGCACAAGGAGGCCAGGCAATTATATTAATCAAATGTAGGCCTAATCATTATGATTTCATCCAAATTATTGTCTTCATTCTTTAATTCATTTTACTGTTATTTTCTTATATTTTATTATATTAAATTGTTTTAAAGACTATGCTCCAACCACGGGAGAGGAATGTAAGTGGGATCTTACAGGAATATATTTTGGGGTTGATGCCAGTGTTGGGGAGTAACGGAATACATGTACCGGCGTTACGTATTCAGAATACAAATTATAGCTAAATGTATTCCGTTACAGTTACAATTTAAATAGTTGGTATTTAGAATACAGTTACATTGTTGAAATCAATGGATTACATTAACACCGTGCGCACCAACAGCATTTAGTGCGCACTAAATGCTGTTGGTCCCCTTGGTTCGGTACGTTTGCGTTGGTGTGAATGCAACCACCTCACTTCGAAGTGAACCAAATCAGCCGACCGAGACCTCCCTGAACAGCTGGTCTCGGTTCGCTTCCAAACGAACCCTGGTACGGTTCACTTGAGATGTGAACGCGAACGCACCTCGGTCCGATACAGTTCTACAAAGCATATGCCTCTTTGGACGTAACAGGCACCCGCCCAGCCGCACGCATTATGGTTTGATTAGTGGTAACTCCAAGACCGCAGCAAATTGTCGGACCGTCGGGGAATTTGGACAGACACCCACAAAAACGTACGCTGGAAAGCACACAAAAAATGCAGATGATTGAACGATCTTTTCTCTCTCTGTCTCTGTCTCTGTCTCTGTCTCTCTCTGTCTCTCTCTGTCTCTGTCTCTGTCTCTTCTCTCTCTGTCTCTCTCTGTCTCTCTCTCTCTGTCTCTCTTCTCTCAAAGTGATTTTATAACACCTATGCACTTAGCTCAGTGAAAGAAATGTTAGATGTAATAGCAAATATCTTTCTCATGAAAATACCCTTGTAGTCTTTGTTCCACTACAGCAAATTATATAAAATAGTTAACTTTCAGGGAGACTTGGGCCTAACACAGAAGAAGAACACACCAGATAGGCCTGTTTAGTAAGCAGGATTTGATGCCACATTCCTACACACTAAAATATAATTCAATGTGGAAGTAATCCAAGTATTCCGAATACAATACTCAAATTGAGTGATGAAACAGAATACGTTACATATTACATTTTTGGGCATGTATTCTGTATTCTGTAACTGGATAGATTTTAAAAGTAACCTTCCCAACACTGTAGGAAGTTATCACCTTGCCTCAGTCCTCCATAAAGGGTTCTTGTGTGAACATGTTTCCACATGTCGGCCTCACAACCTGCCGATAACATGTTATCTATTTACAGCCCGGTGGCCCTCGCCCTTCTCTTCAAAACCTAGTTTTTTTTAACCTTGTCTCTATTTAATGAAGCCTCTCTTTCTCTCACTCTATATTATTCTCTCTTGCCCTCTTCATAGTGTTTTATCCTTCTCTTTATCTCCCTCTCTATCTCACTCCATATCTGTATTTTTCTCTCTCTCTCTCTCTCTCTCTCTCTCTCTCTCTCTCTCTCTCTCTCTCTCTCTCTCTCTCTCTCTCTCTCTCCTCTCTCTCTCTCTCTCTCTCTCTCTCTCTCTCTCTCTCTGCTATATATATGTGCATATCATGTCTCTACATTATTCTCTCCCATTCTTCGTTGTTTAATTCTTCTCTTTATATCTCTCTCGATCTCCCTCTTGATCTCCTTCTCTCTCTCTCTCTCTCTCTCTCTCTCTCTCTCTCTCTCTCTCTCTCTCTCTCTCTCCTCTCTCTCTCTCCTCTCTCTCTCTCTCTCTCTCCTCTCTCTCTCTCTCTCTCTCTCTCTCTCTCTCTCTCTCTCTCTCTCTCTCCCCTTCTAATGGTCCCTCTGTCTCTCTCTCCCTCCCTCCCCCTATATCTCTGTATCTGACTCTCTCAACCCATCCAGAACATTGGAGCCAATGCCTTCACAGGCATCAGAGTGCCTTTTATCAGCTCAGTCCCCTGGTTCCCCCAGCTATGCCTCTGCTAGCCTGGAATCCTGTCTCTCTCTCTCTTTGCCTTGACCCCACGTAGTGACACACATCTCAAATCACCCCAAACGTGTAAAAACTAAAATAACAACGTACTGACCTGTCATCCCTTTCCCCACGTCCTCCTACTGATGAGCAGAGTTGACACTAGAGTCGTTATTCAGATAAGCAGAAAAAAAACGCTCCAAATTCCGTGGGAATTCCCAAGAGTGTTCCTATTTCCAAGAGTTCAAAGGAGCCCTTCGAAGAATTTAAAAAGCGATCTTCAGGGAGTATAAATGTTTTTCAAATGGTTAAAAACTGGAGCGTTGCAGTTTGACAAGTGCTTTTTAAATACCCTTCAAATGACTGTTCTCAACTATCCCCAGCTGAACAAGGAAAACCATATATTGCCTTCTGGATACGCACTAGAGTGGAGCGACGTGCCAAAATGGATGGCAGTTATTATAATAATATAGCATAGTGGATGTCAAGAAAATATTGTTTCATAATACCTGTATGACACATCCGTGACTGGTAATTTGTCTCATCATAGTCATCTTTTCTACAATCCGCATATAGGCTCTGCCTTGGTCTGCCTTCAGACTTGGTTTCAAATATAGAAACGGTTTTATAACATTAATATTTCGAAACAATAAATGAGGTTCTGCAGGAAGCTAAACTAAGTAAAATGGAGGGACCTCTTTTATTATACGGGATACATAATTAACTTATTCCCCATGAAGTATTCATCAAAGCAAATCACATTATTTTCATTTTAATACCCTACTTAATTGGAGAGGGGCCTCCCCCTAATGGAATCTAACCATTTGTGACATCACATGTGGGAGTGTCTCCCAGCTGGACAGCCTTGTGGCTGCTGGACGGCACCCACTGCCAATCACACGCCAGCGAGGACGCTCCCACCTGCGGTGTCCCCCCCCGAAGGGACAGACGGACGGCCAGAAACATATAATGCTTACACAAACGCCACCCTCTCGCCCTACAATGGCGTTGCGCTACCAGAATCCTGTTTCCATTTCCTCTTATTAACTTTTGACCTGCCTTCCGCTGACCCGGTAATACCGTCCCGGGCAGAGACGGAGTCGGAGCTTACAGACGGAAAATACAATATCTAGGTGTATTATTTTCCTGGAGAGGAGTCCTGTTATTTTACCACGGGGGAAACACTGCATATTTGGGCAAATAATATATTCCATTTCGCCGCGTTTCACTTCCTGTGCAGAAATTCCAATAAGCGTCCAGCATGCTTTAGAATAAACAATGCATTTATTTATACACATGTAGTTGTTATTCGTCGACGCCATCTGTTATTGACATTATTATTTAACAAATAGATGGAAATATTGGACTACACTAATTGTCACAACACACAGCCTCACCATCCTGTTGTATTTCCGATGTGAGAAATGAACACCTTATGCAAGCACATGATAACACAAGCTTCCATTATGTGGAATGTGCTTCCAACATCGGTTGTTTGACAAGGCGTCCCCCATGCCACAGGTGATCCATAAGGATTCTCATTCCCCACAGCCATTGTATATCTGTTACACACACACACACACACACACACACACACACACACACACACACACACACACACACACACACACACACACACACACACACACACACACACACACACACACACACACACACACACACACACACACACACACATATATATTTATAGATAACCTGGAGGGAGTTTACATGCAAATGAAGACAATGAGGTTCCATAATTGCTCACTCAGTACAAGGAAGCATACGCAGCGCGAGAATGATTAATGGTTCTGCTAATAAAGGTTCGGCCCTGGGTTGAGACGTGCATTAATCCAATGTACCTGCTGTAGTTCTTCTAATACCTGGCGCTAACCTGAGCGGACCCGTTACTGTTACGGCTCTTTATCGTCTCCCATCACGCGTTAGAACCATATGTCTGACCACCGTGGGGACTCGTCCTCTCAGATTCTCTTTCTGAAGGCTGGTTTATGGGCGGCAGAGTTTAATTGGATGACTTCTGAGACGGGAAGAAATTATTTAAATTTCTGTGTTGCTTTCTTGAATGTTGTAAGCAGGAGTATTCTGTATTGCCGGGTTTAGAAATCATGTCATGTAGTCATTCTGCATCTAGTCATTCAGTCATGTAACAATTTGAATACAAAGCAACTTCCTGTTGTGTACAGGTAGGCCGGGAGAAAACAGGGATCAAACCGAATAACGTTATGATCTGAATCATCAGCCAAAAAGTTTTGGGTTCGATATAATATATTTTCTGTTTTTATTCTCCAGTATGCTGTTCTAGAGTGTGTTTTGTAAAACTACTAGAAGCTTTATTTATACATGGGCTTATAGCGTGTCAGGTTTAGAAATTTAGCTTCATCGATTTTTTTACAGGGGCAAAAAAGCCCTTGTGAAATGAGTTTGGGGCCTTTTGGATCAATTCAACGGCAATTTGATCAAATGTTGGGGAATACCTTATTTTAACGATGCTGCATAACCAATATTCACTGATCCCCTGTTTTCAAGGCCAATCACATCTATCTCTACCCCCTGTTAATTTCTGACCCTGGGGCCTCATTACAGAAACTTCCTAACTCTGAAAACCTATCCTATCTTGAGATAAGAAGGCATTTAGGGGTTTTGATATTACGGAAGGAGGTTTCCTAACTTAACTTAGGAAGATATCCTATTTTAACGTAAGATAGGAATTTAGCCATTACAGAACTATCCTAAGTTAGGAATTTCTCAAGTTAGGATCCCCTAAGTTAGGTGGCCATACGCCCTGTCCTAAATTCAAAATAACTGTCAATAACAGAAGAAAAAAGCACTGCTAGTAGGTCTGTATGACAGTGAAGACGAGGAACATCACAACAGAAATGTGATGGCTAAAAGGCTACCGAGACCGCATAATGATTTGTTACATTTGTATTTTAATTTCCTTTTATCGCCTGCAAAGACATTTCATTTTTGAATTTGGTGGAAGAATTACTTTACTACGGTACTTTATTACTACCTCTTCTTGTTCTCTGTACCAATACCCACCACGACCGTAGTACTAGTGCTACTAGCTTGCCGTCATTAACAAAGATCCTCAACAGTCTCTGTTAACGTTAAAAGTAACTCATTCTATCAATCTCATGCACACTCTGGGTGCAGAAGCAGACATAAACTGACGATTGCCGATCGAAAAATCTGATTGAAAGAATAGTTAGAATTACCTAAGATAAAATAGGAGGCCAAAAATAATATGGGAAACGGCCAACAGGTTAGAGACTGCTTCTGTGATAGGAAATTAGGATTTTTCCTATCTTTGAGTCCCTAACTTAAGTTGGGATGAGAAGTTAGGATTTTTTCCGTAATGAGGCCCCTGGTATGTTTATCTATTTATTAATTTATTTTGTTACATTTCATTTGAAACTCAAAGGAGTGACCAGGTGGAATAACTATAAAAGCAACGTCACCACTCCTCCTCCTCCTCCTCTTCTTCCTCCTCCTCCTCCTCCACCTCCCAATCGCGGGGGGGGGGGGGGGGGGGGTTGAGGTGTGTCCAGTGCCCAGATGAATAGCCGGGAGGTGCGCGGAGCCATCACTTGGTAATCGACAGGTCTTGACCCCCCCCCCCCCCTCGCCTCGCGCTTCCACTGACTTATCTCATTTAGTTCAATCCTGCCAGGAGGACGCTAAGCCCTTTTGATCCCTCCCTCCCTCCCTCCCTCCCTCCCTCCCTCCCTCCCTCCCTCCCTCCCTCCCTCCCCTCCTCCCTCCCTCCTCCTCCCTCCATCCCTCCCTCCCCCCACAGCTCCCCCCACCTCCCACAACTTGAGGCCAGGGCTGAAATAAAGGCACCTAGATTAATGCGACCTGTGTTGGTGCTTTGGTAATTTTCGCTTACTGCTGCTACATGAGGATTCCCAGAGGGGGCTTGGCTAGTAGGACACATATTAGTAGCATGTTAGCATATTTTTAGCTTGGGGTTTAAGGTGACGGTACAAATCTTTCCATCTTTGTCCCCCCCGTTTTTAGGTCTGGTTGTCCTCTAGAAAAGAGACATGCTGATCTGCATTTATGTTTGAAAATGCATATAAACTGCTAAACGTACTTCCGTAAGCATTCTGTGTTTATATTACATATAAAGCTGTACACATATTTGCATCTTGATAAGTGCTTCTTGCTGTCTGGTACTGCTTCTTTGATCTGCACCCCAGACTTCCCATCTGGGATGCATGAAGCCGATCTTATTTTAAATCTGAATATACAGCAGTTCTTTTTTCTGATTAAGTTTACATAAATAGCTTCAACCATTCACGTTGTTGTATAGGAAACTCGCCTCAATGAGAACTTGAAGAGGCCAGAGCTGAGCTACGCTGGGTCCTAAGTACTGATGGCATAAGAGCAGAGCCAATTAGCATATTAATACTTACACTCATTCTCATTCAGGCTAAAGGTGTTGATATGCTGCTCAGCTATTTTTAATCATCATTTTAGTTATAAAAATACACTTAATATTTCATTTTGTGTTCACGTAATATGATCAGTTTGTGTGTTTAGTGTTTATCTAATTGGTTTTAACATTCAGCGTTCATTTAAGTAGAGCTGCAGCACAATAATGTCACTTTGGATAAAAGTAAAAAAATATCAAATAAATAAATGTGTGCAGGTTTTCACAAACCATCATCAACAGTCAGGTGTTCCTGGGCCAGAAATGCTACATGGCCCAGCTGTTCCATAAATGTGAAGAGCTCCCACATTGGAGGCTAATTAAGCAGCTAGCAAAGAAACAGCAGAAATAAAGCCAACTCATTACCCTGAGAACGCCAACAAGAGTTAACGGGCTAGCGCTAACTAGCACAGCCATACCTACTATGTTTAGTATGCTATTAGAACAAGGCATCATAACCCATTTTAAAGGGCCTCTATTTTACCACCACCAGGTGTGATGTTGATTAACTATCATATTCCATTTCACAAGCTACCCAGCTGTGACATCACAAGTGGGCCCGTCCAACACTCCAATGTATGACAGATTGACCCGACCGACTGGCAGACTGTCCTGACTTGCAGGCCGATCTGTGCGTTGTCCATCTGGGACCTCCACTCCATCAACATTGCATGGAACAGTATGAATATTAAAAGAGGAAAGTGGGGTTGAATCGTGTCCTGAGCTCAAAACAAAACGCCATTGTGTGCTTTAAGAAAGAATAGGGTGCGTTGAGCAAAGTAGTTTGTTTATACAATATTTTTTATTGTTGAGGAAAGAGGAGTACTCATCTTGTTTTGAAAGGAGTAACCACTTGATTAAATCAATTCATTGGAGCGTTGTTTTTACGTGTAAGCAACCGTTTTTCCCTTTTGTAATTGCTGTTGCTGCGGAAATTAAATGAAACTATTGAATGTAGAAAGGTTAGGATCTTGCAGGAAGTTGAGGGCAGGAGCAGCATCGCGAATTCCAAAAGGAACTTATCAGAACTATATTTGCAATATTTGTTTTCTACTAGAAGAAATTGAGTGAGATATCCATGTAACACACACATACCACACGTGTGTGCACACATCCACACTCAAAACACCAAGACACACACTCTCACTCACTCACACTCATACACACTCACACACACACACACCCACACACACAATGGGGTCCATATCACACCAGATGGTTCTTTAAGAACTTCATGCCAAAAATGTTGTAGCATCTGCTATCACAGAGACTTCAGAGGGAGCCCTGCACTCTGTAATAAAACACTAAAGTACCAACAGATAAAATACACTTCAACTCTTTTCAACCTTTGCTTTTAATAAGACATATTATTTGCTTGTAAATGTTATTATGACATTAATATATTATTACATTTTGCTTTCCGGCAGGTTTACTTATTAGGTGTTATAAGGACACTTGCGCTTGCCAATGTGAACAATAAAATCTAAGATTACGGCTTTAACAATGCTGAAATCAGCGAGGCAGTGCTGAACACAAGCAAGCCTTTTGTAGCATTTCCCTTACACAGCTTTTGGAGAAAGAAGGTAGGCAGGGGAAGTCTGCCCTCAGCAAAGCATAGGGTTGTCTGACATGTTCTCAGCTATACCTTAACAGATACACAACGTCACGTGAGTCAGTTACCGGGAGCAGAAGCCAGAGCCAAATGCATGTCACCTGACCTAAAGGCATCTCTAGTGTTTGTACTTCCTGCTCTGGCACCTGAGTTGTCGCTGTCTGCAATATCCATCTTATCTTTGCTTATCTGAACACAAGTAAAGGATCAGATCTATACGTTGGATAAAGGCCCCGTCACCTATAACCTTTAAGTTCTGTATCCCATCAGTTTTAATTTACTACTTTTTTTTTTACAAGGAATTCGTCAAATAATTTCTCATGAATTTCCTGGGAGTAAGTTTGCTTTGTGTTAATCCGCAGCAGACAGCAACACCTCACCGGTACACCAACACAGTCTTGCACTACGGTTACATGGTGACATTCACTTTATATCCATATGCTGTGCTTGCATTAGCTTATGTAGTCTGACGTTGCCATAACGGAGGCATGCGGACACATGCTCTCACTAGACATGGCATCCAGACGAGGGAGGTATCAAACAGAGGCTCGCTCGTGTCTCCCGGCACCCTGGTGTTTCGTATGTAGGTGGCTGCGGTTTTAGCTGCGGATGTGTTTTACGCGGAGCGGCATTACGCCGTGTGATGCAACTGCCAGCCAACCTGCCACACCACGTTAAATAGCCACAGTTTGACCCTGCAACGACACCACACTCGCACACTGTTGTGCCCAAACAGTTATCCGAGGAAACGTCCCAAATTTGCGGGGTGAAGCATGCTGGCACTCGCGTTTATCTGTTGGTACCGAGAGTTGGTTATCGGCAAGTATTTTGAAATGGATGCAGAGTGAGTGCCTATTGTAATAAAATGCAACAGCCAATACTTTATTCTGTGCGTTGTGTGAAGAATGCGACCTAGCCGCAGGCTATTTCTGGCTGTTTCTGCATTTATAGGCGAAGCCCCCAACCCCCCCCCCCCCCCCGGGTATTTTGTGGAATATAACATTGTTACTCCTGAAAATACTGCTTTGACCATTTAATGAGGCCTCAGGATTATACTTAGCCATTAATGAAGTAGTTTCAACTGGTTCTATGCTCCATCAGATCCAGGGGGGGGGGGGGGTGATTGCAATGGACTTTATGGAGCATCACCTCCCTAAAAAGAAAGAAATCTCCAGAAAGAGAAACATTAGTACACTGCTCCCCTGCCCCCCCCCCCCCCCCCACACCCCCCAGTGCCTCCCCCATGCATTGATTAGGACCCCCGATATGAGGGATTCTCGCAAACCATGGTCTCTAGACGACCAACGCCAGGCTCTTTTGCAGATGATGCAGGGATGTGCAGGCATAGGGTTATGGCTAGAGGGGGTTCGAGTCCCAGCATCAAGGGGTCTTCTGGGTTCCAACCTCAAGGTCTCCACCACCTAATCTGCAGGCATGCTGGAGCTAGACGACCCACGCCATACCTGTTCATTAATTACAGTGAATTCACTGTATGTCGCTTTGGATGAAGGCGCCTTCTAAATTACTCAATGGTAAATAATGAATAGAATAAATGAATAGGAGAGTGTAGGAATACGGTGGTGTGGGAAGCCTGCGGCAATGGAACACCAGATTTTCTCTTGATGCGCTGAGAATAGAAAACAGTACAGAGGCTGTGTTAGAATCGCTGGTAGGAGCGCCAATCAATTGATATGCCTTTTGTGACTTGATGACACTGTAGAAGGATGTTTTATCTAACCCGCACCTGCTCTTTAGTGACGCGCATCTCTTTGTTTCGCTTTCAATGTGGTGGACGTCACCTTAAGTCGTTTCCACTGTAAGTCGTCTAAGAGATGGTGATGGCAGATACAAAAGAGTTCTGAATTGCTAGACTAATCAGTGCTACCCTGCTGAGAGGACTGAAGCACAATGTTGCGTTTTAAACACCTTGAGTGCATTACAGGATAACTTTATTGCAGAGAAATTGGGAAGTTCATTCATTGTAATCTTCCCGAAATAAGTGGTAAAAATAGAAAGTACAAAGCTGTCTCTTCAGCAGAAAGGATTTAGGTAATTATTTTAGTTGCTGTAACTTGATGCAAGAATAGTCTTAAAGCAAGTTTATGTACAACATTAATAATTCAGCCAACTGCCGTTGTTTTTTTTTGAGAATTCACTTTGGATACATCCCATTCCTTGTAAACATGGCATTTAATAAACTGACAAAAATAATGAACAAATCTGAACCCACACACAAAACTGGGATAGGAATCACCAGAATAAACTTTAAATAACTTTGAACAACTTTGTTTTCTAAATGAATATATCTTTCTTGACAAATCAAAAGAGCAATTGATTCCGTCTATATTGGTATGGTTGGAATGGCAAAGAAGCCACGACTACAGGGTCTGTTTAACCCATGACCATAAATCGTATGGTGTTAGTTAGTGCTAACTTTAACAACGTTACTAACTGCAATTAACTGGTGTTAGCAATACTATGTGTGGTCCAATGAGGTAATAGCTTTAGCTTTAATGTCGAGTGTGTTTAATAAGGTAACCAAATTAATTAATTTAGAACACACCATTGACAAATTGAACATCAACATTATTACCCCATCATGCTACCTCCTGTGTTCCAAATGTCTGACATCCACCATAAAACAAGCTTTTCACTCATCAGCCAGAAATATACCATTCCAGCACGAAGAACTTACAGTAGCGAATGTTCTGCTTGTTATTTCAAACTAATACCTAACACAATAATTGAGTTGTAGAAGCAGAGTAAGAGAGAGAACAAGACTGAGGCGGTTATGGAGATCCATGGAGTACAGTCTGACATCTTCGGGTTGAGTCCTGTTGGACATGGGGATTGGTGTGCGATTGATGAAGCCAGGAGCCAACTTCATTATTCATCATGTGAGCAGGAAGAGGACAGGGGAAAAGTCAACGGGCGTGGGGAAGGGAATCCTCACAATAGGTCTGCTGTTTGGCATGGCCTGTTTGGATGTTCAAATGAGTTCAATCGCACAAAACAGAGCTCAACCATTTTCATGTTTGTTTCATCCTGTCCGCCGGGGCCTCTCAGCTCTGTGTGTGTGTGTGTGTGTGTGTGTGTGTGTGTGTGTGTGTGTGTGTGTGTGTGTGTGTGCGTGTGCGTGCAAATCAGCCCCACCTTTTGTGCAAACAGGCACTGACCACAGACACGGAGAGCAAAGGAGAGAGACGGGAAAAGCAAACATCCCATTTCCTCCCCATTAGCTCCAATCAGCTGCTCATAGCAGACAAAGTGTGCCGGTTTTGCGTTCGTCCTGATTATTATGTAGCTGCAATGTGAACATTCAGCTGTGGCGTTCATCATTAGAACCACCGCTGTGTCGCTGTTGAAAGCGTTTAGAGGGAACACTGGAGACGGAACCGGGGAGGCGGCGCCCCGGACGGCAACATCATTTACAGAGTAACCTGTTGAATTATAGCAGCCCGTATTTAAACAGAAGGGAGCATGGATCTGAAAAACGAACGCACCACACTGCGTCTTTGCGGCCCACTGATGAAACCAGGGGGGGATGGTGATTTATATTTGTCTGTTTTTAATTATTTCGTTCCAATTATGTGTCACGTGTTCCAACGCAGAGTAAACACACAATCTTAACGTCACTGAGGGTCTGCATGCAACTCTGTTACGTCAGCTGACGTCATTTTATTTGTAGTTTTTTTTTTTTTTATTAATTAAAAGTTCTTCTTGATCCGGGCAATGGACACGGACACTTCACAATAATACTAAAGAAAAACACTAGAGGAAAATACTCATTGACATTAGGGCACTTGGCGCATCAAGGGGCAGGTGGCTGGGCAGCCTTAGTGCCCCCCCCCCCCCCCCCCCCCTCGCATGTGCTCGTGAGCAGGGGGAGAAGGCACGCGCAAGTGACCCTTTTACAATTCTTGGCAACAATCTAGTAGTATAGCCGACTTAACACGAGGGATTCATTTTCCTTGAATACATTTCTTATTAGTGTGTGTGCAATATCAATGTTTACGTCTCTTGATATTAACGTCTGTTCCGCTGGCATTTTCTCAATCAACTGCCATTTATTTTTCAAATGACTAAATACGCACTTATCAGTAACCAAACCAACAAAGGCGGTTAAAAGTCTAACTTTGTGCGGTCGTATTTAATTTTGTGTGATACATTGTTGTATAGTTTCAATGTAACATCTGTTCCGTTTGCATTAGGCATAAGAACGTTAACATATGTTCGTTGCAGTGCTTCACGTGTAATGTAAATATACAGAAAATAAATTTTCCCAAATTAATTTCATTTGCAAACTCATCAGCAACTACAGCGACACGTGCAGATCAGAACCGTTCATTACCACACTTGTATACGCTTGACCATTCAGCGATCCATCTCACTATTGACATGGAACAAACACCAACCAGATATACTTATTACCAAAGAGGGGTGATAATATGCTCTGCGCATCAATATCTTCCTGGATGTGCTGGACTCACACGTTGACAACATGAAGGCCACAGCGGTGGAGTTGGGGGAAGGGTGGTGCGATGGATGCCTTTTGGGCCCCAGCATCCTATCAAAAGAGCCCCCCCCCTGCCAGACCCTGGAACACATGCAGTGTAGTGCAGCGTATGTAAACCGATTCGTACGAGATATCTTCTGTACCTGGCAATGACGTGCACAAATCCATTTCTGTTGGGGATTTTGTGGGGGCTGTTTGGGTTTATAGAAGATGACAAATCAGCACATTATGCTTTTACTCTGCTAGCTGCCATATGTGGACACATGCAAGCATATGCACACACCCCCACACACACACACACGCGCACACACACCTTTCTATATATCAATCCATCAATTGTGCATTAAAATACATATCGCATGGACCCTGATGACTGGGAATGACACCCTGCGTCATTAATAATGCAAACGGTAAACAGTGAAAGGTGTCCACCAGGGAACAGCCAGATGGCCAGAAGCTGAGCTGGGGCCGCAGGAGAGGCAGGGCAACGATATACAACAACATATCATATGAGTATGACAACAAGAGAGGAAGAACCTGTACGTAACGTTTTTAATAATAAATATAAAACAAGTAATAATTGCTAAAAGTATTAATTATCAGTTAATTATAAAACATACTCATACTTCTAAGTCTACTGATATTAATCATATAATCGTGTGTGTGTGTGTGTGTGTGTGTGTGTGTGTGTGTGTGTGTGTGTGGTGTGTGTGTGTGTGTGTGTGTGTGTGTGTGTGTGTGTGTGTGTGTGTGTATATATATATATATATATATATATATATATATATATATATAAGAATAAATAATAACAATAGGTCTTATATGAATCATATGAACGATCTAAATAATACCAATGCTAATACTACTCAGACTATCACCTCTATCACTACCCCAACTACTAAAAATAATCCAAACATTTATATTAACCACTCAATGAAATACCGGTAATAGTAATGAATATGAATGTAACGATCAATAAGATGTAGCCAAGTCTGATGCATTGACCATGTAATTGGTTTCATAGAAATACATGTGGAGTTGCTATGGGGACTGGAAAGGCGCTGTAACACAAATTCATTACATCACTATTTTTTCAAACCTTTCCACTGTAAAATAGAAGAAATTCAAAGAAAACATGATGGGGACAAAAGGGTGGGTGGATTGCAGAAATAAAATGGCCGAA
The DNA here is from genome assembly GCA_900291075.1 of Melanogrammus aeglefinus. NCBI lineage: Eukaryota > Metazoa > Chordata > Actinopteri > Gadiformes > Gadidae > Melanogrammus > Melanogrammus aeglefinus. The sequence goes on from OLKM01000071.1 coordinate 345,223, forward strand.
ACTGAAATATACGTAAAGGCTATTGATTCGGCCTCTGTCTTGGGTTTTCTTTTTTTTTGGAAAGCAGAGAGGTCAGTCTATTATGTCGTGGCAAGACAGTTGGTCCTTGATAGAGGTTTCATATTCACTCCTCGCCAAGCATTCTGAATACTCTTTTAAAGCTTAACCCCCAATCTCCCCTTGCCTTTGAAAGGGTAAGTAAACCCCCAAATCACTTTATTCAGTTGAAAACGGTTCTGTTTGGCTCTCACAAATCGTTGGCCGGCATCTCATCTCGGTCTGCTACTTCCGACAAAAAAAATAATACTTTTTTTCGTTTCCTATTGTCTGCACACCCTCGCTGGAGTTAGTGTGACGTGGATTTTCACAACCTTTTAACACCGTCCCCTGAACCTGCTATTAAGGAACCCGATGTCTGTTTGCTTTTTTTCCTTCTTCTTTACAATTACTTTAGCTAGTTGCGTTGATCGCATTTTCCTCGCATCTCCCGGGCAGAAGTGCTGCTGCTGAAACTGGGGTTTGCTTAACCTTTGACCTTTTCCCTCTGCCCACCTGCTGCTCCCACACACTGCCTTCCACTCCCCTCTGCACTCCTGACGACAGCCGTTGCTTTCTGATTCAGGGCAAGTCATTACCGTAATGGCATGGGGGGGGGGACAAACAGAAAAACAGACCGCAGCCCATATCCCGGCGGTAGCTTTGTATTACGTAAAATACTCCCACACAGCCTTATCGCTTATGCTCTGATATCTTACAGAGCAGTATGAGAGCAGTATGATATCTTTGCATTCGTATGTATAGGAATGGCCATGGATGGATATGGATTCTATGGACGGCATTTTGAAAGATTGCAAGGACGACATCTGCATACACAAGGATGTTAAGAATCCGTCGTTATTCATCGTTAGTCATATCATTACCATTCAATCATACATGGAAAAAAAAAGAAAGAAAGTCACCATTATTGTGACAGTATAACTGCGTGCGTCATAGAATGGAAATGTTCCTCCGTTCCAACATTTTTGAGGATAGAGCCATCAAATCCATTTGTCTGATGGCTTTATCCTTGGTACTCCTCCTGTGAGCTACTTAACATTCACATGCTACGCAACAAGTGAGCATTTGCATTGCTTCTGTGAGGTTTATATGGAGTGACTACACCCACCCAACACCTGAGAATAGATTCTGTAGTGTCTGCTGACTGTACACATTCTAATAAGCTCCTATTTGTGATTCCTATAGCTTCTCCGTACCCTGTGCGGTTGATTATTTTTGGATACTTAGTTGTGCTGAATCACTTTGGAGCCAAAATCGGAATACGTTCAGCCTCTATGCTTAATGACAACATATGAATGTAACAGCATGAAAACACAGTCTTATGTAAAGCTTATGGAGCTGATGGGAGCGCTGGTCCCTGCGGTGTGTCTTCATGCAACATGTGGGCGCTAGTGCGTACTGCGTGGGCGGGAGAGAGTGTGCTCAGATATGTGGTGACACCAGGCCGCGTGATCCTTATAACCAGCTGATCAGGCACTGCGGAAGCACGGGCACGCACAGACACACACACACACACACACCGACACATGAGCGTACACACACACAGACAGACACACACAGACACAGACACAGACACAGACACAGACACACACACACACACACACACACACGTTGTCTCTCCTTGTCTTGTACCCTATGTCTCGTCATCATACCCATGGGTACCCCCAGAGTACAGAGGCCGGTGATTGATACGATCCCACCCGCGGTGAAGGGTGGTGGGGTGAGTGGTGGTGGTGTGTGTGGATGGATAGAGCCCCGGTAGTAGACTCACAAGTCTTTTTCTAAACGTTCCGCTGTGCTGGAGACTGAGGGACATCCCCCAGGTTTCCTGCTAAAACTTGGTGGAAAACAATTAGAGAGGTAAAATGAACCCTAACTTGCAGAACCAATCAAAGTCTTCAGGGTGGCCCTTCATATCTGGCTGGAGACAAGCAGTTGCCGTGTGCACTAGTCAAAACTGTAGCACTAGAAACGTGTGCATTGCAGGATGCCTCAACCACATCAATGTACTAAAATTTTGTTGACGTTTGTGGTGAAAAAAATTTGACAAATGAAATCCAATAATGCAACGTTGCTCGGGACATCCGTTTCCAATATTTTAAATTGCTCTCTCCATAGTACAGTGATACGCTATGCCTCCAGTTTGTTCCACTAAGGTGGAGGATGGGGTAAGAGCATAATTTCCCATACGGAGTCGTTTCCTGTCAAATTGAACGGGCGTAGGTCTGTTAACGACAAAAATCCCAACTCTGAACTCTCCGATGGAGAGACTAAGTGGTGGTGGTGTTGGTGCTGGTGCGGGGCAGTGGGGACCGGAGAGTCGGAAGTTGGTCATGGGGGTGGAGAAGGGGGGAAGGCTGGTGTTGTTTGGCTGGGTAGTGGATAAGGGTATTCGAGTCCAAGCCTATTGATTGGCGAGGAACAAAAAAAAAAACCCCTCCATCAAGCCGTCTAACTCTGTGTAGCTTCCACAAGACCGGCACGAAAGCCCTCTTGACAGCCCAAGTCAAGGGGACAAGATCTTTTGAAGTAGTTTTTTTTTGTTTACAGACGTGCTGTCACACATGCACACACACACACAGTTTATTGAAAGTTGACCCCCTTTGACCACGACAGGAGAAAATCACTTGGAGAAAGCACGGTTGGAGAGGGAGGGAACAGAGGGTACACTGGTGGTGGAAGGAAGTGTGGAGGGTTACTCGACAAGGACACGCTTTGGGGACCACTGGTGTTCCACAGTTTGAACCTTATATGCAACATGTTAATCATGTACGAATGTGCATGATTAACATTCGTTTATCATTTAGCTGGTGTTCAAATGAATGTATGAATCACTCCGAGCTACTGTATATGCAAATCGTCACAGTTGATGTGAGAATGTTAAACAAAAATGTGTCTACTTTTCACAGCTTTAAAAACCCGACATGTTGTACGCTAGTTTCTTCATCTTATAGTTTCCTCAGATCCGAGTCTCTTCTGAACATTTTATGATAAAGCAGTACTATAAAGTGTTCAGCTTCAAACTCGACTCATTCTCAAGGACACGGGTGGACACAAAGGGAACAAACGGTGGCCTCTCCATCGCCCGCTGAATATCTTCTTCGCGCTTCTTCCACGGCTAACGGTAGATGGCCTCTCTTCGTCTGACCGGGGTGAACACCACGTCTTCTATCTAGAAAATATCTTGAGGCACCCAAAACAACCTCTCTCTTTATCTGGACGAACAGGGCATTACGCTCTGGGCTTCAGCCATTACTCTTCATATCGACCAACCTTCTTAGAATCCGTAATCCTCCACGATCCTCAAACATTTCAGTACTGCGTTGTAGATTGTTTGTCAAAATTTGTTGACGTTCAGCCTTTTGAAAATTTGAAGAAGAACAATTGAGAGATTGTCACTCTAGATGCTCTGCATTCACCTAAAATGATATTTCCAAGCCATGCTTCCAGGTTGGTATATTTACTCTCCGATGTTGGACCCGGGACTATCTCCCCTCTCAGCTTCCCTCATATAGGCTCCCAGCGTATATTCCCCAGTATATAGCCAGCTTCAGGGCAATTGTACGCACTTATTTAAAAGACCAGACCCCTCGTAGCCATTCTTGTCTTTTCACTTTAGTGTCTGCAGAGGCAGGGGAAAATAATCCCACAGCATTGCCTTAAAGTCTCCTGCTGTTTTGCAAGTGTAGTAACATGATAATCATGATCTCAAACTAACTACATTTGAAGGAAACTTAAAATGTATAAAATCCCAATCATGTACTTTGTAATCATGTAACCTTGACTTTAGCAAAGTTAGCTACGATATAAAGTATTGTGTCAGTAGTTTGGGGAAAGATCTGTATAATACGGCACAAAAGAAGAGAATGATCAGAAAATGATGTGATTCTGGGAAAGCACATTGTTGTTTTCATCATATTTTTGTCGACTATGAATCCCAGTGAATCCCACAAACACTCTTGCAAAAGTGAAAGATGAGTTTCCTTCCTCTTGTTGATCCATCATCTCCCCTGGGAGCCCCCTGACACTTGTGGCATCAAAAACTATTTGTAAACAGTATTCTGTCCCAGCAATGAATACTCATATAATCTGCATACAACCAAAGTCTCCAGTCCTCATTGACTGTATTATCAGCCATCCGTTAAAACTAAACAGCCTGCAGGTAATTTACCAAGAAGGCCCAGATAGTTGGATCTCCCCGTTTGACTCCAAATTGAGTCGTAAACAATCACACATGAGTCCATTTACATGTTATTAACTTTAGCACATGCAACAGGAGTGTTTTGATTGCTGAACATTTTCCAGCACTTTTGCTGCCAGCATTTTTGCTTCACCTCCCTTGTTGATTGCAAATTGTACCTCACTACCAGTAAATCACACGCATTTGATGAATAGCCTCTCCTCTTTCATTTCATCTTCGCTCATATCTTGGGGATAACATACTTTTTTAATAAGGAAATGCTGATCAAATGTAAGCGGGGTGCAATTACCAGCAAACAAATCAGCAAAATTCATCTCCCACTTTGAATCATCCGCTCAGATTCCCCATTCAATCTCTTCAATTTTTGATTGAGAAAAAAATCCCTCAGAGAATGTCGTTTTATTTATTTCACTGCAAAAATGTTTAAGGTTTAGTAGAATGCTTCACACTAAATATAGTGCTTGACCCGAGTTTGCTATTAAGAATCCTTGGGTCCATGCGCCGAAACCTTATCCCAGAGTGAAGTCATCCACAGACCCTGATAACCGATAACACTGTCTACCAGTGGAGCTGTCGAAGTTGACTACAGCCTGCTGTTAAACTAATCATTTTGCTTGAGTTCAAAAACATAACCGCCTTGAACTTCTGCCATTGGGTTCCAATGTTGTAGCCTCAAAAAAAGCCCTGTTACACAGTCCAAATCAATTTAATTTTGTGATTATCTCTTTAGCCTTTGTTTGAACCAGCGCAAAAGATGAAGTCACTGCATAGCGACTCTGCAAGGTCTCACCGCAGCCGCCATTTTGTGACCATGAATCAGCTGAAGTTACCACCAAAAGGGGGTAGGGCGCGGTGGCGCTATCTCTCTATGATAAATGCATCCCAACTGGAGTGCGTTGGCCGCTTGACGGTCCTTGATGGACGACCGCATCTCTCGTAGCTATAGTGCACGTCATAGCATCGCTTAGCCCGTGTTATTTATAACACGGTTTTTATTCAACCGTTTTATTTACGTCGCTAGTTTTTTCTGGAAATCTGGACGGAGGTAGTTTTATAGAATTGGATTTAAAGATTTATAGAATTGCTAATATCAATCAAAATTTTCTTACAAGGCTGGTCACCTCGACGACTAACGGGGCATTTCCCCCGACAAATCCCTCCTAAACCCTATTTTAAAAGAAGCATCTTATACTGTTTTCCACATAACAACAAACTCCATTAATCCAACTCCTACCAGGTCGCTTTTACTCCGATAAAGCATCGAGAGAATGGATAAAAAAGGAAAAAGTCAGGGACATGGACTGGCCATCGCGGCTCAGCATTACGGCCCTTCATCCTTGCACCCCAAGGACGAGTGCAACTCAATAACTGTCCCCTGTCCAGACGTGTTAAGCCCTGCGCCGCAATCCCTTAAACCCCAACCTCCAACCTCCACCTCCACCTCCAGCGCCGCCCGTCAGCCGGCACTCTGACACGGAGCGATGAAGTACATTAGGCATTATTTTCCGGGAGATTAAATTGAAAGGCTCTCGCACTCAACTCTCGATTAATTGGACAACTTTTGCCCCTTTATTTTTTTGCCTCCTCGTCGACCCTTCTCCTCTCCCTCTCCTTCTCTTTATCTCTGTTAATCTGCTGCTGTTGTGTATTGTCCTCCAGCAGCGGCCAGAGATAACATCAGTAGGGAGGGGTTGGGGGGGGGGTGTGATTGGTGCTCAAGATCAGGTCTTCTATATGATAATGAATGACACAGAAGGAGGAGAGGAGATCAGAGTGACAGACACCTGCGATGTGATAAGTGCCTCTAACAACATCTTTCGCTGATGAGGTTTTTTGTTATTCCCCGACGGAGATCTGAAAGGATTGCCGTTTTATTATTATAAGGGTTGGAAGGGATTGTGTGTTGTTATTTATCGACTGGTTTCATATGCAAATTGTTTTTGTTCTGTAATGTTTTGAGGTGAGGAGGTGAACTCTCTCAATCCAGTGCTATAATAGTAAAAGTAATCTCGACAAGCGAAAATGTAATCTCTTTACCGTTAGAGCTGTGCAGTTTCACAGCTGTGCATTTCACCTGCTTATCAGTCTTCAACTACGGACTCCCCTTATCCCTTTTCAACACTATAGTATATTAAACTATGATACCACTATAAATCTATACTTAACTTATACTGTTCGTTAGAAGAACAGTGTTGAACAAACATTAAACGTATCAACCTAATATATCTTAATTACTGAATGTGCACCCTTTGTTGATATCCTTTACAATGGACAGTTTGATTTCCTTATTTGACATAAAAACAAACACTTACGCATTTGAACAATTCTATTAGCTCCAAGAGTACAGATTAAACTAAAAAGACGCTTAAACATTTATCAGTGAAACCCTATAAAATTACCATTGGCTTGACAATATATGACAATATATGATCCAGTCCCTATGGATACAATTGGAACAACAGCCCATGAAAGGACAGTTTGAATAGTGTAATTCGTTTTTTCCTATGTCCTTGATGATAGACTATTGATCTCTCTTGCTCTCTCTCTCTCTCTCACTCACTCACTCACTCACTTATACGCACATGAACGCACACATTAAGGGAAAGCAATTAAAACATACCTGCCTGGCTTCATCCATGGCTGACTGTAGTATTTATGGCTACAGATGTAAAAGCCTCTTCTATTACAGGAGACGTTTCTGAAACAAGGCTCATGGGAATCGTTTCTCCATTCTAGACCAGTTTTATTTAAAGGAATGGCTAGTCGAATAGGTTATGGATGTTGACAATGAAGTAGCATTGCTCTTATAAATAATACTATGTAATTTTATAATATAATTAAATAATAACGTACATATTCCAGATTGTTGAATGGTTTGTGGTCCGTATGCATCAGACAAAAATAAGAATAATTGTAAAAGGAATTCAATTTGGTGCAAATATAGTATATATATATGTTGTATATACATTATATGTTGTATATGCATGCAGCAATGCACAGCATGGACGTGCAGGTGCACATACTACCGCAACATGCACATTGTTTTTGTTGTATAATGTTTGAGGTGAAAAGGTGAACTCTCTCCATCCAGTGCTATTATAGTAAAAATAATCTCAAAAAGCAAAAGCGTAATCTCTTTTCCGATAGAACTGGGCAGTTTCTCAGCTGTGCATTTCACCTTCTTATCAGCTTTCTGTTTGTGACATCACTACCTGATTATGTTTCTATCTGAATTGAGTTAAATCTTTTGTAATTAGATTTTAATACAATATTATATATATATATATATATATATATATATATATACATATATATATATATATATATATATATATATATATATATATATATATATATATATATTATATATATATATATATATATATATATATATATATATATATTATATATATATATATATATATATATATACAGTATATATATATATATATATATATATATATATATTATTATATATATATATATATACTATATATATATATATATATATATATATATATATACAGTATATATAAAACATACTTAAGAAGACTTAAACTATAACTTGACAGACAGAAACAGGGTTTCCCAGAATCTCATCATGGAAATCAATATCAGAGAAAATCAATAGGATTGTCAATATCTCTATGCTTTTTATAGAGCAGTAATTAGTTAAAATATCTGTCTGTAATTTGATCTTCACTATTTAAATATTGTTTGGCTTTGCCTTTCCACAATACCAGGGAAACTAGACTACTAAACTCGATTTGTACCATATTAACATTAACACGACTACAAATAGATAATTTAAGTGACACATGGTAAAAGGAAATAGTTAAAAAGCTAATTACTAATATTTTTCATACTTGATGATTTTTAAAGAGCCACGTATAGCCACAAAAACAAAATTGACTTTTCTAAGTTGTACTTTGAAGGTCTCCATTCAAATTTCCCTTTGAATTGACTCGCCAAACTTAAGAAGTGTGGAGGTCAAGAAGCAGCTTTGCAGTATTTTGGATTGAAAAGAAGAAAATAAAAGCTTATTTTCACTTCAATTTGGAATTGAATTTAGTCAAGGAAACAGGAAAACGAGAAGTGAGGAGGACCTCGGTGACCCAAAAGGACACTTTGGTCCTGCTGCTGTGGTTATTTTGACAATATTTGTTTTCATTTCAAATGAATTAGCACATCGTAATTCAAAATGTTTCCTCTTTTTTCTTCGTTAAGAGGCCTTTGTGACTTCATAAGCAGTACAAATGCTGTTATTCTTCTTTTGCTGCTATACGTAATTAACCATTTATTTCACTTTAAAATGTATGCAAATGCTCTCTGATCGACCTAGAAAAGCTTGGGGTTCGAGAGGGAGTAAGTTCTCTCTGGGGACAAGAATAACAAACAGACCCAAAATACTTTGGTCTCAGGTAAGGCTTTGAAAGGAGAATTAATAGGTAGGGAAATATAGAACTGTATCTTGTCCTGAATCCTGTGTTACCACATATTTATTAAGATGGGGAGGTCATTTGCTCAACTTCTTTTGCATGCGTGTGTGTGTGTGTGTGTGTGTGACAGCATGTAAATACATGCATGTCTGTGTGTGTTGGTATGCGGGTCTTTGGGTTTCGTAAGTGTAGTGCATGCGTGAGTGTGTGGGAGCATGTAAATATCTGCCTGGATGTGTATGTTGGAATGCAAGTGTTGCAGAGTGTAGTAAGTGTGTGTGTGCATGCCTGTGTTTGTGTGCATGTGAGAGTGTGCTTGTGTATGTGGCTGCGCGTGTCTGTATGTGTGTCCTTGCGAATGTGTGTGTGCGTATATATGTTTGTGCATGCAATTGTTTCGAAGTGTACTTGTGTCTGTGTGTGTGTGTCTGTGTGTGTGACAGCATGTAAATGCATGTCTGTGTGTGTTGGTATGCGGGTCTTTTGGTTTTGTGTGTGTGTGTGTGTGTGTGTGTGTGTGTGTGTGTGTGTGTAGGCGAGTGCATTAGTTTGTATGCGAGTGAGTGTGTAATATTCAAGTGCTTCATGAATGTGTGTGTGTGTGCGCTCCTGTGTGAGTGGCTTGCTACACTTGTTGTTTACTTCTCCGGCGTGGTGTGATGGTCCCAGAGGTTGCGCTGGTGAAGGCGGTGTGGAAGCAGGCAGCAGTGTGTCTGTGAAGTCTGCATTGGGAACCTGGCAGGGCTGCTGAGAATGTGTTGTTTTAAGAGACAGATCTCTGGAGCGCTTGGCCTTTTCAACCTGCAGCACGCGGGCGTATTTGAACAGCCCGTCACAAATTCCAGGGCTTTGGTTCTCCCAATCAGACATCGGATCCAGTCGGCATCACACCCGTCCAATACTGTAGTGTAATAAGTCTGTGTGTGCTGTACTGCAGTGCTTTACAACTAAAGTACTATACCACACTGCTAAACTACTTGACTACTACTACTATACTACTATAATATACAATACTACTGAACTCCTGACTTCACACTATAAAACTATACCATATTATACTTCCTTAGTACTATACTTTACTAATATTCTATTATTCTATTATTACAATACTACACTGCCGTATTATAATATAATGTAAAACTACTATGCTTTACTAATATATTATTATTATTATATTACTACACTACAATATCATACTACAATGTTAAACTACTATACTTAATTTCTATGCTATGCTATACCATAGTATATTATGTGAAAATGTCCTGAACTGTGATTAACAGCAGGCATGTGTAGGCATATCGCCAGGTGAGCCATAGTGTTCATTCATTATTAATGAGTCCTACTTAATAATAATAACTACTGAATAATAATATAATAATGATCCATTTTAAAGTCGGCTGAATCGTATTCATGCTTCCAGATGTATATGAAAAAACTACTATAGAATTGAATAGCCTTGTTAGCTGAGAAAGCTAGGCTACTGTAACCAAGATGATCAGAGATAGCCATTGCTCTGGCTTTCACTTCACTAGACAAGAACTTGTTAAAAGACAGAAAAACTTAAAGGGGTTAAGGGGTTAAAAATAAAAAAAACGTTGCTGTTTGGCAATTAAAGATTCTTTTCTATTCACACACAACCCAAACATAATCAAACGCACAAACCCAAACGCTGGACTGAAAGACACACAGCCAACAATTAACTAGGGAAAATGGAGTGCCACTTAAACAATGGTAGACTTCCACTGTGGTCCGTAACACATAGTACACATCACAGTAGGGTCACAGAGCTTACTTCAGGCATTGAGGCAAGTTATTATCGAGAGAGAGAGAGAGAGAGGGAGAGGGGTGGGAGAGAGAGGGAGAGGGGTGGGAGAGAGAGGGAGAGGAGTGATGGGAGAGAGGAGAGAGGGTGGGAGGGAGAGGGAGAGGGGTGGGAGGGAGAGGGAGGAGAGGGAGAGGGGTGGGAGAGAGAGAGGAGAGGGGGTGGAGAGAGGAGAGAGAGGGAGAGGGGAGAGAGGGAGGGAGAGGGAGAGAGAGAGAGGGAGAGAGGGAGGGAGAGAGCCAAACAGGGAGCGAGGGAGTCACCCAGAGGAAGAGAGCCATAGACGAGGGAGAGATGTTTCAGCGGTAGACTCATTGCCAGACAGCCGCCAGACGGCCTGGGTGGGTGGGGCGGCGGGGGATGAAGAAAAATACATCATCATCATCAGAGGCGACGGCGTCAACACAACACATGCAAGAGGAGGAGGAAGGAAGGGAGGACGCTAGCTCAGGGAAAAGCGCTCGGTGGCTCGTCCTCTTCGGGAGAGGAGAGGCAGAGGGCATCTGTAGCACAAGGTCCTCCATCTCAGTGTTCAGGGTGACGGAGGCTGTTTAAGGGCGGTGGGGTATCCCAGAGCAGATCACACACTGATCCCCCCCCCCCCCCCTGTTATCGGCACTCTTTATCATTCAGCGCCTGTAGCGCGGCGCTGTCGCTGAATGGGGAAACAGGCCTCTTCTGCATGAACTCCCAATCAGCTCCCAGGCTGCCCCCGCTGGATACGTCCTGGCGGTGTGCTGGATACGTCCTGGTGGTGTGCTGGATACGTCCTGGGGGTGTGCTGGATACGTCCTGGGGGTGTGCTGGATACGTCCTGGGGGTGTGCTGGATACGTCCTGGGGGTGTGCTGGATACGTCCTGGGGGTGTGCTGGATACGTCCTGGGGGTGTGCTGGATACGTCCTGGGGGTGTGCTGGATACGTCCTGGTGGTGTGCTGGATACGTCCTGGTGGTGTGCTGGATACCTCCTGGGGGTGTGCTGGATACGTCCTGGGGCTGTGCTGGAGAATCGGCGCGACGGCACGGCTTGTTTTTTAAGTGGGCTGTTGTATTATTTTGTTATTTTGGTGATAGACTCGTTATCTGTGGGTTGTGGCGGCACACGTTACTGTGTGTGTGTGTGCATGTGTGGGATTGTGGTTGTGTGTGTGTGTGTGTGGATGTGTGGGATTGTGGTTCTGTGTGTGTGTGTGTGTGTGGGGGGATTGTGGTTGTGTGTGTGTGTGTGTGTGCATGTGTGGGATTGTGGTTCTGTGTGTGTGTGTGTGTGTGTGTGTGGGATTGTGGTTGTGTGTGTGTGTGTGTGTGTGTGGATGTGTGGGATTGTGGTTCTGTGTGTGTGTGTGTGTGTGGGATTGTGGTTCTGTGTGTGTGTGTGTGTGTGGGATTGTGGTTCTGTGTGTGTGTGTACCTGCAAAGGGCAGTTGGAACGAAAAACGCTGAGAATGCATCTTTGAAAGGGAAGTGTCCTTCGTTACGGATTCTTTGCAATTAAAACACCCAAATTAGCTAACTCAAAATGATGCACTCTTTCATTTGTCACTTGTCTTAACTTTCTAACATTTTGTTCCCAATATAAAATCTCAATCAAAGGCAGTGGGTAAAAGTGTTTTTTAACTTCTTTGAGAGGTCAACAGTGAAAAAAACGTCGTTATTTATTTTACTTTATTTCAGCAATTAGACAATAATTCGGCGAAATGCTGCTGAAAAATAGGGAATCAGACATTTTAGAAACGCATTTCTCCTTGAGTGTTTTGTATTTATTTTGGCCTAGAGTGCTGAAAAATCAATTGTTTCCAACAGGCAGACAGATGGTACGTTGAAGCTTTCCATCACAATGAACGTTGAATTTTTAGATTTGAACTCCAGCACTCTTCTCAACCAGTTCAAACTTGCCCTGCTGTCTTTGAGAGCACGATTCTATGGCTTCTTAAATAAGATAAGATAGATCTATCCAGAGGGACATAATGAATGAGGCAAATAAAAAAGTAAAAAGCCAGTGCGAGAGCAACATTAGATGAACAAACTTGATTTGACTGGTAGTTTTACATATTCGTAGGTGTGAAGGGAGCTATAGCTGTCAGTAAGAATTATAGCAATAACACTGAATTTATAATCATCCACGTCTTTGCTCTGCCTCTAAAATGAACCCTTCGTGTCTACGATGTATGGCATCATAAATAGAAAATAGAAAAGTTATGTAATACAACAAACATTTAAATAACCTTAAACAGCATAGCATATATTGAGTAGCAAATCTCGCATGTCAAATTCAGTACATTTTTCCATCCTTCCACAAATTGACATGCTGAAACAACTCCCTCCGCCAGTTATTTTGAAGAAAGTGAAGGCAAGCGTTAAATATGTATCTTCCTCGGCCTTGTATTACACATAATAGAGAAGCGCTCTGGTTTTGACAGGGACGGCAGGGGATAAAAATGTGTAAGACGTGACAATCCCCAACCCCTTATTGATTGGCATCAAAAGTCGATTGATAGCCAACAACGGTAGAAAATACAAAGTTTGACATGAATAGTCTTGAAGGAGTAGCTGACGGAAGCTAAGCAGACCGCTGTGATGAGTTGACGAAACAAAACAACGCCTTTTTCCTGCTAAAACTATCAGCGATTACCTCACACAAACGTCCACAGAGAAGAGCGACGGGTCGCTTACGTCTGGCAGGACGCCTTAAGGCCATAACAGCAGAATGGCCCATGCACCGGTACCAGAGCAACAACATGAATCTTCGCAGATCTCGGCATGCTACTAAAAGCAGGAGTAAAATTTGGACTTTATAGTACCCCTATTTTACCACCAGGTGTGATTTTGATAAGCAATTTTCAAAATGGCCCTGTAGTGAGATCAATTCTGACAGGAATCACTCATTTCATAGATCGTGAATGGTCATTCAATTGAGTTTGGAGGTAGGGTTCCACTCTTGAGCTCCCTGCTGTAGGATTTAAAGCATTACATGCAGATGTCAGATACAGAACACCATACCATTTGACTACAGGGAACCCAAAACAATCCCTCCATGGGGTACGTCAGATATCTCAACCCATTGGACAGGTTATATACAATACAGAGCAGAACCAAAGTAGGTGGAGGCTTGGGGGGTCGTGGGGCGAGATTTTGCTCAGCACACTTCGCAGAGCGCGTTTGAGATGGAAGTTCTTAAATTGATCACCCATCAGTGTACGTGCATTCGATTGGATCACGTTAGCTGTCAGCAGACAGGGGGCGCATGACTAGAGTGTCCGACAAAACAAGCTATGCTATCATGTCCCTTTTATATAGTAGTGTATAAGTATATTAATAAGCATATATGTGTAGCAGTAAGCCGGCTGTGAACTGCATTTTTTGGTATTGTGGGCCTGCTTTTAGATGACAATCCAGGCAAATCTAATCTAACGGGTTGCGTTACATGATCAATAAATTATGTGTGCATAATGACTGGAAGCATTTCATATTAGTTGAGCGAGAGGTCAACGTAGGCCATGAAAAAGGGGGTCTAGGTTGGGGTTTTAGACTGCGAGCCAGAGCAGCAGACAGGGAACAAAACAGAACAAATGGGAGTATCGATGGTGGGAGATTGTGGTGTTTAAACAACCCAGGTTTTCTGGATGATCCCTGGCCCAAGAGATTGCTTGCTGATCCTGTTCTGTTGTGACAGCTATTGGATTAAGTAAATCATTCAATATTTGTGTAATTTCCGACTCTCCTTTGTCTCTGATCAGCATCATGTCCCCAAAATTTGCTGTCTCTGTCTCTTTCTCAGTGTGTGTTTCTCTATCGCTGTCGCTCTTGCTCTCACTGTCTCTGTCTCTCTCTCTCTCTCTCTCTCACTGTGTGTTTCGCTCTCGCTCTTTCACCCTCTCCCTCTCACTCTCTCTGTCTCTCTCTCACTGTGTGTTTCTCTCTCTCTCTGTCTCTCTGTGTCTCTGTCTTGGTCTCTCTCTCTCTCTGTCTCTGTGTTCTGTAAAATGTACATATAATTTGTACATGAGAGTGCACACTGCGAAACAGGCTTTGACATTAAGCACACTTTGAAAAATCCAATATTGTGAATTTCCTAAAAACTAATAATACAAGAATGCAATATACTTCTTTCCTAACATCCCAGTGTCATTTTCTTGGATGATGTAATATCCTTTTATATAAGGAATATGTTTCGACATAATTACAATACTTGGACTTATGAAGTGCAAGAAATAATAGCTAGAAACGGAGTAGAACAAACATACAAATAAACCCCTTCAGAAACACATTTAACCTTTAAAACTTCAAACAGACGAAAACTAAAAAGATACAGATTATTTATATATCCATAAGGCACAAAAGATTAAATATTTCCATTTGGTAGCTTTAGCTCAACATTTATTATTTCATTCCAGATAGACCGATATTGTAAATTGCATCACGATTCAAGAACCTCCACCTTTTGTTGAGCTCAGATGAGCAGTGGACCTTGAAATGGACACAGACATGTCAATGTAGCGGGCCGCGGTAATACGTTATTTAAGTGTAGAGGTATGCAAATCCTGCGCGCCTGAATGGCATAGTTCTGCAGTATTGCACGTAAACCAATTTATTTATTTTAAAAGGTTGTTAAAACACATGGCTGTATGCTGACTACAGTGCACACATGTTTGCTTACGCTGAATGGGTTATTTTTGTCCTTTGTACATTTCCCAAGGATAAAATATTCCTAATGAACTTCCTAATTTAACTTGGTATAAAGGCGTTGATAACGTTCATTTTCACATTGACTACCAACAAACGTGTCCTGCAGTATAAACCTAATTGACTCATTGGTGAACCTCCTTTTATTTCATTGTACATCACACTTTTTTTTCATTAAAAACACATTTCAATGAACAGTGTTCATTAAATCTATGAGTAACCCAACTATAAGGAAATTGTAAAAATCTGTTCCCGGAAAAAGAGAGCTTGTAGACGGGGGCAGTGCAGTTAAAGCAGCAGCTAAAACATACTAGGTATGATTTTCAAGGTATCCATTTTCCTCCAACTCATCATCAACCCCTTGAGCAAAGGACTCAGACTCCCATCCTCAAAGCCCCCCTTTTCGGCACCAGGTGTGGCGGTAAATAGAGTGTCTACAAGTGGGGCAGGCACTCCCACCTGTGATGTCACAAGCGGATAGATTTAATAATGGGCTCGGCAATAATAAGTGAGTGTCTACAAGTGTGGCGCACACTCCCTCTTGTGATGTCACAAATGGATACATTTTGAAAAGGCTCGTTTAAAAAAAATATCAAGGCTAATGGACGTAACAGCGTGAGGTTGAACACAGGGAGCACTCTTAAGTGACAAACGCGTGGGGGCCTCGAGACTCTGATCGCACGGGACACCTCCCTCACGTCAACAAGCCGTACGGTAATCACAGAAACAGACAGGCACTGGGCCCTGCTTCAACAGAAAAAAAAACGCACTACCGAGTCAATACCTGTCAGCAGCCGCCATCACATCCCGGAGCTCAGGCCTGCCTCCCTCCCGTCCACCTCCCAGCCACCCCCCTTCAGCAGATCTGTCAATAGGCTTCCAGCTTTGCGTCATCAGCTCCATGTCAGCGGTCACTCTTTTTTTTGGGGTAGCTTACATGAACCGTGCCAAATATGTTTTTTTTTTTTCTCCCTCTCTCTTCCTCTGTCTCTTTCTCGATCTCTTTCTCTTTCACTCTCTCTCTGTCTCTTTCGCTCATTCTCTCTCTCTCTCTCCCCGTCTCTCTTTCCCTCTCTCTTTCTCTCTCTCTCTGTCTTTCGCTCTGTCTGTCTTTCTCTTTCTCTCTGTCTCTGTCTCTGTCTCTCTCTCTCTGTCTGTATGCCTGACAGCTTTATACCCGGCTTTAAACCCAGAATTCGATGAGAAAATCAAAAGCGCACGGACGGTACAAACCGTGTGCCTCTGCAAAGCATGCCGCTTTTGGACACAAACACGTTGACAAGAACAAAGAGCATGAGTGTGCCTTTCCTTTGCATGCTTCTTAGGAGGCTTGCAGTAAATAAATGTGATTACCGTTATTAAAGACGTGTCGGGGAATATCATAATCTTATCGGCCATTTGTTGCCAATTGCCTCCATGTCGATTACTAAACATCAAATATACAGCAGGCCACTCAGCGTTGTATTTGTTGTCCTATGCTGCTCGACAGACAACCTTGATAAAATATACTTACATAAAGTTTGAGACACGTTGTTAGTCATCCTTTCAAGAAGGGATTCGTGCCCAGCCATCAATGCGTGTTAATGAATATGTAATGAATATGTTGGTGATGTGACATGATTCAATCTGCTTTCCGTCTCACGCTAATACACATGCCATTCCTTCATCTATGCAGTAGCAAAATGGTAGCTACCATTTAAAATTGTCAGCCAATATTCGCTCTCGCTCTCGCTCTCTCTCTCTGTCTATCGCTGTCTCTCTCTCTCTGTCTCTCTTGCACTCTTATGCTTTAAAGACTTCTGCGTTCTCTACCTTTTGGGGATCTTTAATTACATTTCAACATTTTAGTTTTTTCTTTCGTCTTTTTAAATACTGTTTAAGGTCAGCGCAGACATATACAGATAATGGGATGTGATTTCCCCCAAACAGTGTGAAAATGACTTGTGAGTGACAGGCCCCCGCTTCAAAGGGTATAATGGAATAAATCCTGCATGCTGTGTTCTTCCAAAGACCAATGATTTCCTCCAGTTCTCTTTTAAAGAAAAACTCCCATCCCTTCTGCAGTACAGGCTGTGCTATATGTGTTCTGTAGAGGAGACCTGTGTGTGTGTGTGTGTGTGTGTGTGTGTGTGTGTGTGTGTGTGTGTGTGTGTGTGTGTGTGTGTGTGTGTGTGTGTGTGTGTGTGTGTGTGTGTGTGTGTGTGTGTGTGTGTGTGTGTGTGTGTGTGTGTGTGTGTGTGAAGTGAAAATGAGTCCTATTCTTAATTATTATTGAGCAAATATAATCTCCCTTTAAATAATGGTTCAATATTAACTATTGCTATTTTCCGATAAAACCACTAACCTGAGCCAAAGTCTTGCTAGCTGCATGTCTCCATAGTTTCATGCTTCCAATGCTAATTGTTGCTTAGGGCAACTCAGAAATGTGGAGGGGAAAAAAACATTAATTCACTCATACATTTCATAAAAAATAGTATTTTAATTTAAACCTTAGCACCTGAAGCACATGCCTGCCCCAGTGCTGTCAATATAAAATAATGCCCAGCTCTGAAATATTTATCATTCATCTCCATCTCTACACTCCCCAGAACTGGCTGCTGCATGAATAATTTACAGGCCGTAATTTATGAACCACATTTGATGTTGTTGAACTTGACATAAACCAGTACCTTCTGTGATATGTCCCATAAGGTATTATATTGTTGTTCTCTGTAAAACATGATTTGAATGATGTGTTATTGTAGGGTTTATGTATACTTTGATTATTTGGGATGGAATTCCAATTAAATCAGTTGGTGTGGTATTCCTGTTTACAATTATTTAAAAACCAAATGAATAAATGACTCAGCCTGTGGATGCAGTGTAATGGAACGACATGGAGAAATAACTCGGGCAGTTGTTTGATTAGAAAGTCTAAGACCACTTGATGCATGCGATAATTGTTCAGCATTGTCCAGACAACATGCTCTTAAAAGTGTTGGCACTAATTATACTGATACGTTGGAGGTTTTGAACTGGTCTGGTATAAGCTAATTTCAAGGTAAAGAATAATGATAAGAAATTAGAATAATTTCCAGTCTATTACAAAACATTACTCTGATCTCCATTTCAAACTGTCAAACCACTGACACAATTTGTCTGTGTTTATTATTTACTGCTAAATTGCTTTTGTTATACTGGTAATGAAATTGCATTGATAAAAGGTCAAGGAATATATCCAACAATTTCTCTGCTGAACCACACAACCGCACTAGATCACAGTCCTCCCCAGCCCTCCTTTTGACTAGCTAGCTCCACTGAATTATACATCAAAACCTCCCTCTGTTTAAATGACCACATTTATCCCCTCAAAAGAGTAATGCGAAAATCTGAGGAAGCCAGTTAAGTTATCATTGCTTGGGCAGACCTCATTCTCTCATCTAGTTTCACCTCAATTGTTTTGTTAACATACTTCAGGGCCTTCCACTGTGGAATCAAAAATACTCCAATACTACTAATTTAGATATTTTAATTTCACCCCACTTTAATTTTACCCACTGTTGTCGTCCCTGTTTGTAAAAATAGATATTGATAATTGTCTTATTTAACAATTGTCAGGACCACTACTCCAAATATTACATTTTTATTATTTCTAAAATCTGAAAGAGATTCTGCGATGATGCTCTATCATCAAAGAGACTCTCTCATGATGCTGGTCATCACAGAGTGAGACCCAACAACCCAAACGCAGACTCACGCAGGCTCACACAGGCACACACACACACACACACACACACACACACACACACACACACACACACACACACACACACACACACACACACACACACACACACACACACACACACACACACACACACACACACACACACACACACACACACACACACACACACACACACACGTCTTACACCCTAGAGGTGTCCCTCAAGGGTAAATTCTGGGACCTGGTATATTACAGCTTCTAACATCTAACTCCCCTCGCCTCTCTTCCCCTCTGTCTGTAAATGCTTTAAAATGTTTTATCGCAATTTATTTATTAATATTTTGATTTGTTTTTTTCTTTATTATTACTATTATAATATTTTACAAATAGACCCACTGAGTACGGTGTCCCTCAAGAGTCATTTCTGGGACCAATGCTATTCCCTGTGCTCCTTCTTGGGCCAATCGCCTACGGGGACAATGTATATCCCCCTCCTTCCTCAGGGTTATGCGGATGATTCACAGCGCTACCTCCCAAAGTACACCCTGTGACCAGGTTAGCATAGCTGCTGACACGCATGACAAGCACCTCTCTGAATCATCAAATACCAGGACGTCAGCAGACTTTTTCAGCCTAATGAGGCAAAAAAAAACTGATGCAATTGGAATCCGTCGTCTCTTAACTATAGACCTCCCCATCACGGGTCTCGCCGAATTATCCGTTGCAATTTTGAGTGCACAGCCAGCCAACCCTAAGTGTCCTTTTTTATTTTTAACAAGAACTCCAGAGCCTGACGTATAAAAACTTGTCCCATCTTGTTTTTTTGGGTGGGGTTTTTTTGTGCTCACTAAGCTTATTTAGTTTAAGTCGAAGCCGTTTTCATATTTAATCTGCTGATTCAGAGTATGCAATACATTCCTACTTTAGCTCCGTCTTGCCTCGACTACTGTAAATCCCGTGTATACCTGGCGCGCACCACGCATCTACCCACACCCGCCTGCAGACTCTGTTCAGCGTGCTGCAACATGGAACATCTCAGAGACGGCAACGTATGGCTCCCCGCTAGGACCGATTTGCACTGACTGCCACGTTGAGGATTGATTTTAGACACATTATTGTAATAACTTTTGAGCCTAGACATGTTCCTAAATCCCCTCCCCCATATCTCAGAGCTTTTACGCCCCTCACTTCCCCGTGAGCCGGGTTGCAGCCTTTCAACTCCGCTGGCAGAGCCTATCGCGGCCCATTTTCAGCTCTCTAGGCTTTACACCCAGAGGGGAGGATAGTGCAGGCATTCCCGCTCCAACACTCTGGGACTGAGATCAGACTTTCTTCCTCTAAGATTCTTTCCACTTCTTATGGAAACAGACATCTCATCGAAATATGTTATTTATTGTAATTTTTGGTTGATATTTTCTCTTGCGTTAGGTGGTGTTACCTCTAATGCTGTATACTGCATTAGAGGTATACAGCTGTGTACTGCTGTGTATGCTTATGCTAAATTTCTTTTTGAAGTTACTTGTCTTTACTCCGTAAGGGCTTTATGCTTTTTGTTTCACTCCGGCTCCATTGTCATTATTGAGCACTTATATGGAAGGTGCCATGGTACCTAATATTAGTGGAAGATAATGTTAAATAGTCCACGTTACACTATTATTAGGATTATATTAGCGTAGCATTTCTTTCTGGCGCCTTCTTTTCTTCTTAGCAGACAGGCAGGGAGGTGAAAAGAGACAAAATACTTGCGTGGCAGAGTGCAGTGCAGATTCATCAAAACAGTGTATTGACTGAGTGATTGATCAAGATTTTCCTTGGCTGGGAACAAGGTATTTAATTACAGCTGAAGCAAAGTAGGCCCATGTCTCTTTAAGGCATGTTAAATGATGTTAAACTATGTGATTGCCATTGAACAAGCAATTATCTTGAGCTTGGGAATTAATGTGAAATAACAACACCAATCTGTATTATTGGGTAGGTAAATACAAAAAGGGACATTTCTGAAAAAGAACATGTTATTTTTTAATATATGCATGATCTATTTATTGTAATCTATTTGAACCTTTATTTAACTTAATTCAATGATTTGCCAAGCAAACTTTAGAACTTTATAAGAGTTCAGGTTGCAAGGTTTTTATGATCACTGCCTGCAAAAGACAGGACATGTTATTCCCTGTTTGCTGAATGACATGTTGCTCTGCTATTCCACTTCATGTCTAATCATCACGGTGAAAGGACCAGCCTTCAGGAGCTCACAATAGAGACCCAGGTCTATTGAATATCCATCACACCCTATGTCGTCACGAGTCAACTTTCACCCCGACTGGACGGGTTGAATCCACGGTTGTGTTTTCTATAGATGTATTTTATTCACGTTCGTGCAGAAAGGCCAGTAATGGACAGAGTGTTTTGAACAAAAGCTGATACACTCACCACTTACACTATGCTCTTATTATGATTGAAACCAGACGGAAAGATAGAGAGTGTATTTGCACATTGTGTGCTCTCATCCACTTCTATCTTTCAGACTGTGCTCATAAGAAGGGTAGGATGTGTTGGGGTGACGCCCAGCCGAATGTTGCGAACTGAACCCCAATGTTTGCAGTTTACTGAAAGGGTAAATAAATAGTAAAATACTAAGTTGCTGAATGCCTATTTGAAACGCAGTCATCAGTTTAATATCACTTGCCGTGCTGAAAAAAACCCATATGCGTGTTACCCACACATTTTTGTTTTCCTTAGCAGCTTGTTAGCAACCCCATTTTAAAGCCACATAAAACCTTGGAGTAGAGCACAAAACCCTATTCTTTTACAATACAATTGAGGAATAAAACCTATTGCACTTTCTTTATACATTTGACAACTATGCTTTATACATTTGACAACCATGCATGTTTTATTGATTTAACAAAAACCCAAAGGGGAAAAAATACATTGCAATGCAAACAAGCACAATGCTCTTTTTATATTTTTACAGTTCATAACTGCCTGGTGCGACCTACATAAATAACACTTTCTAGTTTCTACTTCGTTTCTACAGTCAGTTGCCTACTTTCAGAGTTTGTGTCCGTGGATAGTTAGAATAAAGTACTTTAAAGGAAATAACATAAATATGGAAAAGGCAAGGTAAGACAATATGAATGACTTGAGGCCGTGAATAACTTTTTGAAGACAAATATACTGCCAGTAACGTTACAACGAGGAGCAGCAGGGAATGTCTGAGGCACTGGGACCTGTCTGACTTCATTGTAAACACTGATAGGAAATGTCAAGATGAGAGATAAAGAATTTTTTTCCCGTTATTTTTATACTCATGCACCCAAGGCTTCAGCTTGGCAACATACATCCTCTAGAGAATCTCTGACCTGCTTTTGTCTCTCTGCCTCCTTTTTTTTTTCTGTTTTATTTGGAAAGTGTTAGAAAAGGCCACATGTCCATTGTCATCGGACAATCGGACATGTGTTAGATTTCGTTGCTCTGTCTCAATTTGACATATTTAGCCTGCTGAGTAAAACAAGGAAACAAAGGCATGGGCAGACACTTTTTTCACTTAATTCAAAATGGTTTCACAGGGACCCAATAAGCCATTCACCAACAGTATAAACTGGTGGTTTATGTTTCAACCAGCAAGACCATGCAGTCTTCTAACAGAATGGGATTACCGCTAAGCACTGATTGGCTTCGCGGGGCAATGGTTTTCACCCATTGCGCATTCAATTACAAGGGCCAGACGATGACTAGCTGTTTCCAAACATGCAGAAAACATAACTGCCCACTGGTACTAACCAACTGGTAACAGCCCCTGGCACTGTCCATAGCCACAGTGGGCACACAGGACACCTCTTTGATTAAGGGAAGGAACAATTATGGGGGCTTCTTGCCACTGAAGTGCAATGGAAATTTACAGTTGCAGAAATAATAGTCAAGGAAGAATTACCATATTTGATGACAGAAACATGTTTTGGCAATTTCATCACGTGTCCTGGCATCCAATGAAACAGTTGCTCCTCTTGAATGCCTTATTTTGTTGTGACGTTGAAGGTGTACGAACAGGCATGGTAAAGCAACATGTGGCTCTCTTAATGCCAGAAATCAGCGTCCCTTTCTTTTCAATGAAATAATGCTGTCCAGTGAGCATAATGATACAATAAAGAAACTAATTGGAAAGTTAATAAATGTATAATGAATTATATATTTGATCGAAAATTTAAGGTCCAGAGCTAAAAGGAAATATATTTATAGTGCACGTATGAGAACCCATTAAATTACAAAACCAGTCTACCTGGATTTGTTGGATTTCCGCCGATGTCTGCAAACAGTGGCCAGACCTTTACGCTCCAGTAAGAACTGCAGAAATGTCAACTTCGCCGTGCCTTATTTTGGGGTGACAGAATTGGATTAATTTGTGAGAAGCAGAATGCCGCGCGCTCTACAATGAACAACGCCCACTGCCTGGTGAGTGAGCGGGTCTCAGCTCAACATCAGAACATGATGTCAAATGTAAAGGCGTGATTGTATGGAACAAGTTGCATCATGTAGAACGTAGGAACAAAATGCAACCCAACGTAACTGTTCCATCCTTTTGGTCACTGTTCAATGGCCGCTCTTATGATCAGCAATCGGTTAGCAATGGTGCACATTGCGATAGGTTGGACGTGTATTTTAATAAATTGCAAGTCAGAAATCCAGGACACAATTTAATAATTTCTACAAATCTATTAAGTTCATATTCTGTGATTTAACTTTTTTTAATGAATAACCCACAGCCCTTGATGGGTTATTGGAAGTCTAATGTAATTAATAGTTTATTCGCATACCAGAGTGCACTTAGTAGATTTTATAGGCCAGACTGCTGTTTTTAAAACTCATATCCCAACATCATGATGCAGAAAATATTTTTAAAAGGCTTGTTTTATGCTCACTGAGCATATGCATTATTTCTGAAAGAAATAGGTGACAATTATGCATGTTGAAAACATAACCACAACAAGTGAGTTTATTTTGATCAAAATGCATTCTCGGGGCTTAACCAAGTTCACCACCTCCTAGTAGAGAAATACGGCAGCCGGGGACTTTCGTGAATTGATCAATTGTGATTTACAAACAATCCAAATCACTGCAGTGGTGTTGCAGTCCTGCACTGAAGAGACATCAAACACATGCACGCACGCTAACATTATTCATGGGACTCTGAAATAAAACTATGATGAATGGCCAGACTGCTCAGTTGTGCAAACACACACACTCATACATAGAGATGGGCAGCCAAACAATGGCCAATAGGCACACATGCACACATTTCACACGCACGCACAAACATGCTCTCGCACACACTCTAAAAGATGCATCCCAACATCCACGCAAACATACACACATACTCATTAATATACATCCCCGCAAATGTAAAAACAACACACGGGCATAAATGCAAACAGGCATTACAGACATGCATATGCATACGTACACACACGCAAAAACAAGCAGGCATACTACAGCCATATCTACACACAAACACACATGCACACACATTCACATTCAGATGCACAGAGACACACACAACACACACACACACACACACACACACACACACACACCACACACACAACAGCACACGTGCTTCAACAGACACTGCTTAACGAAGCCACACAGAGGCTATGAAACCCCTTCCAATAAGAAAGGCTCTTGGAATCTACTTAGCAGTCACTGGAAGCACAGTTCTAACACCAAGGAGAGAGGGAGAGAGAAGGCCATGGGGAGAGATTGAGGGAGGGAGGGAGGGAGAGTGGGAGGGAGGGAGAGTGGGAGGGAGGGAGATGAGGAGGGAGGGACCGAGACACGGAGAGAGAGAGAGAGTGAGGGACAGGGACAGAGAGAGAGAGAAACGGAGGGATACAGATAGAGAGGGAGGGAGGGACAGAGACATAGGGAGAGGAGGAAGACAGTCTTTCAAACTTGAGTTTTGATAAAGTATTTCAAACCGGCCCTTATTGTCCACTTTCCATTTGGGCCTTTTCACTTCATCTCAGAAAACCTCCAAGAAACACAGCAGCAGGACGTGTTAATGTCATGAAGTGAGGCGATGGGCAATAAATCATTGAGGGCAGCCAGAGAGGAGGGGAGGGGAGGGGGGGAGGGGAGCACGCAGAGGGCACCTTACTCTAGGGCCCCCCCCCCCCCCCGCCACCACCACCACCATACCGAGTTCACCAAACCATGAACTCTCTCTCTGCTGGTCCACTGCCCTCTCTCCACTGCTGCTGCTGCTGCCTGGCACGGCCCAATCAAAGCTCACTTCACTGTGATGATGATCAAAGACAGGGCGAGAGATAGATAGAGGGAGAGGGAGAGAGAGAGGGAGAGGAAGGGAGGGAGAGGGATCGGTAGGGGTAGATAAGGGGAAGAGATATAAAGGCGGGAAAGAAGGACCTACTGTAGAAGAAAGAGCATAGAGAGAGAGGGAGAGAGTGGAAA
Source organism: Melanogrammus aeglefinus (assembly GCA_900291075.1). Classification (NCBI taxonomy): domain Eukaryota; kingdom Metazoa; phylum Chordata; class Actinopteri; order Gadiformes; family Gadidae; genus Melanogrammus; species Melanogrammus aeglefinus. The sequence continues at coordinate 370,602 of OLKM01000071.1, forward strand.
AAATAGAAAGATTGAGTGAAATCGACGATTGATAAACAAGAGATGGACGAGAGGGACGAGTGCTAGAGGAGGGGAGCAGGGAGAGAGGGAGATGGTCGATAGAAGAGAGAGAGATCGAGGGAAGAGAAAGACAGAAAGGGGAGAGAGAGAGAGAGAGAGAACAGCGAGAAGGTAGAAAAGGTGGTCTGTGGCCAGAGGTGGGTCCGGTTATCCTGGATTAATGAGCAGGTGTGTTGGATTGAAAGTGACCCAGCCTAAAAGATAAAAGCACACAGCCTAGGCACAGTATCTGCCTCTGCATTTAGTGACGTGTGTGTGTGTGTGTGTGTGTGTGTGTGTGTGTGTCTTATAGACCGGGTGTTTAGATATCAGTGCAATGTGTCTATACGATGTTAAGAGGTACAACCTATAGCCTTTACTTCCACCCACATGGTTTTTATTGAAAGACAGACATAGCCCCCCCCCCCCCACCATGCGATAACAATCACCATTTTCCCCCTCAACAAGAAGCTGCTGTAGAAGTGAGTGTGTATAATTGTGTTGAAATGGTCAGTTCGCCGTGCCAATATTAAGGGGCTAATCTATTGAATACATCCAGCGAGGAAAAGCAATTATACTGCAACCATTAAAGGCCTATGTGCCAGAAATTTTTGTGGGCAATTAATAGGAAAACCTCTAGCTTAACATGCGTTGGTTATTGGATTTTTCAATATTGATCTGAAATGAACGTTGATGTTTTTTTCTTTCTTTTGTTCCTTGAAATGGTGGTTGTATGAGCAGGACATGTCTGCATAACATATTATTTTGCCCACAGTAAACAAATCAATGAAACTAATTTGCGTTTGGTGATTTATAATTGAATGCCATTTGTATATTTTATTTATGCTCATATTCTTGCTTGAGTGTCTTCCTGTGCAATTAAAATAGCAAAGGATGATAACTTTCTAATCCGTCTATGCAAATGCCGCATCGCTTAACATGAAAGAGACTATCAGTCAATATTTCCGACCTGGTCAGCGGCTTTCATGGTGCCGCGCGAGACGGCTTAGACAGCGGCGGCTCTCAGAACGCCCCGTCCTGGGATTCCTTATTCCTGTGGCTGTTTAATGTGGAGTGATGCTATGATATGATTCAGTTATATAAGTCTCATAGTGTGTTACTTATAGTTACAGTTGTTGGATAAATTAGATGAATGGAATGGATGGAGAGACAGACAGATAGGGAGAGAAGGAGAGACCGTTGTATGGACTGAGAGACATGCAGAGAGGGGAGGCAGAGAAATGGATACATAAAAGGACACAGATAGATATAGATATAGAGGGTGATGGACGGATGGATGGACAGAGAGAGAAGGGGGAGACAGAGGAATAGATGGATCAAAGGACAGACAGACAGACAGATAGTAAGTTTAATTTAAAGATAGAGATGGATGGATGGATGGATGGATGGACAGAGAGAGAGAGAGAGAGAGAGAGGGAGAGATAGAGAGACAGATGAAGAGGAATAGGTAGACAAAAGGATAGATAGATATAAAGATATAGATTGGATGGATGGATGGATGGATGGATGGATGGACGGACGGACGAATGGATGGACAGAGAGAGCGAAAGAGAGACAGATAAAGAGGGGGAGACAAAGATCGATCAGACAGACAAAAAGACGCAGAAAAACACACAACTCAGGCAGAGAGGGGGGGAGTCAGCGAATCAGAGGAGGAGGAGCGAGGCAGGAGGAGGAGGAGGCGGAGGAGGCGGAGGAGGAGGAGGAGGAGGAGGAGGTGTAACGCGTGGGAGCCGACAGAGGAGGAGGTGGAGCAGGAGTGGCCGCGGATCCCACTCGTAGCCCAGAGCTGCGGCGCGTATAGCGGGGAGACATATCGCTATGACAGATGCTTCTCCTGGAAACACATTACGGGCAGCGGGCCCTCGCCTCACCCTGCCTCCACCCGGCCTCCAACCGGCCTCCGCTGAGCGATGAACGCAGTACCTGACGGGAATACCAACAGCCCAGTGTACTACATCCATCTCCCCCTGCAGCCCCCACACCAGTTCCCCTCTCCCTCCCCTTCCCCCCTCCCCCCCTCCCTCCCCCTCCCCCTCCCCCCCCTCCCCCCACACACACACCTGCACATTTTGCTGAGCATGTCAGATGCATATGCTGTAGTGTATACAGTATGTGTGCAAATGAGAATGTATAATTATCTATATATATATATATATATATATATATGTAGTCCTTTTCAGTGCGTGGGCACTGCAAATGGCACACACACTTACATTTGTGCACGCACAACCACAAACACACACAACCACAAAAATACACACACACAAAAACTCAAACAACCTCCCACACACACACACACACACACACACACACACACACACACACACACACACACACACACACACACACACACACACACACACACACACACACACACACACACACACACTCAAACACTTACAAGTGTTTCCACAAATGCAGTATAAATGGCCTCTCAAAAGTAAGGGAGGGATTTTGTTTTTACATTAGCCTCCAATTTGACATATGCATTAAACTATCCCACGCAGACAACAACGGCTTTACCCGGTGTATTTATTTATTCTGCTTTCAAACATAGCCTGCATGGCTGAGTAACTCCAAACCCAACAAACAACAACACCGATGATAAAGGCTTCCTTTAGTTTTAATTGAGCAGCTGCACAAATGGGCACAGTGCAGCACAATTTATGGCGGGAAGTAAAATGGTTGATGCCCCGAGAGCCGCTGCCTGTACATCTTATTTATTGGGCCTGAAGAAGAAGAAGTTAATGCCAACCAAACAAACCATTACCTAATGGCTCACACAACCACCTAACCCCTGACTGTCAGTTGTCCTCCTTTTCTCTCTCTCTCTCTCTCTGTCTGTCTGTCTGTCTGTCTGTCTGTCTGTCTGTCTGTCTGTCTGTCTGTCTGTCTGTCTGTCTGTCTGTCTGTCTGTCTGTCTGTCTGTCTGTCTGTCTGTCTGTCTGTCTGTCTGTCTGTCTGTCTGTCTGAGAGAGCGCGAGAGAGATTAACTTAATGTTGTTGAAAAAAATATCTGGTGGCCGATGTGAATCCATTAGATTTAACCCATTTTTATTTTATGTGTGCGCAAAGATAATCTAAATGCAGGGTTCATTAACCATGCGATCTTGAGTTCTGAATCAGCATTGGCTTAAATATGCTGGTTGAGATGTCCTTGAGGGGAAAATCCTATATGGGGTATTCATTGCAGCAGCAAAGGTACTGTAGGCAAGTTAAATGAAACATGCACATATATGTGTATTTGTGCATGTATGTATTCAAGAGTTTCCGGCCCTATCGCACATAGAAACTTCCAATAGCTTTGGTACTCCTGTTGACATGTCTGTTGTATGATTCTATCTTGTTCAGTTCTAATTAAATACTTTAATTGAATATTTCATGGTGTTAGTTGCAGTCAGGTATCATAGTCATGCCACGTTTACCCTGATCTTCCCACTGCCCTTGAGGATTTTATAGTGTTTTTTTTATTCTTTCTTTAAAAAATGTAAAATGGTTGAGCCGCTCCAGGAATTCTTGCGAAAGCAAGAAACCATGGAGAGTTAAGCGGTTTCCAGTCCCCAGTGTAATTTATGCTTGTTAGTGGTCTAAATTGTGTGCTGTGTCCCTAGAGACATCATAGGGAACAGGTGTTTACTTCCAATGGAGGATAGGAACTGCATTTCAAGGAAAACATAAACCCCGAAAATTACCTCTTTTTTTTTTTTGCAAGAAACATATTTTCGGAAATATTTGCCTCAATTGCCAAAACACATTTAAACAAATCCAGGCCAATTAGCTATTCTCATCAGCTTTAGCAAAGTGTTTCCCATCATAGCATGGACTATATTGAAATCCAGATAATCTGTGTGAGTTGTTGGTGTACTAAATAAAGGAAACAAATACGGTACAAGTACGTGATAAGGTACAAAATAATAATTATATAGTTATCCGTCATGGCTTCTCGTACGGAAGTAGATATCAGACTAATTTCAACCTGCTCAATGTAGCTTATCAGTTTCTGATATGTGAGAATTATTATTGGGGCTATCTCACAAGAGGATAAGATTAATTAATTTCATGCATGTGGTTTACATAAATCCAATACCAGGAATCAGAAATGAATGAATTGTTGTTTAATATACAACAAATCAGTGTTGGCTGTGGCTCACGTAAAACTGGCATCCTTCCATGTAGGGATGTATTGATGATTACGGATGTCTTAATATAATTAATAATATGGGAACATATAAATAGTTACCATTAAAGCAAAAGATACTTTGTCACCAGCTGACGGCAAGTTGGCATTCCGATTTAGTTTTACAGAATATTCTGTTGACCAGGAAGAGTTTGAGTATGTAACCATAACAGTGTGTCCGGAACCTATTTATTGTGAATCTTTCTGTTGTTCCCTCACCTGTCCACCAGAAGGACTCTGTGGCGGACCGTTCATGTCTTTGTCTTGTCAGCCACACACTTGCCAATCGCTTAGCCTTCCCCCTCTTGTATTTAAACCCCCCATCCTCTTCTCTCCGGCATCTGTGGCGTTTGTGCCACTCTCTAATGGTACATCTTTGTTTGCTTGTGGTTCGGTGCCTCCTTTCTTCTGACCTTCTTATTTAGAGTCAGTGCTTCGGGCCTAGTGTACCACAAAAACACACACAGGATAGAATAATGACTGAATAATACACTGCTTGACTGTGACTATAGTATTTTGTATTATCGGAAAGCATCTGGTCAGCTCTTGTTCCTACCAAAAGCCAAATCCAGATGTCTTACATAACTGCAGCGTTACCTACATGTGGAAAGGATTGGAAATAGTGCAAAACCTATTACTTTGGATTGATCAGTAACCCTCATGTTAAGTGTTCCCAGGGGGACGTGAATCCTTGATCCATTTGCATTGCAGATAGATTTTGCTATTTTTTCATAAAGTAATAATTATGGCCAACCACGCTCAGCAATTTTTGCGTCTGAATTATTTTAATCACAGACTCCACTAACTAACTAGCTCGCACAGCTGAATGCAATCTCAGTGAATTAATTCAGATACAATTCGGAATATTATTTATTTATTTTTACGAACAAATGTGTCTATATATTGAGATACATATCATTAAGGAGCAGGTATTGGTTAGGCAACTTGCTCAAAGCTGCATACAAATAGGCTGCAGACACACATTACCTTGCATTGGGAAGTCAAACATGTCCCCACTATGCTAGCTTCTTCTCCCCACTCAAAATGCTTGACCCGTTATTGACTTATTTCAATCACAGACTAAACTACCACCAGTGTTGGCAACCACGGTGAGCCTAAATGACAAAACAAAGCCAATCACAGGAGAGCTCCAGGGTTTCTATAACTGGCAGGCAGCGTAATAGTGGTGGTAATTACCTGCTGCTTTGAAAACAGGAGTCTCACAATTGGGACGTAAAGTAGGGATGCATATAGTAATGTACGGTATTTACATATATAAAGATATATATTTATGTCCATTTATATTTTATTTTATCTCAAAAGACTAAGCCCTTAAAAGCTAAAGATAAAAAATTGCATACAAGGTTGCTGCAGTATGTGTTTATTATTGCGTTAAATCTTACAAGGGAGATTATAGTAAATGGCAAAGTAACTGTTTTATTACTATGTATGTATCTGAAAAATATAAGGTTAGTTATTCAGTTACTTAGAAAAAAAAATATATAGGGGGGAGAGTGGGCTAAGATGAACTAATTTGTACTCATGTCCTCTAGGCAAGGAAAAATGAGACAGAAATAAAATGAAAACGTCTGCCTTTATTTCAGAATCTCCCCTGTGAATCAAAATATACTCAAAATAGTTAGAATTATTTACTTCAGGTAACTTTAAACAATATAAAACCTGTCAATATTTCTATATTTTTAATTTCTCTCCATCTCTTTTCTCGGCATGATAGCTTCTCTACGGTGTTTAATACATGAAAAAAAAAATCAGTTCTGTAATCACTACTTTGAAATAACACTTTATACTTCATAGACTTAACTTCAGTGCATCATGGTGGGTTGAACGACTGGCTCAAAATATCCCTCAGCATGTGGCTCACTTTGCCCAACAGCCACCATTTTGGAAATAACTGCCTCCTTTAACAATTCAGGCACATCTTTAGCTAAATTATTCCCATGTTTTTATACCTTGGCAAATCACCAACATGTATAAAATACATGTTATGCTTTAAATTTAAATAATAAATATGCTTTGACGCAACAGTCATTATGTTCAAAACTTATTTTGACAAAACAGAAAACTTTTTATTTGGAAAAAAAACTTACTTGAAACTTTACCATGTGCTTCTCTCCATCACAGCCAGATATAAATTATGGGTGCTTCCTAAATTGATGGTCAGAAGACAACAAATATGTACAGTTGTCTAAACACAGGGGGTGGGTCAACTTACCCACTGGCTCATCTTACCCCACTCTCCCTTATATTTGGTCCAGTTTTAATTGCCACATGAGTAGAATGGTGTCCGCTCTATCTATCGTGATTGCATAGCATAGCATTAGGCTAACTCTTGCCATGTCACATCTTGGTAATTAGCTCTTACCAGTTAGTCAAGTGAGCTGCATTGAGTAATTATGTGTGGCAGCATGTTGATACTCTGCCCTTTCATAACGGATAATGGTGTGTTATGCTCATTAAGTCCATATTTGGGCAATAAGGAAGCACTCGCCAAACATTTAAAATATATTTGAAAAGCTGTTATGACAACTGTCGAATCATGTCAAAGTCTTGTAAATAATTCTGCGGTTACAATAGAGTGATTGCAAAAACTGTTTCAGTGCTTCATGATTAGTTCAATTTATATAACTTTATTGTGTTTTCAATTATCATTGGAGTCTTGAGACTTTATTTATTACAGCTGACCAGTTACAGTATCTGCGTTTGTGTTTTTTTGTCAGTGTCACAGTGTTAGTAATAGTGTGGTTAATGTAACTAAAAAGCTGTGCAAATGGGTGGATTTACTATCAGCGCCATATATTTCCATATAATTCTTATAAATGTATGATTAAAGTTGGTACTTTGCTTGCATGTCATTTTCACTTCACATCAATCTGAAGCTTATAATTTATGCATCAACTGGCATCTACAGTAAATAGAACTTCACACGAGCCAAACACTTGTTCGGTTGGTTTATTCTCTGCCTTGCATTATGGGCTGCGAGCATGGAAAAAGTCTATTTACATCTTAATTATCTGTGCATTAAAGCCCACTGATTATGTTCATCCCTTTACATAATTTAGGAGAATCCTTCGATCTATGGGAAATGTCATTATATGCACGGTAATTAATGCACAGAAACTGAATAATAGTTTGAAGAGAAGAGATTTGTAGAGTTATTTTCACTGCTTACATTGTGGATCTGCAAATGTTTCGATCCTTTCCATGGATGAAAATTGAAGTCCAAAAAGGTCCAACGTAATAATTCTCCTCTCATCAACACACATTCAACACACAGAGCAGGATACGACACAAGCATTCAAGCCCCTTCACTGCACACGAGTAAGTAGGCACATGTGTGTTGCCTGTCTGCCCCTTACCCTGCCGTCATGGAGCGGATGAACTCATCCTATTTCCTGCCACTTTGTCAACGGCAGACAGAGTCGTGGTGGTCGTCGCGGTGACGGCGCTGGCGGCGACGGTGCGAGACGGTGTCACAGATCTGTGGGGCTCGCCGATGCTCATCTCATCTAATTACATTTATCAAGCAACAATAGGTCAGAGCTCGCTGAATAGAGCCACACTAATTACATTAGAGGAAGGGCGTCAGTGTTGCTGGTGGTAGGATGATAGTCGGGAGTTAGGGGGGCCGGGGGGATTGGCACACATGCCGTAAAGTGATTTGGCCGCTTCTCCACCAGTGCTGACCGCGGCCCGCGGCCATGTGGATTCTGGACGGGGCGGGGTTGTTTTTTTATGAGATTGAGCTGTCGTCTGAATATCACTCACGTTAAAGACGCAGTTTCTCTTTCTTTGTATTCGTGACACTCACAGACCGACAGCGGTTGGGTGGGGTCGGGGGAAAATATGTTGATTAAAACTTTATGGAAAAGGTCTTCCGGAAAAATCATATTCTTTCACAAGAAGGTCGTGAAAAGTTAAGATGGGTCTGACGCCTTGAGAAATTTGATTAAGTAGAAGATGTTGTAATATTAATGTGGCCCTCACACTCACACACATATATACACAAAGAAGAACACACACACAATAAAGCATTAAGAACAAACTAAAACGTTACCTCTTTTTCGATCAAGTGGGAATACCCTTTTATACCAAAGCATAAAGCACAAACACTACCAGCCTTCCTTTCACCACTAATACTACTACTAATAAAGAAGCCGTTTCTTTTAGTAACACACTTTCCATTTCAACCCCCTGCGCCATTTGCATCCCATATCACGTCTCATTAGATTCATCCTTGTGCACCACACATTCCTATGAACCACATGCGACATACAAGGCCATTGGTGGTTTCTTCTCTATGGAATTGAGGAACAGTGGGCACCATAGATGCAGAGAAACTTGAACAGTCTGAGAAGAGAGATGCAACATTTTTAAAAGTCTTTGTGCCTGTCAAGAAATCACTACTCCCACTTCTCTCTCTCTCTCTCTCTCTCTCTCTCTCTCTCTCTCTCTCTCTCTCTCTCTCTCTCTCTCTCTCTCTCTCTCTCTCTCTCTCTCTCTCTCTTCCCCCCCCCTCCCTTTTGTCTTTCTTTCTTTCACTGCCTCGAAGACAAGTGACTGCTGCACCCCGCTTTTTACTGTACAAGCGTTTCAGACATAGCTCACCATCTTCTGTTGACACGGCGGGGGGGGGGGGGGGACTGGGGAGTGGGTGTTGAGGAGATGGGGCGGGAGATAGAGTGAGAGAGGAGAGGAAGTTAGGAGTTGAGTGCTATCAGGATGCAGTATTGTCAGTATTTTTGAAATGTCACTGTTTATTTTCGCTTCCTTTGTGTGGAGGAAGATCTGTCTCCCGGTACTGTGACTTTTCTTGGTTCACAACAAAAGCTTGCTGACGCATGACTTAGCCCCAACAGTGCAAATAGCCAGCCGTTTTAATGAATCGATATCAATACGCCGCAGAGGTAGGATAATTGCACAGCCAACAATGTGAATCAGTAATGTCCCAAATATGATAACAAAAATGAAGTGCAGTGCGACAGTGCAAATGTACTGCTGCCTATCATAAAAAGGATTGGAGGATGGGAATTGCAAAAAAGGAACGCATTTGCACTTAAGCATTAAATTGATGCTCAGCGCAATCCAGAAGAATTGCAAGAGAAGAAGAAGGCAACCGAAAATAATACTGGAAAGTGTTTCCTTTGGTTTATTGTATGCGGTGGAAACGCCGGATGATCAGAGTGGAGTGTGTTTACAGACAGCCTCGAAGCAGCAAAGAGGGTAACCTAGTTATTTTTCTGCTTGCGTATTTGTATCTGGTCTGGGGCTTAGGTCGATCACAAACTTCCTCTTTCATGCTGTGCTGTGATGCATTGTTGTGGAAAAGGGGGGGGGGTTACCTTTTCCCACAAATGTAAGCGTGCCACGAGCTGCCGATTACTCTTGACGTCAGCTGTTGTTTTGCTGCTTCATCATCTTTTTTCCCTGGGAACCCCGTGGAACCGCGGCGCCAAGCAAATAACAACGCCAGGACTCCAGCGATGTGTTTTCCACTCTGTTTCCCCCCCCCCCCCCCCCGCCCTTTGCAAAGGCTCAGATGCCCAACAGCAACACCCCCCAGCCCCCACGTCCTCCGCCTCTGTTGTGGGTGATTAAAATATCATCACGGTGCAAATGGTTCATTAGCAAAAAAGCAGTGAATTCGCCAGGGAGGTGGCCCGCCGGAGCCCCACGAAACAAAGACGCATGGGGTCTGAGTGAATTGAGGAGAAGGGCATGGAATGAAATGTCAAAAGCAGAATGGCATCAGTGTAATCTCCCCTCCCCTTTGAAAAGGGAACGGCGGAGAGATGCCAGCGGTGAAGGAGGGAGGGAATTAACATACGTACTACTAGCTGGGCTAGTAGATGGGATGCACGTGCACCCATTAGGGTGCCAAGGAATATCCAGGTGCTCACTGAGGAAAACAGGGGTATGGGAAGACGTATAAAGGTGCAGAGACAGAGGAAGGTAAAACGGTTTTCTTAAAGACACGGCAAGAGGGACGGGCTGGTCAGGACCGGATGGTGTCACGACGAAGGTGTCCCCTATGTATCTACAGCCTACCTGTAGACTATGAGCAAGATGCCGCCCTGCTCCTAACTGACATGTGTTGAAATACCCTGTCAAAGTCACAGGGGATGAAAGAGTCCGCTAAACAAGCCAATGGTAAATAGCTGATGGTAAATAGAGAATTCTCGGGACCACAATGCAATGTCCTCGCTGCGTGCCGCCAGGGGACTCCATGGCACTGCAGTGTACAAGCACTGCAATGTTTACAAATTAGATATTTCAAGCCGGGTCCAAAACGTTGCACAGTGCCCCGCCGCCACCAACACCATTGGAAAGCCCTGGGCCACGTCCTAATCACTACTTAATGATTTCACTGAACAACCAGTGCTCTGAGGACTCCTTTGTGCGATATTTTCCATTGTAATCCCCTCGGATCCCTTTTGATTCTCTGCTTCTCTGTTGGGGGTTGGTGGTTGTGGGTGCTGTGGATGTGTGTGTGGGGGGGGGGGGGACAAACAAACAAAGCCAGCAGTCTCTATAAACATACAGTGTTCGCCACGAGTGATAAACTGAGCTGGAGGGAAGACGCCTTTGGTTCAGCATGAAAAAGGGAATTTGAATCATCTATTGTTGATATGATAACATTGGTTTTAAGTATTGAAATGATATGAGATGAATCAAATGATAATGAGGTTGACGTGTAAGTCGTTCTGAATTCATGAACAGCAGTTCAGACCGACTGTCCCATATGAAATTAAGCAGCAGTAGTTTGGCTTGCCGCTACGGTGTGTGAGTAGACTAAATGGTACAAGACTAGTCTACCTGTAGGCGTGAGCAAGACGCTTAATCCCCCTGACATCTTAATATTAACTGTATCTCACGTCCCCCTGTAAGGTGCTCTGAATAAAAGCATGACTAAATTGGAAACTAGTTCTAAGGATAACAGCAGCACTCATACAGAAAGTTGTCGCCCGAAAAGCAATGCTGTTTAAGATCGCAGATTACGCATGCTACTCTTTGAGTTATTCTGTCACTTAGACATCTTAATATGAAATATAATGCGACACCTTTGATCACGGTGAACAGCACACTGATGGAACATGTGTGGTTGTGACCGATGACGCACAGAACTGTCAGTTCTTAAGAACGAGGTTATTTACACGGTTGTAACTCAAACACGAATATAACATACCCTACGCCATGAAGGTGTGACACAAACATTTGCTGTTACATTTGTTTTTGTTGTAATCGCTAAATATTAAAGTATTTATAAAATCGCTTACTAGTATTTAGTTTATTTACGATTTAGTCATTTATCCAAAAGTTATCTTTTTTTTATAGATTTAATTTATGACAAGGTAGGGATGAGGACATCCTGCTCAGGGCTGCAGACAGGATTGTGGACATGAGGTTGAGAACCTGGAACCTTTCCCTCTGTACTGTAGACAGTTTTTGGATGGTTTTATATTAAATATTTAATAAGTAAAAGCCTGTTCATGTCAGTTAGCCAGATAATTAAATCTATTCCAACATCTTTGGCAGTTTTTTGGTTAGATATTTTATTTTCATAATTACAATAAGGTTAATAATTCTCTTTTTGCAAAAACTCTGCTTTGTCTTGCCAGCCACAGATGTTAAAAAAGGTGGGGGATACGATACATTGGTCAAATCTACAAATGTCCGGAAGGATACAGCACCATTATGTCCTTAATTGCCATCATAAACATGAATTCCCACCTCTGAGGAGTGGAACAGCAATATCCCAGTTATTTCCGTTGCCATGGAGACATACTTTTGAAGTAGCCTTTGATAGAAGTAGACTTAATGTTTTGTGTTAGCCAAGTTTCGGGCTGCCAAAGGATAACTTAAAATACATTTATTTAAGATATTATTTTAAGTGTAAGAGTCTCCATGGAGGGGAATTGGCCTCTTTTTCTTTCTTTTTTGTTTCACTTTTTTCCCCATCCCAGTTAGCTGCTGCCTCATTTAACCTGTACCAGAGGATCTTGATGGAAATAGAATGATGGACAGGCCTGCTTGGAGATATTTTGGAGATTATAATATGACTTTTCACTTCCCACCTTCACCAAGAGAGACACTTGGTATAGGGGCACATGCACGAGTGTACACACCACACACACACACACACACACACACACACACACACACACACACACACACACACACACACACACACACACACACACACACACACACACACACACACTAGGAAATGGAAAGAAATTATCTCTTTGGCTCAAGCCTCAGAAATCTGCCATTACGGGGTGTCACTCTCACGGGGCAACCAAAAACCAAGGGGAGCGTTATGGGCAGCAGGGCACCAGAGGATTCAGCAGTTCATAGTGTTCCAGCTAGCGGACATCATTACTGTTCTAGTGGACATCATTACTGTCCAGCCAAGGTTAGCTCCTGTTGGGAAGCGGCGGCTGCCTGTCCTGGTGTAGCATGTGGTGCAATTATTGTAATTGTGTTGCTGGCAGGCACACATCTGCACAAAAACAACATAAAAATAAGTGTTCCGTGATTCTGTGAGAATAGGCATAGAGAGGATAGCTGTAGGACAGCCCCCTCCCCCCACCGTGCAACTACTGCTAGGATATCAGGCATGGGAATAAAAGAGAATAGATGAGAGTGTGTTCCTCCTCTTGTTCTTGCATCGGGTGTCTGGACGTGCATTTGTATGCGTGCGAAAACAAGTACTGTATGTGTATTTGTGTGCTTCTGTGCATGCACGGATGCGTATGTGCGAGTCTGTGTTCGCTAACGTGTGTGTGTGCGCGTGCATTAGCATTCGTAGACGAGACTATCAACAGCAGAACTGCAATCGCCAGTCTCAACGCATCGCTCTTGATGGACCCTTATAACAATAGATCAAAGACACGAAAAGGATAGACTTTGTGCCACATCAGGAGGTAAACGGTACGCTGATCAAGGGAGGCGTTAGTTGATTCCAACTTGGGTGAATCCTCCATACCAAGGGGGTTGGCTTATCGCTGCAGTTTCAAAGACTATCGAGTGAGAAAGTTTATGCTCGGAATACAATGTGTCTGCATGGGGCTGCTTGTGCAATTTGTTCTAGAATGGGTTTTCTTAAAGAAAATGTATATATGGATATATGTATACATCTACATATATGTATATATACTGTATGTCTACGTGTGTGTATGTATGTGGGTGTATATATATATATATTAACCCTCTAAAGTTTATTTTGAACAAAGATAACATATTGTTTTGATGTAGGGAACGGAATTTATAACAGCTTTACTGGCAACAGCTGCATTATTACTTACAGCAGCTGTAGTAAAAGGGTGAGTGCGGAAGTTCAACCCACACTTTTCAGTGCTGTACTTCAGGACCATGGACAGCACCCAGCACCCCTGTGATGGAGAACACAAGGTCAACGACCAAACCATTCTTCCTTGAGTGTGTGCGTGTGTGTGTCTGTGGGTGGGTATGCGCACGTGCATTTACACCCGTGTGTGTGTGTGTGTGCGCGCGTGTGTGTTTGTGTGAGAGTTAGAAAGCGGGAGACTCCGGAGGGTTTAATAAGTACGACACACAACGTCCTGTTAAGTCACGCAGCTACTTCCTCCTCGCCCGGGTCGCCATATACAACGTCACCCACACTGTTGCCGTTGGGAAGTAATATTTCATGTTATTTGCTTATCCAACATAAAATAGTCACGACGCGCTCTCCCCTATTGCTTCTCAACCCTCAGCTCTCATCTCTTCCGCTTCATGTGGTCGGGACCCACCCCTTACTGTCTGCCATCACCCTTCCCCACAACACGAAACTGTATTCGCTGTACCTCCCCCTAGTTTCCTCTTTCAGTCTGTGCAGTCCCAGACATCTATCCCACACCTCTTCACCTGCTTACGACTCCCAAATGAAAAAAATGCAGGAGAAAACACAAATGCTCCCAACGCGTCGGCTTTAATCTCTCTCTCTCTCTCTCTCTCTCTCGCCCTCTCTCTTTTAGTCTCTCTCTCTCTTTCGTCCTCCGGTTTCCCGTATCCACCGACCTTATTCCGCGCTCACCGATGCTTGAGCCGACGGACGACCGGAGGATTTCTCTCTCTCGAGTATGAGAAGGATTGCCAACTCATCCGCAATTCAAGATCACCCATCGAGCCACCAGCATGTGCATTGGATCCATACGCTCCACCAGAAGTTGTCGGCTAGAGAACTAACGAATCTCGGACCACGGACACCGCTAAGAGAGGAGAGTCGGTTTTAGGTGAGTGTAATGTTAAACTGTTGTGAACCCAAAATGTCTTGGTTTTTTTAAGACACCGTGCAATTATTTTTTTTTATTGCATCTAGTAGCTTGGACTAGGCGACTTGGCGGTTGACTTGGGTTCTTGCACGATTATGTCGGTGCGGCGTGTCAGCATGGGGCTGCTGGTTGTCCGGCATTAGCTTTTTAGCGAGCACATTGCTCGTTTTTTGACGTGGAGTACACGAAGTTATGTTCACGTATGTACCCGGTGTTGTCAAGTCCCGTCCCCCAGGAACAACGTGGCATTTTGTGTGTGCAGTGAGAGAGACACACAATTAGCCTTTTTAACATATGTATTGGCACTACCATCGCCCTTATTATAATGAGTCGAATAAATTCACCGTGAAGAGCAGAGAGTGTCAAACGGGGAAGATGCGTATCAAGTGCGGGTGTGAATGCTAGCAGCAGCGGAAAGGACTCACTCTACCCCCACAATATGTTGCAAAAACTTCGGCTTTCAAAATCACATGCCAGCTTAGCCAAGACGTCCAAATCAAGTGTTTAGTGTAGTTGTAACCAAATACTTTTCCATTTTATCAGCAGCGATGCGTTTGCAGTCAAACTTGGGATTTCATACCCTGGTCGTTCTGTTCGCACGAACAGCCTGCTGTTTCTGAATCAAAGTCCCAGTAGCCTAGTCTGGTCGGTACTTGCAATGAAACGGGTATACTATTACATTTTTTTTAGCTGCCTATTGTTTGACAATCGTTACTACAACGAAGATTTATTACGTAACTGATTGGGATTCCGTACGAGCCTGAATTAAAGCGCGTATGTCTGTAAATATGCGATGTGCGCGTGCGTGCTTGCATGCTAAACGCGTGCGCTTTTGACTTTTTTTTTCTGTGACAGATGCATGTGTCTGTGTGCATGCATGTCACCGGCGTGTTGAAGTAACATCTTCTCCACCACCGTCGTCTTGAGTTGCTTTGACTGCTTTTCTGCCAACCCAACTGCGGGGGGAGCTCATGGTCTTCACTAGGTGTCAACCGTGTGGTTAAAGGGTAATCATTTAGTATTGTTCACTTCGAACTGTACCGTCCAATTAGAGACGAAGCTGCGGTTTTATATTTATTCATCTTTTCCCTCTTGCACAGCCATCACACACCAGTCATAGTTTTGTTTCATATGAGGGCCGGGTAGAACAGCTGTCAAGCGATATCACATCAGATCACACTCTAAATCATGCAGCTCACTGTGAACTTTTCAGTTCTTTCTTCCCCAACAACGAACCCCCCCCCCTTTCCAAGAATTGGACTGGGATAACATTAACATGCACAGACAGATTGCTATTACTGGAAATTACACTTTTATGCATTTACCAGAACATGAAGAAAGAAAAAGAGAAAACTAAAATGCACCAGCAGCGAATATCATAAAGGAAATTGTCCACTGTTCAAATTGCCTCTCTCAATGTGCCTTTTCAGCAGCAACACACAGGCAACATGTAAGTACTTTCAAAGAGAACATTCTCCATCATAGGGCGTATACCTGAATTGAAAATTCCACCAACGGCTTCAGGCTACCTCTTGGGCTGACCTGTGGTAGATGGAGATTTCACAACTAAGGGGACCAGTAGGTTAGCAATGTTCTTGTGTACATGCAGGGCCATTTAGTGGGGAATTGATTGTAGCGCCCATGTTGATGTAGGTTTGCAAGGCAGGTGAAAGGCAAGAAAAACCTGTGTACATTGAAAAGCAATGGATTGGGTACACCAAACTATTGCCAATCTGTTGCCCTCTTTTGTCTAAGGTCATTTACGGGGGTGTACAGTATTACCAGGCGCAGCCATCACTTGAATTTCAGTTCCAAACCATCTCTTAGATATATTATGCTAAGACGTAGTCCTTTGTTGTTGCTATTTATTTTAAATTAAATGTGCTTGCAATGTTTTGGCAAGTTAATTTTAATCACTTACGGAATGTAAATCGGGCTGTATATTTATATGAACAACACGTTCAGAGTTTTTGTCTTGATGGCAGATGTTATCGCCAAGAAAGAATATACAACTCATCTCATTGTCATATAATGCTTCAATTGTGAACCTTAAGTCTTGCTCAAATGTATGATTCATGGTATGAGGGCGAGGAATCCATTGAGGAACAAATGTCCCGTCCTGAAATATTAACCAGGGGTGGCTATAGATATCGTCTGACGAATCCACGGCCAATGATTCATTAGCCAGCCAAATTATTCAAGTGGTGAGGCGATTTCTTGAAGTCTAGGGCATGTCCTCCCTCATGGCAAGAACTGGACAGGATGAGCTCCGTCCAGAGATTAGTCTGAGATTAGTTTCAGTTGGAAGGTCTGAAAAACCCACCAAGGATGCAATCATAGTACACAACAAGCAAGAACTATCGTCTTAGCAGAAGTTTTTTTCTAAAGTGACACAACATTGAATTTATTTTTAAATGTATCGTGTTAGTGAGCTGGTAGAGTTACCCATTAGGGTCATCTTGTTCATGCATGCCTAGAGGTAGACTGCGGACATTGTGGTTTAAACTGACAACCTTTCTGCTGGAAGTCAAACGCCTACCTATGAGTCTCCTACTCCCCCAACATATAATCATATAACATTTTTTAAAAAGAAGCTCTGGAACAACATTAATTAAGTGAGTTTTAATAATATTTTCAAATTATCCTTCTATTTTCTGCAGGGACTGTGTGTATGAAACACATACTACTGGTGACAAATCAGACAGCTCACCAGACCCAGTATTTCTCCTGGTTCTATTCCTCTCTGCATGTGCATACTTTGAAGTGTGCCTGTAACTAATACATTATATACACACAGGCAACGCGCACCCCCACACACACAGACACACGCACACACGCGCATAAATGAGTGTGTTCACTGGAAGAAAATGGCTAACATCTACGCCCAAGGGCAATGAAACATGAGCCTACACATCCTTACACTTCAGAGGTGATTTATGTGTTGTGACGATAGCAGACGACGTAAATCAATTAAACTACCAATCGGTTGCAGCAAGAAATGACATCACAAAATCGTCTCAGAGAGGAATAGGGACAGCCCTGGAGAATGCCTTTTAAGTGCACAATATGATGCACACATGCACTGAACAACTCTATAACGTTAATCTGATTGGGTAGGAGAATACCAATACATTTCCATGAACAAATAAAACCACAATTTAAGCATCCTTTTGGCATGTGTGCTATTTCTATTGCTATGTTTTACCCTAGGAAATATACAATTCGTGAACCCATGCACATACACACACGCACACACACACACTATGCGTGTGTGTTCCCAAAATTTATTTTTGACTTTTTAATCTTTTTTTGCAATATCAAGAGAGTATTTTTCTTTTAAGGCAAATTTACCCAAAAGAAGGCTAGTTTCTTTTGAATTCTCCAACATTTCACTTCTCTAGCTCTATAGCTTTAACACTTATTTTACCAACGCAACACCTGTGTAAGAAAAATACTCATTAAAAATTTAGATAGCCATTATATGATTAAACGTACACTCTTGCAATTCAAAGTTGCTATTCAAAGTTGCCATCCTGTGTAATTGTGTTAATTGGATGATTTGTGGTTTGGTGATTTTGCCACTTGCAGTTGCATGTTTTCAAAGCGAAATCAAAGCAATTAAAAAAATACTTGAATAGAATAGACTTTGACTGCTCATAGTTTCAAGGGGGCTCATTATATCCCAGAAGCACAATGTATCTATTTTCCCCAGCTATGCAAGTACCCACACGAGTCAAACAACAAGAGTTGTTTAATATTTCCAGCCAAGCGGGCTCACCACTGACGGTTCATTTGTCACGATGAAAACCATCACCAGCGCCGACATAAATTTACCGTCTGAAGGACTACATTTTACTTTGACAGTGGCTGTTTGTCACAACAATGTCTACGTTACTATAATACATGTCCGGACTTGTGCCTAATACAGTGTTCTTCTGGTAGAGATCAGACAAACAAGGAGGTAAGACAAGACACTCGGAGTCATGACAGAGGACAAAGAGATTGATAACAAAGTATTTTATCCGATGCCAGTTGGCAAACTAGGATCTCATCTCTGATGGGAAATATATGGACGGCACAAATGGATATATGCATTCAGAGCACAAGGCTGGAAGGTTGAAGTGCCTCACACAGCTCTCAGTCACAGAACGCCACTGGAACATTGATTGGCTAATGAAGCAGCCATGTTGTCTAAATCGTTTTCTAATGCCTTGACACTTAGTTGCTTTGACAACTATTAACTTGCTACCGCATATTCAGCCTAATTACGTTTAAGCTTGACCCAAGTTTCATTTTCTTTTCCCATAATAAGACTGATGCCAGAGAAGCATAAGCGTCCCTCAGACACGGAAATCAAGCTGAACCGCAAACCAGACGTAAATCCAATTAAAACAATATATATATATGTATATATATGTAAATAAAAAATGTTTAAATGGTTTTTCGTATGTATGTAAATTCTTCTAGTTGAAGCTTGTTAATATAAACATGTCTACATCCACCTTTTTATATTCATACCACTGCGTCATATCAACGTCAATATTCAGCCACTGATTTGCTGCCTTTCGGTATTACAGGGCATGCACCGTTTTTGTATTTCATTCATTGAATGTTATGTTTCTCTGCTTCCCCCCTACTATGGGCTTAATCCCACCTCACACCTTGTGCTGGTGCTGCGTGAGCCAGCACAACAGCCAGAATGGTTCATCATCCATCCACTAATGGTCTACCCTGCGCTTCTGCGCTACTAGCTCATCCTCTCTCATACTTCATCCCCCATAAATAACGAAAACCTTCTGAAGCGCTGGCAGTTTGGACCAAATTAACCTCCATATTTCATAGGGCTGTGTTGTGTGTGAGGTGTATGTGTGTGTGCGTGTGTGTGTGAGAGTGAGAGACCCTGAGGCTTTTCTAGACAACCTCTCTGTCTGCCTCTTACACTCTTTCTCTGAACCCATCGCTCTCTCGCTCTCTCTCTCTCTTTCCCTCACCCCTTATCCCTCTCCCAGTTGCATTCATGTTAGCGCAACTAGTCGCCCCCCCCACCCAACCCAGATCCTGTGGGAGACGGGGAGAGCCTCTGCAGGGGGGGCTCTGCGGATCAGCCCGGACTCCCTCTGCCTCTCTCCTCCCTTCCCGATCTTCCCTCCCTCTGCATCTCACTCACTACACCTCTCTGCCTCTCTCTCCCTCCCACCGATACCACTGGTAGGATTATTAATAAACAATGGCAACCTGATGGCAGAGAGGAGGAGAAAGAGTAGGAGACGCCATATCCAGCTGGCTGCTCCTCACTGCTGGTATCCCCAGTCTCAACTTGTGTTACACACGTGTAGTGCTGTGTGTTGGTGTAGGCTGAGAGGGAAAGCTGGGGGGGAGCAAAAAAAAGCATGCTGTTTTCAGCAGGAGATGTACGTCCATGTTAGTGTGTACAAAAAGGGAAATACAAATTCAAAAGCAAGGAGAGCTAATTGGCGCGTTCCAGTATCGTGTTTTCTCCCTATGTTCAATGTTACTCTACCTTTCTCTCCCCTTAGTTTCAGAGATAACGGAGAGTGAAAAACATGGAGAGAGGGACAGATTGACAAAGAGAGGGAAAAAGAGTGTGAAAAATAAATCTTCACCTAACAAAACGCTAAAAAAAATATAAAGCAGGGCACCTGGACTTCCTTTTTTGCCTAGGTTTCACCTTCTATATGTGTGTGTGTGCATTTGTGTCTGTGTCTTTGTGGTGTGTGTGCATTTGTGTCTGTGTCTTTGTGTGTGTGTGTGCATTTGTGTCTGTCTTTGTGTGTGTGTGCATTTGTGTCTGTCTTTGTGTGTGTGCGCATTTGTGTCTGTGTCTTTGTGTGTGTGTGCATTTGTGCCTGTGTCTTTGTGTGTGTGTGTGTGTGTGCATTTGTGTCTGTGTCTGTGTGTGTGTGTGTATATGTGTGTGGTGCGTGTGTGTGTGCGTGCGTGCGGGGCAGCGACCGGTGCCTGGGATTGTGGAGGTTTGCGTTTCACTGCGGTGGGGTTCTTAGCGGGGCTCACTGTATTTATAGAAGCAGCGTGTTTCCTGTTGTACTCACAGAGGACAGGAAGTCTCAGAGCTTCTGCTTCTGCTGCCGTGGCAGTGGCTGCAGTGTGATCCCGTGCCATTGTCCCTATGCCTTCGCTTAGCCGCTTGATGTGGGAGCGCACTGTTGGGAGCGCGACTTATAAGTGCGTGTGTGGCGTGTGTGTGTGTGTGTGTGTGTGTGTCTGTGTGTGTCAGTGCGGATCGGGGTGGTTGGTGGTTAAGCTAGAAAGCCAAGTCAGACGGCCCTGAATCACCCCTGGAAAACTTAACTGCAATATCAGCAGTAGGAGGAAGAAGAAACAGGAAAAGAATATAAATAAAAAACAGCTGGTACATTTAGCTCCCCTGCCCCACCCCCCCCACCCCCCAGCCCCATCACCACCGCATCGCCCTCCCTCCCCAAACCTCTGACTTTCCTTCTCTCTTGGCCCTTTCTCGTGACATTGGGCCAGGTGGAGGGTGGATGGAGGGTGGATGGAGGGTGGTGGTGTAAGAGGAAGAGGGAGGAAGAAAGAGGCAGTGTGCTCGATTGAACAGTAATTACACTGCACCGTTTCCTCCCATCTCCCAGCTCTGTCTGCCCCGGGAAGCGATGGGGGCCCATCCTTTAATCTTGACACCCGGTGATCGTGTAACAGGAGCAAGGAGCCTATTAGAGAGATGGAGAGGGGCAGGGGGATCGCTACGAGGAGGAGGAGGAGGGCCGCGCTCTTGCCACATGTTTTTCTATTGGGCGGAGTCGGCGTGCAGAAGGTGCACAGGACGCTAGACATGAAGATGAAGAGTTGAGGCAGCGCAAAAAGAACCACACAGGAGTGATGGATGTCGGAGGCTCGGTAGGAGCTTCGGGAAAGAACGTTCGTTCAGAACACAAGTCGGTAGGAATGTGAGAATTGATTGATGTGTGTTGGGTGGTGATTGGTGCATTTACATTGTACTATTTCTTAATTTAAGAGAGGTTTTTCTGCAAAAGCGATGCATGTTAATGAGAGAGGTAGGAGTTCAAAGGGAGTGCGGTTGGATTGCAAATGGCTCAAGAAGGCCGACTGACAGACAGTGGATGGACCCAGAACACAATTCAGGGACTTTATTGACTCCATTGACAATGCATATATTCATATATTTCGGTTGTGGCGGTGATAGTATCAACAGAAGCACACTAACAGATCCCTGCCTACTCCATATACAGGCGGCAATCATTTTATTAAAAAATTGAATATTTATCATATGCTCCACATATTCATACTGAGTATTCACTCGTTTCCATATTTGGCCCGCGCATGGGGGGAAACAATTTTGAAAAATGGATCTGCTGATGACAGGAATATTAAGTTTAACCACTGATTGGTTATGCCAACCTGGAAACCAACTCTATCAACCATTTTCTCTCAAGTTAAGTGTCTCTAATTTTAGTCAGTGGCAGGCAAAATTGGCCAACACCTGAAATGAATGCATGCATTTTTTAAAAATCAATGTTATCTCGAATTTCCCTCTTTGGCCTGTCTGCATATCTCGTTTTGCTGAGTTTGCCTAGGAAAGAAAACTTGATTTTTAATAATCGGAATGATTTGAATTTTTAAAAAAAGAGCGGAATCTGAAAAATGTGTTAAATATGCGCCTAAGTGCAAGTGACATTTAATTATAAATGAGAAGCCACATGTGCAGCTGTGATCTGAGCCCAAGAAGAAGGTAATAGCAGTGTGATACAGTTTTAGCCGGAGTGCACTCACACAGACATGGTTGAGCACGAAAGGCAGAAAAGTCGTGTTTCATTGGCATCATGCTGCTGACGGTGTGCTGAATCGCACAAGCTATACACAAGCACACAAACACCCACACACAAACACACACATGCGCACACAAACGCACACACATATTTAAATAAATCAGCTTCTCTTTAGTGTAAGATCCAGTTCTCCTCAGTTAATATTCCTGCTTCAAAGGATGAAAACTAAGAAACCTATAACATACCTTCACAGACCTTATATACCACTGGAACATGCAATATATACTTTCTTCCCATACCCAATTGTACACATCGTATACTACTTGAACATGCCGCAGAAAGTATTTGTGTATCCCTCACACACTTTTTGTACCATTTGTGTATCCCTTTTACACTATACTTTACATACCTTATATTCACTCCTTGCACATAACTTAAACCTTACTCTCGACAACAACAGGAAGCATCGTTGTGTTTTTTAATAGTCCCTCAGCCACCCTTGACTCAACCACACCATTTACATGTGATGAAATATCAGGTATACCAGACCGTATCCCTGTCTTGTGTCGTTTGTAAGCAGTGATGATGTCACAATCTGTCGACAGCGCAAGACAAGGGTTGTGACACAAGAGATGGCGCAGAGATAACGTAGCGAATGTAAGGACAAACGGAAAAAGCTCGGCCGATGTCCAGGTGCGTGCGCACAGACACCTGCACACCACACACACACACAACACACCACACACACACACACACACACACACACACACACACACACACACACACACACACACACACACACACACACACACACCTCCTCTCCCCAAAGACCTCTGCGCTGTCTTGCTGATGGAGGTGCTGGTGTTAGTTTTAATGATGGAGGGCCGATGCAGGTGGGGCTAGTCGGAGCAGTATCCTTTGCAGGCGTTTCGCACACTCAGCATGCTGACAATGTAGGGCAGAGTAGAGGCCACGCTGGGCACAAGCCCCAGTGGTGAGTCTGGGATAAAAGTATCATAGAAGAATTATCTTGTTTTTTTTTAAATGTTTTTTTTGGTGCTCTGGTGTAATGGCGGTGGGGAAAAGTTTGGTGACAAAAGAGCCGGTTCGAGGGTGTAAATATTTATCATAACGTTTTGCTGAGTCGACATCATGGGTATAGCCCTGAATGAGTGTTGGATGCTCTGTGCTTTTGTTAGTACAACGGGGAACTGGGAACACACAATCGAGCAGAGATAAAAAAAAAAATAGCAAATGTGATGGAATATAGCAAGAAAAGGGCCGAGATATCGTTGCAGCCACCTGTTTTATTTTCATCTTAAATGTAATTAACAATTTATGAAGCTGCCTATACACCTGCAGAGAGGGAGACGGAGAGAGGAGAGGTCACCGAGGAAAATCTATTCTTCATTATGTTTTGATGAAGTGAGGAGGCACTGCCTCTATTTGTGGGAACACAAATCTGCAGGGCGACTTGGCATTGCCTTGGTTGGGTGCACGGAATGAGTCTGGAAATAAAATACGGCCTGCTTGTGAATTATTGAAGAAACGATCGGCCTTTCCATCGCGAAATGACGAAGAACCTGCTTTTACCCTGGCGCGCCCATGACTGCATGAAATGAACAGGGACTTGCTGTGGGGGGGTTTCATAGGAATTCATAGAATCTCTACAGTTTTTTCTCCATTTCCATTCATCTTCAAAAGGCTGTGGCAAAGAAAAAAAAGTTGTGTGAGGATGAATAGGGGAATGGCTGTGTTAGCCTTGTGGCAAAAAAAAGTCTCCCTACGCCCCCAAAACAGCTTTGGGGGGAGGAGGACAATGAGTGGCGGCAAGGGGATTTTCAAAGGCGAGAGGTCAAAAGCACTCTATTTTCAAGCTTAACATAGGGAACCGGAGGGGGTGGGGGGGGGGGAGAAGGGCGATGTAACCCATATCAAGGGCATATTTCTCCCAATGATAACCTCCCAGGACATGAAAGAAGGATAGGAGGAGACGAGGCGGAAGCCTGCTTCCCTCAGCAGAAATGCAGCTCTCTCAGTCATATCAGGCATAAAAATGTCTATACCCAGGGTGTGTGTGTGTGTGTGTGTGTGTGTGTGTGTGTGTGTGTGTGTGTGTGTGTGTGTGTGTGTGTGTGTGTGTGTGTGTGTGTGTGTGTGTGTGTGTGTGTGTGTGTGTGTGTGTGTGTGTGTGGCGTGTGAGCCGCATATATGGCTCTATTTTAAAGGAAGCGTCACCACAGAGAAAGATGTGATGCTTTCACCATGCACATTCCAAAGTATATGTTGAAAGGATTATAGAAAAAAGCGGATTTCTTTGGGAGTTTTGAACTGACCCAGCTGTCCTTTGAAAAGTTGAGCAAATACGTTCCAAAGTTACAAGGACAAATCTTTCATAAAGATCAAGACCTTCACCACTATTCTTCCCCCAGCTCTAAGCACACAACTGATTCCAGTATACTTCAATACTCCTCTTGATTCCTTTTAATAGTGTTTATTGTTCGGGATTTTCATAAACTTTTCTATATGAGCTACAGTTGAACCGAAAGAGCTTCAAAAGGCTGACGACAACCCTCACACCACCATATAACTCTGAAGCCCTCCTCAAATGGACAAGATGGAATAGGGATGACGGAAAAAAGACTCCAAACGCAAATGGGGGTGGAATTAATCCCTCAGGTTTCAGGCTAGCATGTGTCAAGAGACCACTTATTCAAATGATAACACTTTCATCCCCTACTGTTTCAGGCACATGAACCGTCGTCAAGGGGGAAAGCTTTTCAAAATACACTCAATTAAAATCATCTCTTTCTCTTTCCTTTACCAAAAAACACAATCCTAGTTTTTGGATCCTGTATTTGTATTCATCTTTTTGCTACACTATATGGGCACCATGTAAGCAGAAGGGTCGTGTTTTTTTTTATATTTGATACATGTCAATTATTGTAAAAACTGCACAATGAGACATGATGGACCATGTAGCTGACCACGGAATGTAATCGGAAGAGCTTTAATTATTTTAAAATAGCATCTTGATTAATGCCGCCCCCCCCATGCGTCACTGACAGCAGAGTCAATACGACCTACGGTCACAGAAACGCCTCTTTTCTTCTGTGAATGGGGACTGGTAGATGAAAGATTGGTTTTGTGTGTGTGTGTGTGTGTGTGTGTGTGTGTGTGTGTGTGTGTGTGTGTGTGTGTGTGTGTGTGTGTGTGTGTGTGTGTGTGTGTGTGTGTGTGTGTGTGTGTGTGTGTGTGTGTGTGTGTGTGTGTGTGTATGAGAGCCTGTGTAACTGCTGGACATGTGTGGCCTTTGACATAACATGATGTAGGAGACTATAGACTTCAGATAAATCTCTTTCAAGTGTAATTGTCTGATGTCCGCAGGGGGGGGGGGGGGATCTAGAGATTTCTTTCTTTGAAACTGAACTTTTTTTCTACATTTTTTCGAGCAAAATTGATATTCATTAGCTCTGCTGCCATGAGGCACAAAAGAAAGGCTTCTCTCACTGAACGCTTTTGATTTTTAATGCTTCATCTGCAAGGAGTTGAAATCGGAGCGGTGAACCTTTTTTTTATTTCCCCCCTTTTTTTTTCTCCCAGCAGCCATCTGCTCTGCGTCTCAGCAGGTTCCACTGATTTATTGAAACCTTCCGCTCAACGCTTTGCCTCTCCCGCACGCCTTTCTCTTCCCATTCCGCAAATTTATGTTGTTGAATGTTAAGAACAGTGACCATCGCCTCCCACACGCCACACGGTTTCCCCCCCAGGGCTCGGCGACAAAAGGCCCAATCGCCCACTTCGGATAGTCCCACTAAAACCTCCTCGCCCCGGAGTCGCCCGACGCCCGGGCTGTCGCTCGTCAAGGAGCGAGATGGGAAATAAACATCCAACGCGGAGAGAGGGGAGTAAATTAGGTCAGTAAATTCAGAGATGGCGGTGCATCAGTGTGTTGGGGGTAGGCTGAGGGAGAACGAAAATAACCCCCCAAACTACATTTGGCGATGGATGTACTCTTCGTTATGCCAGTCGTCCCGTCCCCGGGGATGATAGCAGCTGTTCCCTGTTTTCAGTCAGAAGGAAGCCAGCAAACAAGCAGTGACTGCAGAAACTGGAAAGTTGCGGTTCTGAAAAGGTTAGCAAGGGCGACGGTGGTGCGACGTACGCAAAGATGACACGTCACCTTTAACTTGTTTGTTTTTGTGTGATGTGTTTTGTCGAGTCAAGAGTCCTCAAATGTTTTCTTTAATATATGGGACACAACGACAACACGCTGTATTTTCACATTTTAATAGATAAACATTTCCATATTTATAACTGCAGACATATGTTTGTTCTTTAATTAGTAACTATTTGAACTAAAAATTGCCAAATACTAGAAAAATGGCAGCAGTATGTATGATAAAGAGTGCTTTTGACAAGCATAAAGTGAACCACATTGAAGCATCCTTTTTCCTCGATTTCCTCGTGTTTTTCTTTCTCCATATTTTTTCATGCATTATTTTTTGCTTACTTTGTTATCCTGCATGAGAGAGTTAGAGGTAGAAACACAGCTTTACTTTAATGCATCTTGCTTTACTTTATTGGCTTATGCTGATACGAAGACGGCAAGTTTGTTACAAGCACAGCAGGCACGTTTCCATGACATACATCCTGTCAAATGAAGTAAATATTTATGGAACATAAAGTTTCACCTGTGTGAATTATCAGCTTTAGCTTCAGTCAGTCATAAAGTCATTGACAGAGTAAGGTCTACACAAAAACAGATCTGAACAGACCATATAACCATGCCATGTAGACCATAATTAACAGCTTTTTTATGTTGTTTCTGTAAAGTTTTTATCGTTAAAAATTTAGATGTTTGTGGACCTCTATAACTTATGATGTATCGTGCCCCACATGAAGACAATCGCTAAATCAATATGCCACTGTGACTTTTCCAATGTCTGATAGGTCAGCGGGTGAATCGTAGCCTAAGATGTGAAATCTGCACTATTTAACATCACTTCTGTCCAAGGGTCCAAAGGATGGAACCCAACCTGCCCCAGCAGTACAATCATCCAGGGCATTTCTCGCCCCTCTCTTAACCAATCAAGTCTGTGGATGGGGGGAAAAAAAGCAGAGAAAATCCAATTTGAACACCAAGTGATGGCTTCAATGAAAACGTTACATCACTCAGGTTTAGCTGACACACCACAGTTACCTCACTCTGTGTTACGTCACCCCTTTCAATCAAGGCCAATAGCACAGCTGGCAAAATCAAAATGGAGTATGTTTTTTTATGGGGGACATTTTTCCGTTGGTTGAAGAAAGGCAGAACCCGTCTATTAAATCTGCGGGTAATTAAAAAAATACCAAGTGCAGGTGCATGAGTGGATCCTTGCAGCAGCACGGTTGTGCTCTTTCAAATGAATACAATGAAGTGGATTTGGCTTTGCTGACAGCAAAAAACCCAAACAAACAAATGAAGGTTCTGCCCACAGATAAGAGTTAAGAATATGAATCTTTTTTCGTCCGTGATTCATACCTTCTAAAACCCACAATCCATCTTGCCATTTTTTCCACACAGGATTCCTATCAAACGAAACGGTTAGTCATCTTCTTGGACTCGGTTCCTGTCGGCTTATTGCTCTGGTAGTACATGTCTTTCGGGCCTTGTCGGTGGAAAAAACATGATCGCGGGGATATTGTCGGTTGACATTTACATGTCTGAGCAGAGAAGAATGTCTTGTCGAACACTTTGTGTCGTTTACAACCTCCTGGCAACTCCTGTTCTCCAGACTACTGCATCGTCCATGTCATGTGTCTCCTGCGAGGTGGGGGGCTTGAGCTGAGTGTGGGGCCTCCCGCTGGGGGGATTAGAACCAGCTTTGACATTTAGAATATAATCTAATGATGTTCACTCCTGGATTTTTCATTATAGATAATTCAGTCATTTAGCAGATGTGTTTTTATCCAAAGCGACAGTAGATTGAGATACATGTTATTAAGGAGCAGGTAGGGGTTTTCCGGCCATGGTGTTTGAGGAGGCCTTCAGGTACTGCAGACACTTGGACTTGGTAAACAAGTTGGTTTTGGAGGATCTTTACGATATTGTCTTTCCGTGTATCTATGTACTTTAGAGAGACATGGCTAAGGGCTAGCACACATTTTAACAGGAGGTCTTGTGGAGCTGAGTGGAGGGAAAACATTGAGTGGTTTTACCATCAATAAAAAGCACAGTGTAATTATAGAAAGAGCTTGAAAGGGAATTTGCGAGTTGACAAATGATCAATCTTCTTCTGTAAAACATCCAGCCTAGCGTATCGGCGTCATTTGGAAGATGTGTTGAGAAATCGCTTAGCTATAGGCCTGTGCTAGCTAGCACCTCACGGGGCCTGACCGTAATTCCGACACCTCCATTGTGCCGACGTCTCAATGGTCCGAAATATTTCCCATTAGATCGACATGCCACTATGCCGATGGTTCAATGTTACGAAAACGGAACCCATTGGTCCGAAGGGCCGCTTTTCAAAAAGGAGGTGCATTAGGCCGACGGTTCAATATGCCGAATAGGCTTAGGCCTACATACAAAGAGTTTTATGCCTCGCTCGCGCTCTCTCGCTCTCTCTCTCTCTTTTGTCACTTTGCTCTCCAATATTCATCGTGAACGTGATATGTAGGCCTAGGTTGTATTTTGGTGCTTAGTGTGCGAAATCTTTATATGTAGGCCTATTCGGCATATTGAACCGTCAGCCTAATGCGCCTCTTGTTTGACTTATCGGACAAACAGCCATTCATAACAATGGGTTCCGTTTTTCGTAACATTGAACTGTCGGCATAGTGGCAGGTCGATCTAATGGGAAATATTTTGGACCATTGAGACGTCGGAACAATGAGGCGTCGGAATTACGGTATGGCACCCACCTCACACTCACAGCTAGCTTGTGTTAGTTAGCTAAAAGGAGACGGAAGGAATGCCACCAACTGCTACCAGATACCAAAATAGGAAAAATTCAAATGTAAGCCTATATTATTATAGGCATGGCTACAGTACATGCATATAGATGGATTAACATATTATAGCATTTTTCAACTCGATTGACTATGTGAATTAGAAATAACCAAAAATGTGTTCCTACTTATCGTCTGTTGTATCCGGCACAATCTGTTGTATCCCAATCTCTCTAAGTTATTTGTTCTAACCTCTTTTGATTGCAGAAGCCCAAAGTTCCTGCATGAATTAGCACAAACACATCCACAGCACAACCTCATCTCATGCTCGATTTAATTGTCCATAAGGTAAACGGATGCGCCTAATTTATCTGAATAGGAATATCTTCAGCGGTCCAAGCTGCTGTTCCCACTAACCCCCCCCTCTGCAATGGTATTAATCACTTGGCTTTAAGACAGAGGCTGTCCCTCTTTAGAAAGCACTGCATAAACCGGCCCAACGTCCCTATTATTCACGCAGGCATCCATAAAACCCAACCTGCACTGGCCCCCTCTCTACCCCAGTCTTCCTAGCTCTGTTTCGCTTTGTGGGCAAAACTCCCTTTCTCCTGCGATACTTGCTCCTCAGCTCCCATTGATTCAGAGCTCCCAGCAATAGATTTGGACACAGTAATTCAGCAGCCAGGTAAATTGAAACAATAACTCAGACCATTAGTGAATTAGTTTGTTCTTTGAAAATCAGCCATTGATCCCTTCACCCATCCCTGAGCCGGGCTGATTGGTGGGCAGACTAACCTGAGCATTTAATTATCAGGCGGGGGCGGGGGGGGGGGGGGGGGCATGGTGTTGTGTTTGCTGAGCGGGTGTCCCCTGAAGGTCAGGGGGCCGTCGACGTTCTAAAGGAAGGAGGGCCAGAAGAGCGATGGAGGTGCAGGAAGAATCCAGTACAAATGAAGTTAGCCAGAGGCCCGTTCTCTCCCCTTGCCTCTCTGATACTCGCCGGCAATTGCAAGTGGCAGCCCATTACCTCGCACAAGCAGACAGTGCCCACAGCCGGCGTATCATAATGTTTATCATCTTTTTTCATAGTGTGTTTTGAATGTAACTGCAGTGACATTTCTGTATTGCCCATTCCCATTCTAATCCCCCTATTCCCTTTTCTTAAACTTCCCTTCCCTTGTTCTGTCGTTCCTTTGTGTCACCCTGGCGTTTTTTGCCTTTGGTCCGGATCACTTCGTATTCCCTCACCCACTCGCATAGAATGCTGCCCAGGGGACCCACAGCAGTCAGCAGACGCACCCGACCCGTCCGTGACGTGGTGTCAGACTGTCGCTGCCCCCCCTTGAATCTCCCCATACCTCCTGGCAACGGGACTCAACGCCGGCTCCGCATGGGCATGCTGATAAAGCCCCGCTCTCCCGGTGGAAATGACACACAAAGTGTATTATATGAGTCACACTTCATGCTCGTGCGGCAGGGAGGAATATAATGGAAATATCTGCCTGCCCTAAAAAAAGAAAAGAATCCACACAGAGTCCTTACCTGTGATACCCCCCCCCCCCATATCCCCCCACCCCTAACACACACAACACACACACACGCACGCACGCACGCACGCACGCACGCACGCACGCACGCGCACGCACGCCGCACGCACACACACACACACCTCTTCCCCATCTCGCATTATGCTCTGATATCTTCTCTCACTGGGACTCTTCGGAATACAAAATATGGAGAACAAGACTCCTCATTGTCCTGAACTTTATTGAACAAAGAGGGGATGAGGGTGAGAGAGAAAAGAGGGAGAAAAGAGAGGGCTTGGTATAAGCCAGTGATGGGACCAGCATGAGGATTAAACCCCACTGAATGGAGGCAGAATGGAGGAGGAGTCCTTCCCATGAATACGGCCCTATTAAACAGAGACACACAACCTCCCTTGTGCTGTCTTGTTGTTTGCTAAAGCGGAACACTGCCTCCTCTATTGGTGCCCCCTTCATCGCGGGGGGGAAAGAAAAAGAAAAAGAATGGAGAGTCGATCACACACTGATCCAGAGTCAGGGTGTTTTTTTTTTTATCGAGCTGTCTCGCCCGGTATTAGACGTTAAACCCTCCCCCACCGGCATTAGTATTCTACATACATATTTGAGATATTTGAATCCTGGCAGATTTGTGAAAAGGCGAGTGACATTTAGACAGACACACAGGAAGAGGAAGTTACCTGCAGGCTGTGTTCCTGTTCCACGGTTTACATCCTCTGGATTACTTGGAAAGGGATTTGACATGACTGGCAAGATGCTGTGTTTGTACCACTCGCTTCGTTGTTGTTCTCCGATTAAAGTGAATTATAACACCCGATCTTTGGTTGGATTTTCACATGAAAATATATTTGCAACTGAAAGGCAACGGTCCTCCTCGGTTGGAATTAAAGCACAATTAAGCGGTTTAATTTGGGATTCCTGGTTATATTTATTCTACAGCAATGCTAGACAGTTGCCTGAATATTTTGAATACTGAAATAGACCTGGGCTATCAACATGGAGGCGGGGGATAAATTCAAAATTAAAATCCTACTTTGGGAAGATGGTTTAGCCAGTTTATGCAGACCAATAATTGACAGCGGTTCAGTTTGTGTGTGCAATGTGTCTGTACTGAATTTGTTATTAAGAAAATGAAGCAACACATAGGACTGAAATTAGATTAATATAGCATTGCTGATGAGTCCTAAATCTGGTGTTTCAGTCAGGATTGTGACATTGCAGGGCAAGTCCAATTATCCTGGGGATTCAAGCTAATAGGAATTGCACTGTATGTGTGTTGATGTGTGTGCGCTTTAGGTGTGCGCTCCTGCATGGTGTGCACTGCCAGTAAGCACATATGTGTGCCCGTGTTCCTTTGTAAGTGTTTGTGTGTTTGTGTGTGTGTGTGTGTGTGTGTGTGTGTGTGTGTGTGTGTGTGTGTGTGTGTGTGTGTGTGTGTGTGTGTGTGTGTGTGTGTGTGTGTGTGTGTGTGTGTGAGTGCGTTTGAATGTGAGGGAAGTGAGGTGTTGGACGGATTTTTCGTGGGCCTGTGGGCGTGTGTGTGTGTGCGTTTGTGTGTGTGGGTATGGTGTGTGCATGCGTGCGCCTGTGTTTGCACAAGTGTGTTTGCATCCATGTTTGTGTGCGTGCTTGTGTGTGCGTGTGTGCATGTGTGTGTGGGTGCGTGTGTGTGTGGGTGCGTGCGTCGGAGGTGAGGCACGGCCCGTGGTGACTGCTGGCTGGCCCATGCGGACGCCCAGCTGCTCGGCCGCTGTGCCAGGGCCGCGCTGACGGCTTTGATCTCCGCAGGCACAAACAAACAGAGGTGCTGGAGTAGACAGCCAGGCTCAGCACCGGGCCCCCCCCAGACCCCCGTCAACCTCACCGTCGACTACATTTGTACCACAGTCGGAGTACCGGAGAAAGGGCACGCTCTAATTGAACACTATTTTTGGGAGATTTGTCATAATTGGCGGACGTCTCTGGAATTGGCCGTACTCTTGATGTGAATTTGAATGACGGCAATCCGTTTGTTCTGATATCTAATTGGAAATAAATTACACCTTGTGTGTTTTGTGTGTGTGTGTGTTGTGTGTGTGTGTGTGTGTGTGTGTGTGTGTGTGTGTGTGTGTGTGTGTGTGTGTGTGTGTGTGTGTGTGTGTGTGTGTTTCCTTTGTAGTTGAGTGCTATCAGTTTTTAAATCTCTTATGCGATGGCTTTCTTTGAGACTGCTAATCTCAAATTAGCCTCAGCTAATTAGCATATAAAGAAGGACATTCAATTTGTTCGGCCGTGTTCTATCGTGTCCTCAGAAGACCCCTGGATGCAACTGAATATTCCCTCGGTTTTAACCCAACTTTCAAACCACACTGCAGTACATCATATTCAATTCAAATGTGTACAGAAATAACATGTTTTCCATTCTTTTTGGAATAGTCTGTATGCAAAGGTGAATCAAATATTTCTCCAAATCTATCTAATTTTACCACTGTTGTCTTAACATCTTATCTTTTTAGAAAGTGTTTGGGCCAGTATTTAGCAACGCTTGAAAACCTGAAATCAAACGATTTAGTTGGTTAACCGATGACTTGGCAGATATAGAGCCTCAGTTTGGCCGTGTGTGTGTGTGTGTGTGTGTGTGTGTGTGTGTGTGTGTGTGTGTGTGTGTGTGTGTGTGTGTGTGTGTGTGCGTGTGTGTGTGTGTGTGTGTGTGTGTGTGTGTGTGTGTGTGTGTGTGTGTGTGTGTGTGTGTGTGTGTGTGTGTGTGTGTGTGTGTGTGTGTGTGTGTGTGTGTGTGTGTGTGCGCTGCGCGCGCAAGCTTGCGCCTGTGCTCCCGTGCCTAATTGCAGTAGGCTCCTGCGATTATTTTAGCTTTTGTAATAAAATAGTTCACCCTCTATTTTGCAGTGAGAGATTAGGTTCATTACACTCTTCCTGCTCTTTTATGACTTGTTATTGTCTAATAAAGCGTGAAAAAGCGAAGAATTTCTGCACACTGTTGCACTAATTTCATGGCCCACTGTTGGGGGTTCTTGGGCTAAGGGGCAGTACTTTTTAAACGTAATTACAGATGGAAATGGTTTCTTATCAGTTGCTGAAAGACTTGATTCCACTAGCATGGGGATAATGACATTCAGGGACCGTATAGAGAGAACAGAGATATAATTTTTTCTATGTTGGCGCAAAAAACTCCTTTAGGATTTCTTGGTCTTTTGAGTTGTGCCACAGAGCTTTGCTGAGGTACTTACTTGTCGAAGAAGATACACATTTAATTTGGGCCTTTTTGGTGTTCCACTGTTTCTCTGTTCCACAGAGAAACAGTGGAACAGTTTGTTAAGACTGGGGAGGACTGAACATCTGCGTTCATTTTATACATGCAACTTATCTAATTAGTCAAACTGCAACAAGGGTACATTAATTAACCATGATTTATCATTAGTCAAGGCAGTAATATGCATAAGCAAACTGTTAATTAACAGTTTACTGAAGGTCCAGTTATCATTAACTAATGATAATGATGGCTAATGATAAACTAATGATGCTATGACTCATGTTAAATAAGGTAATGGTGTCAATGTTTACAAAGGTATGCTTTTTTACCCTATTTAATAGGGTGATGTTTTTATAGGGGTTAATATAATGTACCCTTATTGTAAAGTATTACCCTCTAAAGTCATATTAGAT
This sequence comes from Melanogrammus aeglefinus, assembly GCA_900291075.1. Classification (NCBI taxonomy): domain Eukaryota; kingdom Metazoa; phylum Chordata; class Actinopteri; order Gadiformes; family Gadidae; genus Melanogrammus; species Melanogrammus aeglefinus. The sequence continues at coordinate 405,079 of OLKM01000071.1, forward strand.
TCAAATTGTAACTGTATAACATTTGCTTTTGAGACGATTCTGGCTTTAATGCAAATAGAATAACAGCATTCCCATAGAAGAGCATTCCCTTTGTAATGCTTTTCAGAAGCATACTGTCGAGCAACATATATTTTCCACAAACATTCATTATATGTGTCAGTTGCTTCTGTTTCAGCTCTATTTCATACTCAAGGGGGTCGGACTGGCGGGGATGTATGCAGTTCTCCTAGATTAGCAGAATAATGTCATAACATATCATAAAATAGCCTCTTAACCTTGTCTGAACTTATCATGGCACCAATTAGTCTTCACCATCAGAAGGCCAGGCGACCAGGAAGGTAATTCTTGCGCATCTGCAAAAGGGCAACATTATTTGTTAGTATGGGGAAGAAAACTATGTGCCCCCTTTTAAAAAATTAAAGGGAAGAGGTAAGGGGCCAATGTATGAATTATTATCTACAAACGACATGTTCGAGCAGGAGGGGAGCAAAATAAGAGGGCAACGCGTTATTTGTTAAACAGCACAACAATTAACCTATCAACTCAAAAATGTATTTTTGTCCCGCTGTCGCTTTTTTTCCCCTAAACCTCGTCATTTAATTTGTTTATCTCTTCCTTCCTTCTTTCCCCCGTCCCGCCTCTCTCCCCCACCACCACCACCACCCCCCTCTCCCTTTCGTTTCTCCCCCTCCGCAGGTCTCCACAGAATGGAGCGAGAATGAACAGAGAGCGGCTTAGGAAAAAGCATGAACTGGAGGTCTATTGAGGTCATCTGCTTCCTGTTTATATGGAATCATATAACAGTTTGGTCTTCACGCCCGGACCCGTCGGCCAATGAGCAGCACGTCACCAAGCAGTATGATTGGCTCATCTCCGACCGCGGCCCTTTCCACCACTCACGGAGTTACCTCTCCTTTGTGGAAAGATTCCGCCAAGGATTTACTACCAGATATAAAATTTATAGGTAAGTCCTGCATGTGCAGCCCCCGGCCACACCCTGTTGGCTGCATATCATTGTCCAACTGTCTTTTTTTTGTCGTTTCTGTTGCCCGAGTCTGGTGCTCATTGACTTTTAATCATGAAATAATTGGTAAATGCAATTTTGTTCTCGTTTCTGTGTTGATGCTGTCCTCCTGTAATTTCTTATTCATGAGGAGGTAACTGATAAATGCTGTTTTGTTGTTAGCAATTAGGTAAAGGAAGAACAGCTGAATGCTAGTTTGGGATGGTGGTAGGATGTGCGATGTGAACATGACGCTTGTTTCGCTGCCTGCTTTCTAGCAATTACTGCTAGCATTGGCACCTGCTGAGTGTAACTGAGTGTAATTGCGTAAGAAGCATACCATTAAATTCCCTTTTAAAATAAAACACTTTAATGCAATTACTATAGCTTGAAACACACAATTAGCCCGGTCCCGGATCAACAATAGATGCTCAACGTCTATCATGTTCCTCGTTAAGGCGGATGTGGGTTGTCTTTCCTGTGAAGATTCGGCTGTTGTCATTTTGGCTCTCTTTTCCCTTTTCCTGGCACGCTAGGGCTGAAGTTTGAGGGCGGGGCACTGACATCCAATCACATTGTCGGTACAACACGCTAAATTATTACATTGAAACAGGAGGAGGCTGCTAAACGTCCTACTTCCTTCCTGAGTGCCCCCTCCCAAGTGTACGGATGCTGTTCGTGATGGAAGTGTAGAAATGGGCCAGGGTGGATTTTTCACAGTACATTTTTATATATTGACTTGACCGAGTTGGCACAAGACGGACCACCTGATGGGGAGAAAGTGAATGCTGCCCCATTTCAAATTATTCTTTAATGATGGACACCAGGACCTTATGAGACTCAAATATATTACTTACACGGTATGAAGCGGAATGGCACCTGTTGTTTACCAATTTTTATTCTCATCACCACTGTTTCATGAATCCCGAGATCCAAGTCCCCTTCATCCCAAAACAAAGCGTACGAGATTTTATGTATTAAAGGGATCCTTTCCAACCAACAGCGGTGATGTTGATAGCTAGCTGCAAGCCATTTCTCCCAGATGTATGAGGGCTAGATCAGCCTACCAGTTTCGTCCAGTCAATTTTGAAGGCTGGTAGCTCATACATCCACCACTTGTGATGTCACTAATGGGCTGATTTTGTAGAGGCTCATCATCATCATCGCACCTGGTGAAAAAACAGGGCCCCTTTAAAGAGTTCTCCACCACGGCCCTGAAGGTTTGACGGCCTCCCTATGGAAGTCTCTTCTCCTACATGACCTCTTCTCGTGAGTGCGACCTCTTTACTCTTCAGTCCTCCGTTTGCGTGGAGAGCCAGCGGTACGTCTGAGTGTTCTTCCACCCTCTTATCAGAGCCCCCCCCCCCCCCCCAGGCGCGCTGTTGCTGTACACTCGCAGCGTCCGACTGCCCACTGCTCTCTGGTGTAAACTGTGGAGTGTCGTTATTGTCCATCACTAGGGGAGTTTCTGAGACGGCGCACTTTGACCCGGCGGAAGGAAATCCATAAGGTTACAGAGTGTCAGTGTATGAGTGGATGTATGCGGGGCTGTCGCGCTCCACTGGAAGAGCGTGGCTGTAACCTGGCTGGGGCTAAGGGGGTTCAGACCCCTCGGGGGTCACCCATGCTAACCATGTATACACTCTGGCTCTTGTAAGGTGCTTTGGGTAGGTGTCCAACATACAAGATATACTGTGATATCTATATTGTGATCTATATATATATAGAATTCATAAGTGGCCTATGCTGTTATGTAATATATTCCACCAAATAGTATGTTATGCTGTCCTGTAGTCCATCAAATAACATATATTTTCCCATTATATATTTAGTTATCATATACTCCACCAAATGGAATTCATTATGACATCATATTTTCCACCAAATGGCAAATATTATTATGTTTAAGAGTCCATCAAATGAAGTAGGATGACTTCATATTTTCCATATTTCTATCTTTTTTGCTTTTATATATTTTTTGGCCTGCCCCCGTACCAACACAATCGCCTCACGGACACACTCCAGTCTCTGAGTCCCGCCACATAACCATCCCCCTCCCTCCTACTGGCGCTCATAATGGCTATGGCCAGCGCTGCTATCTTGCCTGCGGGTCAAAACAAGATGGCCGCATGTTTCCGGGTTGCCACAGGGCCGAGAGTGGAGTGGAGTGGAATGGCGTGGACAGAATGGTGGTATTGCGGCTCGGTAGTGTAGTTAAAAATCCACCCGTAAGGAAGACCGACTGCACAGGTTGTTCGTTTTCCAGCTCCGTGAACATGGATTCCCAAGCAGCCATGGGGCAGAGAGTGGGCCTGTGAGCACGGTGTATAAGCTCTAACCAGAATGTAGAAATGCTATTTTCTTGGTAAAGGGAAGAAATACTAGCAATGTTATGAATTGGCATTTTAAATCTTAAACACACACACACACACACACACACACACACACACACACACACACACACACACACACACACACACACACACACACACACACACACACACACACACACACACACACACACACACACACACACACACACACACACACACACACACATTTTTCATGCAATGCATTACTCTGAACTGAGTTTGCAGATGCAATCTGCCCCTGTGCTTTCGGAAGTCTGGAACACATAAATTGTGGATCACCGGGATTGCGGTCTTGTCAATTTGAAATACAATGCACATATTTGAACACAGCCCCGGTACAGTGCAGGTTTATCCATATTCCTGCCAAAGGGACAAACATCAGGAGGGTAGGAGTGCGCCGGAATGAGATTGCGTTGAATCAGCTCGGGCCACCTATGGAGAATGTATAAAGAGTCTTTCCCGCCGATTTTACTTGTGAATAACTATAAGTCGTGCAGTTTATATATCACAGCATTGGTAACCCTATAGACATACCCTCATCTCTCGGGGATGGTAATCTTTATTCTATCGAACGCTTTATTGAACGCACACATGGACTGCGCTCAGATCCAATAGGAGCTAGGTAAAAGTGCTGATGTATAGGTGCTAGTTAATTAACCATTAATTGGATGGACAATATTGATCTCATAATTTGGTTGCCGCGACATTAGTGATGTGATGTTCAAATTGTAAATTGTCGGATTGCTTTGGACGTGGTCCCCAGCAGAGCGTGGTAGGCCCCGTTCCACCCTCAGCCCTATTCTCTTTAAACAAAGGTGCAAGAGGTGGGCAGCAAATTACAGTACACACGGGGTATGCGTGCTCGGACTACTAAATACTGACAGTACAACCTGCTCAAACTGCTAAATACGATTCAAGTGCAATTTGCAATTTATATAGCGCATGCTTAGACTAATAAATACAAAACAACTAGACATGGTAGACATGCTTACACTACAAAATAGTATGCAACCATATAATGTAGGCCTATCAATACTAAAACTAATTAATACTAGGAATTATTCAGTGTGTTCATTAAAACCCCAAAAATATTCTGAAATCATACTTAGGAACTAATGTAAGTAAATCCGGCGTGACAAATGCATGAACTACTAAATCCTAAAACTGTACTGTCAATTCAGAAATGTTGACAGGTGGGGAGTTATTGCACATAGCGGATCACCAGCACGCTGGCATCAGGGATCAGGCACATAACAGCGGCGGTCTTGCGTTTACATCAAATTAATTCTGAGGTGCACTCAGAAACGCAGCAGCCAGCTCTCCATGCGTTTCCCCGGTGACACTAAGCTTGACTGTTTAATATAGTGTTAATATTTACAGAATGTAGTGAGAAGTCAGCAGAGCCAAAGACGAGACTCAGTGTGTGTTTGCCTCAGTTCATCTGTAATACGTGTGGGCCTATACGCTGATCTGTTTGACGTGTCAATAGGACATGAATGGGATCAGGCTATGGCGTGCCGGAATTATGCGAAACTGCATGCCATTGATGCGAATATGCTATGTCTGCTGTCAATGCTACACTGGCTGTACATAGGCTTGCTGTACTGGCCGTAGATGCAACACTACGCGCTATACCTGCAGCTCTCGCTAAACATGATTAAGTGGCTATACGGGCTGTCAGCTGAAACAAATGATGGAATTTGAATAATGTATTACAAAATATAAGAGATTTGAGTACGTTCGAAAATTCCCCCAAAAATTCAAATGTCATAAAATGCATCCTTAATGTGCATGGCGATAATACAACAAAATACCAGAAACAATGTGTTCTGTGGTCTCTGGGATTTGCTATGTTTTAAAACATGATTCTGTCGTGCTACAAATATGAGGCCGACTAGCTAGGCACGATGCTATACTAGCTATACATGGCTACACTGGCCATACATGCTAGGGTTAGGGCTTCTCTCTAGCAGAGAGGCCATACATGCTAGGGTTAGGGCTTCTCTCTAGCAGAGAGGCCATACATGCTAGGGTTAGGGCTTCTCTCTAGCAGAGAGGCCATACATGCTAGGGTTAGGGCTTCTCTCTAGCAGAGAGGCTATTATAGTATTGGTGTGCTTGATGGCATGTCTTGCGAGTGTAAAAGTGGCAGAAACAAGTATGGGCTCCAGGTCTACGCTCCTGCTGTGACACAAATGGATATCACTGTCTTCGGCTGACCTCTAATCTCAACATGAACTCTGTTCTTGTTTCCTGTAGTTTTCCCTCATTCTCTCCGCGCCCAAACAGGATGTTTCTGATCTCTGTTTGCGAGTGGCTCAGAAAATGCCTCAGCTGTTTGGGTATTGCCTCCCTCTGTTGTGTCGCTTCCTGCTGCGGCGTCACATTGAATATGGAGATCAATTAGATGGCTTGGATGTAGATGGATGTGCTTCTTTTTTTTATCTTGTCTATCAATGTGGTGTGTGCGTGTGTATTTGTCTGTCTGTCTGTCTGTCTGTCTGCCTGCTGCTCGCTTGTGTGTGTGTGTGTGTGTGTGTGTGTGTGTGTGTGTGTGTGTGTGTGTGTGTGTGTGTGTGTGTGTGTGTGTGTGTGTGTGTGTGTGTGTGTGTGTGTGTGTGTGTGTGTGTGTGTGTGAGGAAAACAAGAGACACGATTCCATGACTTTAGGAAATGTTTCCTAGGGTGTCCCTCCCTCATATTGGTAACTTGCCACAACTTCCTGCTCCCCCGCTGTCTCTCTCTGCTTTGATATGGTCACATGAATAGTAAACAATCCGTTTGCATAATTTGGAGCTTGACGGACCCGGATGGAGACGTGGATTTCAAAGGCAAGACTTGAAACATCAAAAATTATAATTCCCCCCCTTAAAAAAAAGCAGCATGGAGCCACCGTGTTTGTGATGGGCCGTTGGTGAAAGGTGTGTGTGTGTGTGTGTGTGTGTGTGTGTGTGTGTGTGTGTGTGTGTGTGTGTGTGTGTGTGTGTGTGTGTGTGTGTGTGTGTGTGTGTGTGTGTGTGTGTGTGTGTGTGTGTGTGTGTGTGTGTGTGTTGTTTTTCTATCTTATAAAACCACTGATGCAAGGTTATCACTTTCGTTATGACAAGACAATTAGATCATGCATCAATCATCAGACATGCATTGTGCTTCTCATTAAAAATGCAAAGTAAGGAGTTACATTGACAGCCATCAGGTAGAGCAATCAGAAAGAGTGACTTGGCAAGTTTCGAGCATAGTTGACTTTTCGTTGACTTTTATTAATGCTGTTATGGAAATAAAATGTTATTACGTTTTACCAGGTGTTTGTGGACGCAGATTCTGTATTTTTACAGAACTGCTGTATTTACAAAAAAACCTATTCTTATATATTCAGTTTGTTAAAAAAAATGATGAAGAAAACATATTTTTGGTGTGGGCCAAGCGGTCTTTCCACTTTTGATAGCAACTTTTTTATTTTGTCGTTATTTTCATCATTTTTTTTTTCGTTCTTTCTCGTCTAAAACTTGCTAGAAAATGCTGATTTCTGCCAATTGAGACTTAGTTGCACCCGGTGAGGGGCGATTTAAATGCACTTGCATAAAATGGACCGATGTGAAACGGTCCTCTGGAACAATTTGCGTCTGAAGGGCCTGCAGGTTTCCATCGTGTTCGCTGAACAGCCAACAATATCCCTATCTGGCTGAAGTGACAGGATGGTGATCGATGTGATGGCACACAGTTTACTGGCAGACAGCTTCTGTATTGGCTTTGGGAAGTTTTTTTTCTTTTATCCTTCACATTTTCAAATACCTTCCTGTCTTTATGTTTACGAGCCCAAAAAAATGACAAACACTTTATCACTTTATAGGGTTTTACTTTGGAGTACAAGACATCCATACATGCATTCACAACCCAAACTTTATGTAGTTTCAATCCATCAACAGATGATCATTTTTCCATTCAGGACGAATATAATCGACCCTACATCATAGCTTAGCCTCCACTCATTTCCACATTTGATAAATGTGGACTTCCTCCTTTGGCGTTATGAGGTGGTGCCGGCGGAACAGAATTAGCACATATTTATGCTTGAGGATTTGCCAAGTGCACATAAGGGATGTGTAACCCTAACCTCGCAGCCTATTCCACATCTATTTCCCCGCTCCTACATGACAGAGCAGGTTGAAAAACGATGCAGTGGGGTTCTTCAGTTGCATGTTTGTGCATTCTCCTGGCTAATGCATCAGGGGAAAGGGTGTCAGTTGCTGTTTAAATATACTGCTAACAACCCCCTCACGGATACAGGGACAAATTGTCCCCACCCACCCCTTCCTCGACGTGGGAACCGGCACACGCTGCGTCACAACTTTGAAGGTTTATGTGAAAAAAAATATGCTGAACGGCATCCCATTACTTTGTGTAATTTTTCAGCTGACGCGTTCATGCAATGCAGCGCACAGTAGTGCGTTGGTGTTTATACGGTTCGTTAAGGAGCGGGGTAAGGTTAGGACATCGTCGTAATAGATGACACAGGTTAGACTGCTACTGACATGGCGGGGGTTTGAACCGGGAACCTGTGGGCTTTGGAGTCGGGCACCCCCACCTGACCTTTCATGTCTTCTGTTGATGCTGATCATGTTACGGTGGGTGCACTGAATACTTCTACTTTGTGTCGGCCAAATCCTCCTTCCAAAGGAGGATTTTCAATGAAGATACAGGAGGGTTTCAAAAACGTTTTTTTTTATCATATACATGTTTTTATTATTCTTATAGAGAATTGAAAGGAGAAATCCGCTGTAAAATGGATCTGGGATATGTTTAATATGATAACGAGTTGGGATGTTCGTTTGGGAGCAATGTAGACGCCTTCTTAAAGGTTGGGTATGGAATTCTCTTTTTTGGCCATTTTTGCAAAATTACTAGAAATCCTTATCATCACCCACTTACAGCCACTGAGTTAGAAGTACTGACATGAAAATTAAACAAGTCCATCATCTGTGGAACGGGCAGGGCTCGAAAAACTCCAGCCAATGATTTCCAGAACCACCGAGTGGCATTGGACAGTAAGTACGTCAAATTGTCCTACTGCACTCCCCCTCCCCCCGCGCGTGACCTCTTCGTGCACGTACTCAAAGCTCATGACCTGGGAGCAAGCTTCTGTTTGTTGTTATCCTGCGGTAGCTACTGGAGCAAGCTAACTAGCTAATCCACATTTGGACCTAGCACTCGAAGACAACCCTAAAACTCGTGCATCTGTGTTTGCGCTCGTGCATGATTCCGCGTCCATGTAGTTGGAATGGGTGGAGTCAGAGTCAGCGTTGAAGGAGAGGGGGTAGGACCATTTGAGTTGTGTATTTTAAAAATCTGCTGGCGTTTAGCAAATCCCATATCCAACCTTTAAATTGGCTGTTGATATCCAATTACACCAAAACGCTCTGAACTTGAAACTATGGGGGCATGTGTTAAGGAAAAAACTAAATCGATATTTTAAACCACTTAAAAGGCTAGAAGTAGCCCAACACTTCTTTGGTAGTATAATAAGGGTCTTAGAATATTATTGATAACTATATAAGTGTACAGATTATTTATTAAAAAGGACATTTTATACACACGATACCATCAGTAGTTCACCCGTCGACGCCATCTTGTCTTGACTGCGATACGTCGGCAAACACAGAGCGTGTTGTTCATGGATGTCAAAAGCTCTGTGTTCGCCAATCTACCTCGTTTTATATTTATATAAGACCCTTATTATACTACCAAAGAAATTTCGGGCTACTTCTAGCCTTTCAAGCAATTTAGTTTACCTGCCCCCATCGTTCCAAGTTTATTGCGTTTTGGTTGAATCGGTTAAGAACAGCCAACTTAAGAATGCGTCTACATGCACTTTTTTGCTCCCAAACGAACATCCCAACTTGTTATCATATTAAACATATCCCAGATATATTTTACACCGGAGTTCTCCTGTAAGGGAGATGCAACAATTTAAGGGATTAGGAGATTCCCCTTAATCCCCCCCATTGCACCTAGTCATCGTAAAAACCTAAATGAAAAAGTATTCAATATTTATTGATATGTATATATACATACATGCATATATATATATATATACACCAAAAAACAAGAACAGAATGATGTCCCGGCCTACCCGGCGATGAGGAGGGAATTGCTTGGTAAATTTCCCCCGGGGCTTTCTCTGGCTTGCCGATTTAGTGGTGGGAAGTGGTTGGATCAGATTTGCTAAAAGACAAAGCCGTTTTCTCTCATGCTTTCCTTTCAGAGCCAATTACCCGTGTGTGGGGAGTAGAGTAGAGTAGAGTAGATCTGTACGGGGTGGGGGGTAGGGTCGGGCTGTAATGTCCGGACAATGCCAACCCCATGAGCAAAAAAATAATAAAACACTCAAAAAAATCTGCCCCATCTTTAATAACCTGGCCACAGAGTCCAATTTTTTTCTAACTTTACACCCCACGTGTGTTTGTGTGTGTGCTCACACGCACGCACGCACGCACGCACGCACGCACGCACGCACGCACGCACGCACGCACGCACACACACAGGCACGCTTCGGAGATACAAGTCACCATTATTGTCTAGTAATCTGCAATGGTCACTGTGCTTGTCAGGAGGAAATAGAACAAAGCAGACCACCATTTATCCCCCCTCCCCCGACACACACAAACACACAAACCCACGCCACACACACACACACACACAGCCCCCACATACCCATTTGTCCGTTAAATAAATGATTGAAAAGCTTTGGCAAAGTAATCACGAACAACAAGTCTTCATCGTCGACGGCAATCTCCCACCGAGTGCAGCCTCCCCTCCCCCATCCCTCCCCCATCCCTCCCCCATCCCTCCCCTACCCTTTGCGACGATATGCACGAGTATGAATTTCATGCGTAGCATTCCCCAGACATAAAGACAGCCCACATCCACTTCTCCCTGCGTAGCACACTTCTTCCCCCCGCGATTGATTGTGCACATCAATCCACTGCCTAAGCGGACTGGTGAAACTCAATCCCCCCCCCCCCCTGCTGTTTCGCTCAGCGTTGCATCCCCTGTTCATTCGGCGTGGGTTCGGCGTTGTACTCCATTATGGGGTCAAATGTGTTTTTCAGATGCTGTGTGTGTTCGCTGTTTTTTGGTTCTTTGTTCAACCACGTCTATCTCTTAAGTTCCTGGGTGGCTTGAGTTGAAAATCCAATATAAATGCAAATCGGGGCATATCCATTAATGCATTTTAAAGGCTTCAAATCAGTATAGCATGGTAATCAAAGCAAACGGGATTGGAGGTTGTTATTTAGAAATGAAAATGTTTATGAAAAACGCGGGCTCTGGTTCTTGCCGGTCAGCCGGCCGGAGATGAGCGTCGCTGGCGTGGGTGAGGGGAGAGTAACCTGCTGGCTATTGTCATCGGGCCCCTCGCGACCAGTGGAGCGGCAATCTAAGGTGGTGTGTACCATGCCATCCAGTCATCTGTAGAAAGCTAATGGCATTGCATTTAAATAACCAAATGTATGGTATCAATGTAATTGGATTTTTTCTTTCTGCCGTTTTCTCCATTTCCAAGCCAGCACAGTCACTTGTTAGTTTTACATTCGTTCAACTTTTTTTTTCGGTTTCCAACGTCCCACTCCCAGGCTGGCGGCCATTTTAGAATCACGTAGGCCAACTTTTATTTGGCCTCATGCACTCTCTGACATTAAGAAATCATCAAGTTGCCAAAGGTCAACTTGTCTATCTCCTATAATACCGTCCAATTGTATGTTGGCCAGAGAGTTCCACTATTTTTTCTTACTGTTTAATCCTTTTAGTTTGACATCCCTAACCTATCAACAAATTTGAAGTTCATATAAAGTTTACTTTTATTGTAACCATTTTGTTACATTATCAACTCATCAGCATAATGTCTCTTTTTTTGAAGGCACTCGATCAAGCCAGGTGTCCCTGAGCAAGGCACTTAACACCCAACAGCTCTGGATAAGCTGATGGTTGATGCTACATTTGAGGCATAAAGTGTCTGAGTGCTTTTGAGTGTCCATACCGGTTGGCAATGCTCTATATTATGTAATTATTTACTACACAATATAATTTTAAAAAAAGACCTGGATTCCAGACCGATAAGGTTGTGAAGATAGCCTTACGAAACAGCATGCACTGACCTTAAGGCTACAAAACCCTGACATAATCAAGTCTAATGTGCTTTCTGACCCTTACCATTCAAACCTTTAACCATACCCATGACCTTTTCTGTTTGGGTGGCATATATAATTCCCCACTTTTTAAAACCATAAAAAAAACCTAAAACATCCCAGAGGATTGGACCACAGAGGATTGTGTCACAGAAGGACTTGGCCACCTCAGATCGGTCTAATATTGCTCATGAACACGGTGCACAACACTTGATCTTCATAACAGAAGTAGTATTCGAAGAAATGATAGCGCTAACTCTTGCGATAAGGATCCTTCTGAAATGCAATAGTGTTTATTTCCCAACCAAAGTCGCTAAGATACTGCACAGAATGTCCCGGAGCATTCCTTATGATCACGTCTCTCGTTAAATTTGGACAAGGAAAAAAACCAGTAAAGAGTAAAGACTATAATTCATTTGCAGGCCTGTTGAAATAAACAACCTGTGTTTGTTTTTTAATGCATGGAGATTATGCACATTTCTAATTGGACATATCAGCTGATCAGCACGGCACCTTCGTCGCTAATCTGAGGCGGGCCATTTGCATGTGCAAACAATCTTTTTTTAGTTAGCGTCCGCTTCTTAACTATTCATTAAACAGATGGTTCCCTGTGTCCTTGCTTCCAATCTCCCCCCCCCCGTCCTCCTTCCTCGTCTTTATTAATACACGGGGGCCCGCGGCATTGTCCACCGCCGATGACGTCATCCGTCAGCCGCCCTTTGATAATAAAGGGGTGTCTATTGATTGTGGGGGGAGGACACAGAGAAGCGTCGTTGAATGGGCGCACTGAATCTCTTTTATGTCCAGTGTCAACGGCTCTGCTTAAGAGGCTGGCTGATCTGCACCCCGTTCAATTTTTTATAAAGCGGCCAGGGCGTTTTGTGCTGACCCTGAGTAGGTCTGGACGGGGCCGTCCGTAATTGGACGGAGTAAGGGGCAGGTTGGTGGGATTCACTGGGTAGATTTGGGTTCGAGATAGGGTGGTCGAGGTCAATGTTTAATTCAGTGGCCGCGATCCGAGGGAGATAACCAGGGAGAGATACAGAGCGGGGCGCGCGGGGGGGGGACGCAGAGATAGCGTAGAGAGAGAGAGCGACGGAGGGATGGAGAGAGATACAGAAACGGAGGAGAGTTTCTGGAAGTCTGCAGATATGGAGCAGCACTAAAAAGCAGAGCCTCGAGAAGATGGAGAACAATGAGGCGATACATTTACTTTCCGGATGGATGCTTTTGGCTAGTCGCATAAACAGAAGGTGCCTGCGTGCGTGATGCAAGCGGAAAATGTATCGCTGATCCAAAATGCAGCTGGACAAATAAAAGATGGGTAGCAGGGGTTCTAGGGAGGCAGCCGGACCCAAAGGTCGGAGCCAAGGTGAGACATAATCAGGGGCTTCCTGGCTGATCGCTACGCGTCTGCTCGTCGCCCCACCCCCCCCCCCCCCCCCCCATCCCCTGCCCTCATCTCCCCCCTCTATCTCCGTGTCCTCACCCGTGCAGGCCTCTCTGCGCTAGAGTGATGTCTCTGTCACGTAACATTACTCTTCTATTAGCCGCACTGATAGCCTTCTCAGCCTGGCACCTTCATCAAACACCGTGTGTGTGTGTGTGTGTGTGTGTGTGTGTGTGTGTGTGTGTGTGTGTGTGTGTGTGTGTGTGTGTGTGTGTGTGTGTGTGTGTGTGTGTGTGTGTGTGTGTGTGTGTGTGTGTGGACGTGCGCCGTTGTATCAATAAGCGATATGCAGCGTCGCCTCGGACAGGGAATATTTATATGCACATTTTTGTCCCAATGTTGCTCTTGCACCTTGCACCTGGTAAACCCAATCGTATACGTATTGTGAATTATCTTGGTTTTCCCCGGGTTGGTGAAGCTGAGATGCAATCGCACGTGCATGCATACATGAATACATACAGTATTTACTGTATCTTTATTCACAGCCACGCTCACACCTCCTACGCACACAGACACACACATACACACCCCTACACACATACACAAAGTCCCTACACACAATCACACACCCACGTTACTCATTGGCGGGTTATCTGCTTCTGCCTTGAGATGAGCAGTGGACCCTAACGAGACGCGGACTCGCTTCTCAGCTGCACGGTTCTTTTGGAAGATCAACAACAACATCAAGTCGATGCCGGCGGAGGCGGTGGAGGGGCAGGGGGTGGGTGTGAGTCAAAGGGGGGGGTGGTGCGCAGGTGGGGGGTGGGGGGTGGGGGGGTTGGGAAGGCTGGGGGGGTTGTTGGGAAGGGTGGGGGTGCCACTTCCCCTTGCCAACCCAGCAATAATCAGCCCACGCAGCAGGGAGGACTTAATTACTGACGGGGAAGGGATGGTAATTAGAGGAGAAACCAGAAGACTGGGAGGAAGTGTCAGGGTTAAGTAGTGACTAATTCACTGCGTGAGACGCCCGCTCTCTCTCTCTCTCTCTCTCTCTCTCTCTCTCTCTCTCTCTCTCTCTCTCGCTCTCTCTCTCTCTCTCTCTCTCTCTCTCTCTCTCTCTCTCTCTCTCTCTCTCTCTCTCTCTCTCTCTCTCTCTCTCTCTCTCTCTCTCTCTCTCTCTCTCTCTCTCTCTCTCTCTCTCTCTCTCTCTCTCTCTCTCTCCTCTCTCTCTCTCTCTCTCTCTCTCTCTCTCTCTCTCTCTCTCTCTCTCTCTCTCTGGAGACAGTCTCCTCCACCGTTGCGGATGCTGATTCTGATGATACCAGATTCGCCAACACAAGAAAGTGAGCCCAGGGAGCGTTGAGCTTTTGATACAGAGGAGATGCAAACTGCAGCCGCCAAGCTTGTGGAGCGCAGGAACCGTAGGGGGGTGGGGGGTCTTCACAGCACATATTACCCATTTACACACACACATCTTTAAAGGGTTGTTTGGGCTACAGTTTCTTGTGTATCTATTAGCACACAAATCCCAAATTACAGTGCAGCTGAATGCAATTAAACAGGGTTGGATTAGGGATGGGTAAATGGGGTCATGGTTGGATAAGAACTCAAGATTCTAATGATGGCAGGCAAGGGTTCACGATTTGAAACCCCAATGTTGGCAATCTACCCATAGGCCTCGTTGAGCAAGAAGCAGTCGTAAATCGCTTCGGATGAGGGAGTCTGCTAAATTAAATTGCAGATGGAACAATATGTAGAACATTTGTTTGTCACCCGCAGACTGACAATTCCCCATATTCCCTCGTCGGTTCTATCCAACCATAAAACAAAAGCCATGGCAACAACAGGTAAACAAACGCATCAATTGCTCCCCGGTGTGCTTGTGTCACATTTGCTTCTTTTCACAGGGCTATATTTACACTCTCTACCTTTAGTTACATGTCATACCCTACTTTTCTAACCAGGCCAAAAATAAGGGATGTTATCCACCATCTACTTCTTCACGTTTCTGTTCAACCTTACGTTTCGACAAACATAAAATAGTCTTTCGATGCACGTTGGGCATAGCTGTTGGATGTCAAATGTGTAAACGTTGAATATTGCTGCATGTGCTGATGTGTATATATATATAGAGAGAGAATGGAGTTAGATAGGTTTTTGTCGAGCCAGAAGGAGGGACTCAACTGATACAGATTTAGTTTCAGTTACACGTTGTTCGTTTCTATTTCAACGTCAAATTCTTCATTAAAAAAAGACATATTTATTCTCATTATCTTTTATGTTACACTTTGTGTCGTGTTCACATTCTTCCCTATACCGGGGACTGTGAACAGTCGCGCACGGCTCATACAAACCATTAGAAGTACGAGAAATTGCATTGTGGTCGACAATGGAATAACACAACCATTCATGACCGCTCTCTCAGCCTATGGGGAACGAGGGAGGGGGTTGTTGACATTGGGAGATCTGAATTTGGCCCAACGCGGTCCCATTAGAGAGATGAACCACCCTGGTGTCTGCAATGCTGAACCACACGGTAATGAGAGTTATTGCACGGAAAACGCGATGCAGCGGCAAATGGATGAGACGGGGATCAGCAGCATCTGGGGGCCCTTGGCACTCGCATTTGTTTCCCTTTCAACTGCATGGGCGAGTTGACCTTGGCGCCGGCGGTTGCAGCCTGATTGGAAGATGACGACCGTGATGGCAGATCGGGCAGCGTTGAGGCAGATTTAGCTCAACGCGTCGATGTGATGGGACGTGATGACAATCACTTGCAAATGTGGCAATGGGTGGAACCGTGTCCGGGCTTTTCGGCAGTGGAACTCATGTTTCGTTTTCGCGCCGATTCCTGGGGTTCATTGATAAAAAAAACCAAGAACAACTGGAACATTCAGAGTCCCGAACGTGCAGCGCCACTCCTGTGGATCTATCCACCTCTATGAATTAAATATTGGCTGGCCTCCTAGATACAGACAATTGCAGCTATTTCTCAACATAGTACACTGAAAGGTGCTGTTGGTACGATGTATAAGATATTTTTTGCAAAATGCATATTGTTAGAACGTTGAAAATTGTGTAAGCAACTAAAATAGTTATTATTGTTATTCTAGGAGGAGAAGTTATACAATTATGAAATGTTATCAGGGATTGCTGGTTAAGTTTGTATTAAGATACTAGCAACGGGCCTTAACTCTCTAATCACCATTGTTCAAACAACACCCAAGAAAAAACCATCAAAAACGAATCACAGGACGGCAGACTTTATTGTTTTGTCAATATTTTAAGACCCCAGGGTGATTAAATCTGCAATTTGTCTGTTTTTTATGTTTCTGGGTTAATTAGAGTTTTGTTGGCAGACAGTATGGTCCCTGCGGTAGTACAGCATCGACTTGAATCAATCCATAGGTGTGTGTGAAGTGGACTTCACTTCATCATGCCAGAAGGAGCCAAGGCTAAGAGCTGAACAACATCTTCTTCCTCACCTGACCTCAGCTGCAGACCATATTTGCCAACGACAGTAACAGTCATTAGAAAGGATTATAAGCATAAAAACTGAAGCTTTATTTCCAATCAAACGTATGACGTATCTATTAATGTCTTTAATCTAGGGTTTGATTGCGTCACATATCCAGGGGGCTTAAAATGGGACCTATTTTACCACCAGGCATGATGTGGACCATCTAACACAAGGCATTTCAAATTCTACCCATAGTTACCTCTCACATTGGGGTGTCCATCTAGATGTATTATAGACAGAACCGTAGAATTATATATATATATATATATATATATATATATATATATATATATATAAACGCTGCATTTACTGCTTTGGCCCCTGCCTGCAATATGTTTATGTTGCCACTCTATTGGAGAGGCCTGTAAACAAATACAAGTAAATGGGGGACCAGTTGTTCTTTTTCTGGGTAATACACACTATCACGTTTTCATTCTCAACCAATTTCAATCGCTTTATGTTTTTTTAAATGATCTAATACGATAAAATGAAGCTATAACAATATATATATTTGTTATCATACTGATTGAATTTGAATATAAAAATGACTTTGTGATATGGGTTGAGAAATGTAATAGTTAAATAGCTTTTTATCCACAAAACTTCTGCTCCCCTGTTTACTTGTATCGGTTGACAAAAAAACAAAAGCAAAAGTCTTCTGTCATCTACACAACAGGTTACTCCATCATCTGCCAAACGCCTTCACTGTGTACTGTGCGCCTGGAATCTACAAACCCTAGCTACTGTTGATAGAGGCAGAGGCAGAACAGAGAGACGTTTTCATTTTACAAAGCATTTCTTCTGTGTTTATTTTTTTATTGTCGCTTGATTTCTAACTATTGAAAAGTAAGTTTCTATCTATGCATACCGTTTTGTGTGGGTTGCAATTTTTGTAACACTGGCATTTATACTGAAGAAGTTTTCTTCTAATTAATAAATAACACAGTTCTTATTTAATTTCAGAGGAATTGCTCAAAGTAGAAGTATACTCAGCAAAAAATCTTGATTGAGTAAATTAGGTTTATTTCATATTCTGCGCTAGCTTCAGCTTTAATTACTTAATAATTTGTTAAAAGTTTGTAAAGTAAGGAAGGTTATTTACTCTATTAGCCATTAAGTAAGAATATCATTGTTTACTTAATACTTACCCCTCTTTTACCCATTTTGACACAACTCACACTACCAGTAATTACCGTACTGCTTATTTTATGGGCGGCAAATAAACATTTTCTAAGTATACCTAATTAAACCAATATTTAGACTATTCATCTTGAGATCAGGCTTTAAAATTAATCATAAACACCCATTATCTTCTATGGCACAAACAATCAGCTCTTTGAAGGTACACTGTCTTAAAGCAATTATTTCATTTGTTTTATTCATTAGTCTTAATCCAGTCTTACTTTGTTACCCCCAGTCTCAAATTAATTATAATCAAAAATAGCTTAGCTTTGTATTATGAAACACATGTACGTTGAAGAAAATATTAAATTTACAGTTTAAATGGTCATTTCACCACATCATGCGTTCAGCTTCCAGCACCATGTTTTATTTGATAAATATTTGAAAATTACAAAGCCTATTACCAACTATGATGCACATTCTATTTTCTAAAACACTCAGTCGTCTTATATCCTACCATTGCGCAGGAGACAGCAAAACTAAATCATCACAAGATTCAGTTGTGTTGTCATGTTTTTAGGGCAATGGGAAGGTATCTGTAGGTGTTTATGAGTCCCAATATGGAGGCAAGATTTTCATTCTTAAAAATAACCTCTTAGCTCCTCACTCTCAATATTTCCTACTTTCCATCTGTTAGGATATTCACAAACAGCTTTGAGAGAATAACACTTTTTAGAGAACAGACGTCGAAGAAATGACTTCTACCAGCCAATATAGCAGTTGGCAGTAATATAATGAAACCAATATAATAAGAACTCAAAGATACAACACAGTTCTTTACCTATTCTGTCTCTCTTTTTCTGTTCCCTCTTTCTTTCCATCTCTGATCTGACACATTGGTGATAGTGTGTGTGTGTGTGTGTGTGTGTGTGTGTGTGTGTGTGTGTGTGTGTGTGTGTGTGTGTGTGTGTGTGTGTGTGTGTGTGTGTGTGTGTGTGTGTGTGTGTGTGTGTGTGTGTGTGTGTGTGTGTGTGTGTGTGTGTTTGCGTCATTAGGTCAATGTATTTGAGCACAACGCATAGCCTACTGTATATCAAAGTTTAGATACCTGAATGCATTCAACCAATAGATCGTCTGCAAGATGATATTATCTTGTAGATAATATCATTTTTCAACCTCTTTCAGTGAATATGTTGGGATTGTTTGCAGTGTAGCTAAAGTCAGTTGAGATTTTTTACCTTAAAAATCATTGTTGATTTGGATGTATTATTTATTAGCTATGTTAAAATCGTTTTTTCTGTCAGCCTGTTCGCAAACATTGCCTTTTCTATCATAAATTAATACTGTCAAGCCGAGCCCTGAATCTGTTATTCTCAAGTGCATAATTTCTACCGTACATCTATAACAAAAACTAACATCCCACAAAACACATTGCAAGCATGTGGTTTATTATTTATTTTTTTATATCTCCTTTGCGCTGATTGTATTCATCATTTTGTTTAGCAACAGTGAATCACACATTTTCCCAAAAGGCAACAGATTTTCTGCACTGTTTACCTGCTGTGTCTGCCCACATCAGTGCTAAAGGACAACGGAATAGAACTGAAAGAAGCCCAATAGCTCAATGTGCACCAACCACAACAGCATTTCATATTCACATCTCTTGCCTAATGTTCCACTGCATAATATTTACTAGATGTGTTATCTAATGTGGTATTCAAAAGGGTTGGCATTTCAAAAAGATCTTCCTGTTTTAACTTAAGTCTGATCTAGTGTTACCTGACGATTATGAAAGACCTTTGCTGTCGGATTTCGTTTCCTCAGACTCATGCAAATGTCTCTGGCAGCATGGGGTATAATTTCAAAGTTTTCCGATAAAGGTGCCTGTATCTTTTATGCAACGCAACGGAAACAAGAGGGAGTACAACAGAGAGAAAAAAACATGACAATCTTTAAGACAGTGCCCTCTCTAAGGCCTTGAATATCCCTTGCTTCATGGTAGGCCTTGTCTTATGCCATGGGAGGAAATCTTGTTTTCCCAGCCCTAAACAACCATCTTATAAAAAGGAAACTGCTAGCATGTGAGACATACGTCAACATGAATCACGCATTCTATTTGTGCAACCGTAAGTTCTTTCTGTAGCAAGGGCGCATATTGTGGAAGCATTTTTCATTTTGCTTTGAAAAGCTTCTCTTAAGAGTCAGTGATACATAATATCGATTCATCTGATGGAACATTTTCTTGGTGAGATCGGTTTTATTTCGGTATGTTGTGTTCTTTACAACAACAACGTGCAGCCTTCATGCTGTTTTGGAAAAGGCAACGCCACTGGAATCCAGACTTTCCTCATTGTTGCCATAGCATCTAAGTATGTTGTGTTTCACCATTGATCCGGGTGGGCACCTAGTAGCAATTGAAGTGAAAGGGAAGGAGTCGATGCTTAGTTGGAATGCAAAGAGACGTTGCTAATTAATCTTATGGGAATGGGAAACAATACCATTACATTACCCCCCTCCCTGCCGGATTAGTCTACTCTGCTCCTCAAGGAATTAGCGTTTATCTTAGCCAATGAAAGCCTTATATATGATGCACCAGATGCATTGACTGATTTTAGTGCAGATCGAAAATGCATAGGGATGGTTATGTACCTTGTGGAGGGTAGCACGGAGATTGGGCCGCTAGCTGCTCAGCCGATGACGAGAAGAGGATTGGCAACGTTTCTTGAGTGGCTTGGGATGGCTTCCACACTTGATCACAGCCAAGAGCAAGTCTAGTTGCTGCTCGTGGGTGTGAATATGGCGTGAACAATCAACTGTCAATCAGTGTAGAGCTAATGACCGTAACGTGGTTGCTCCCATTGGAACCAAGAAATGCGATATTGCAAAACGAGGGAAAATCTTTTGTCTTACAGTCTATGATGTTCTACCAAAATATGTACATCTGTATCGGCTGCTCTCACAGAATACCGGCCATGTCCTGTGATTCATTTCAAACTTGTTTTCAAGCAATTCACTTAATTGCAACCACATTGAAGCCTACTTGTTAAACAATATGCGCAGAAGGGGTGGAAGGGATTGTATCTAGATTCACCCCAGCCGTATAATTGTCTCCTCCATTTTGCTCCAGCTGGTAGCAGTCCATCATGTCAGTCTCTGCTTCTTGTAGTCCAATGAAATGACTAAACTTGAATCTCTCAACTCTCACCAAAAGGGCCAAAAGCTTTGAACACATAGAGTCCAGTTGAATATTTTATATTCAGCTAGCTGAATATTTTATATTCAGCTATATATTACCTAATGACTGGTATTCACATTGTATTGGGTTATCTTTGTGTTCCTTCAAGAAAAAAAAAAAGTAGAATAGAATAGATTAGTCATAGTAAGTCTACAAGTCATGAATGTGCTGAAATAACTAACGTTTATGTAAAATTGCTTATCTAAATTTAAACAGCATTTTGATATATTTTACAGTGGTCTCCCAGCTGCCAGTACATCACTTTGATGCTGCTGATGAGAACCAGGAGTCGGCCTGTATTAGCCTTCAGACACCACAGGTAGTCTGAATATGTCCAACTAAAGTCAAAGATGAAACACTATTTTTGAGGAGTGAAGTAAAAGAGAGAGATGTGGTATTTCCCCCAAAGAGCTGAAACCTTCTATCTTTTTAAATCATCTTTCATGGGTTTGTTTTCCTTATGGAGTTACATCATTTGTGGCCGTGCGGTTATACATGGAGCTCAATCAATGGACAATGACTCAGCGTCAATTGTTAAACTAACAGTTGACCCTAGAGACCAGTCTGGGTGTAATCTATAATCTGGACAAGGCAGTTAGTGAGCTAGTAGGCGCAAGAAAAGCAGACAGTTAATTATGATAAAATCTAATAACTAGAGGAAGCCTGGAGTGTTAATGTGTAGGTGTTACGGAATGTTTTTTCAAATGTACTTTTAAATGCTGAATGTACAACTGCAAAAGGGAATGTCTTACTACTATATAAATAGACAATGATTTATTGAGATGACGCAATTCAAGACCTAACCCTGATTTTTCTTTATTCAATTTAAACTGTCTGTAGTTACTTGAAAACATATGCAAATACATGCAATTTAGATACCTAAATTCCATGGTGGTGCCAATGTGATGTCATTTTCTAAATGTACCGCAACAAAGGGTATGGGTCCGTTACATGTTGTCTAATAAGAAAAACTATTGTCTTAATATCACTTCTGCTACTGTTCCCAATTGTGGAAAAACCCAAGTGAGCCCCATTAACCTCACAAGGCCGAGGTTATCATCATCATCGTCATCATTGTCATCATCGTCATCATCATCATCATCAGAAGTGCTTATTTACTTTCTCTTGAAGGAGTAGCCTCAGTGAAGAAGGAAGATATGGTGACGGATCAGGAAAAACAACAATGTTTTTTGCTCCAGACTTTAAGGGAACACACAATATGTAGTTGCCTTGCTAAGCTATTTTCACATTAAGCTTTTTAAGGCAGCCCAATTGTAAGTATTTATCTATTCAGGTATTATCCATCTATTTATACATTACTTGTCCAATCTCCTATTAATCAAATGTCACAAGATCCTCCTTCTGCTTAACAGTATCTGTCCAAATCAACACCTTATGTCTTGTTTTCGTAGATGTCCATTGTTGTCCAGAACCCCAAGACCACGATCCAGGCAGGTTGTTTCTGGCACAGAGAATATACCATTAATCATAGAGGCAGTTCTGGGTTTGAACCCCAATGTCTGCAGGATACCCATAGGCATCCTTAAGGAAGACTCCCTTAACCCCTGACCTGCTTGTGAAAGGCGTGCAACGAAATAGAAATCCACTGTAAGTCGCTTCCGATAAAAGCATCTGGTAAAGTGAGTAACTAGGCTGTTGAGTGACTAAATAGACATCATAGTGCATCCCATTTTCCCCCTTTAACTATCTGTGTGAAATAACTGCCAGGCAGATGTGCAAGTCCACATGTGCAGGGGGTTTGTTTACTTACTTTGTGCCCCTGCCGCTCAGCGCAGATGTTTGAAGGAAATAATAAAAAACGTGAAGCGAGTTGAGTGAGTTGCAAGGCTGGATTCTGCTGACCACAGCAACAGCGGCAAACTGATGGAGTGAAGTGAGGGGAGTTTTTCGAATACAATCAAAGTCTATATACTCCCAGGTAAGCACCTTTCTGGCAATCTCGGACGAAACTTGAGAACAGGGGGGAAGTCTTTGTTTGCTTTTGATTGTTTTTGTTCGGCAATACGAATAACTTTGCTAACCTTTAATTGGTTGCAGACTTTCGATCCAAGCAAATAGTTTTAGGGCAACCATTATTTTCCTTTTGTGTTTTGTGAATTGACCTGTTTAAGAGTGTTTAAGAGTGAAACTTATTTTTAATTTGTTAAATTGACTGTTGGTAAGGGAGACTGGTTCACCATGATCCATAGACACCAGTAAAACATTGCAAGTGAATCAATCAGTGAATCTTCCATTTTTCTATTCACTGATTGAAGAGGAGTTATGGCATGTATTAAACTTAGTAATTTCATATTGACTAAAACAATTTGGTTTTACCAATCTGTTTTTTGTATTTTCTAGTCCTGAGCAATATTTATATTCAAAAACAATTAAGCTAGTCTATATTCAAAAAAAGTCCTTCAAACATCTGGCAAAAACTTTTTGCAATCTGGTTACTTCAATTAACTTACAACTTAAACATACTGTATGTGTGTATAGTTTGTAATCCATACCTGGATAAACTACAGACACCTCTAAGAGAATACATTCTACTTTTACAAAATGCTTAGGGCACAAAAGACCTCCACATCCACTCTCCCCGCTCTGCGGGGCTGATATTCTGTACTCCTTTATTTATTTTTCGACTCATAACTATCCTCCATCTCCACTTCCTGGATCGTTTCTTCTATCAGCGGTCTTATATATAACAAAAAAAAATAATTATTATTTGCCAGAGGTGAAGACGATAGAAAAACAGCCAAACAAAAACAACAAAAAGCTTTACCCATCACATTAAGTATAGGAGGCCAACAAGTCCAGCCAATAGTTAGTTCCTAATATATTAGTGTTCAACAGACACATTTATCCAAAGGTATTTCCAGTGAAGTATCGGACAGGACCAGGCAGGGTTCATGTCCTCCTTACCCAACCACTCCTCCAGGTAGACTGAGGACATGGGGGATCAAACCTGGTACCTTCTGGCTGGGAGTCAAACACCACAACCATATAATGTCCTGCTCAACCTAGTAGATCATCAATATGTCAGACCACGTAGCGGTGTACCACAGAGAG
This sequence comes from Melanogrammus aeglefinus, assembly GCA_900291075.1. NCBI lineage: Eukaryota > Metazoa > Chordata > Actinopteri > Gadiformes > Gadidae > Melanogrammus > Melanogrammus aeglefinus. The sequence goes on from OLKM01000071.1 coordinate 428,973, forward strand.
ATCTGCACACAAACATGTTGCGTTCTTGCAGGGGATGTGGTAACGGATGAGTACATGACATAAGCAAATTGCAATTAAATTAAACACATTTGTATAGGCAATTAAAAAAGAGTCACGACTAAGAAGACAGGGTTGTGATGCAATGTAAAATATAAGATACATATTGAGTGTGTGTGTGTGTGTGTGTGTGTGTGTGTGTGTGTGTGTGTGTGTGTGTGTGTGTGTGTGTGTGTGTGTGTGTGTGTGTGTGTGTGTGTGTGTGTGTGTGTGTGTGTGTCTTATCCCTTTCACACAAACAAAACATCTTATACAAGTATAGCACACTCACTTTGGTACCACAAAGTGCATTTGTTAACAACGCAGCATAACTTGTATGGGCAGCAAGGGGGAGGTAAAAACGGAAATGAATGCAATGTACTTATTGCTCCAGTCTATGGCTCCTTTTAGTTACTTTTCATCTCAAAAACAGTAGATCTTACAATTTACTTGCAGGGATGTACATGATTAAATAAACAACATCTTTGCACTTGTCCCGGTTGGCAGGGGCGGGGCAATTACATCAAACTGACTTTGATGAGGGTGAATCAGAACTAGGGTGTGAAGTCGTCCACATTTCATCCATTTTTATTGACAGTTCCCTGCAAAGGCGGGGGAGAGTAGCAACAATCGTTTGAAATAAGGATTTGAAATCCATCACAATAGGTTAATAAATAATAAATACATGAATACAAAAATTGGGAAAACATGTTTGGCCTTTGGCTTAGGCAGTTACTGTGTCAATCAAAGTGCCTTTTTGAGGATAGCTGTTCTTACATGTGGAGTCATTATTTGTTGCTTTGTTTTTTTGTCTGTTTGTTTGTCACTAGTTTCTTCACCACAATGCTCTCTTTGTACTGTAGATCTGATGCAACCGTTTATAAAATCGTAAACTTTTGCACTAAGTTGGTCCCACTGTTTTAAAGTAATAGTAATGATGTCCCATATGTAGGCCTACTGATCCTTCAGGGAAAAGTTGCTTGTCTCAGAGAAAGTGCTGAAGCCAACAGTTAACATTGAATAACCCTTATCATGGATTACGTTCAGGTAGCGATTTAATATTTTAAATCACAATTAACAGTAATGCTGCATTTAAAATGCTAATCCTCCATCTCTTCCCCCTAAAGTCATCATTACATTATTTTTTCTGTTGCTCACCTTCTTGCTGCATTTGTCTCAAACATCTGCCAAACGTATCGTGTTGTTGAACACCGAGCGAAAAACAGCAAAAAATACCCGAATAAAGGAGGCGGCGGGGAGCTCGGAGTATGGTCGAGAATTCCGTCCATTTGGCTAACACGCAGCCAGCGTGTCGCGGGGTCTTTCGGGTTCATTTAGGCGGCTATGTCGAGAATAGCTGCGGCGGCTGTGATGCAGCGACCAGAACAGTCATTAAAACCCAAAGTCCTCTTTTGTTGTTGTGATCCATTGTGGAGACATGGAGGGGGTTCGGATTTGGCTGTGTGTGGCCACTATAATTCCGGTGCTATTTGTCATTGCTATTTAGTCATCGAGTGAACCACAGGCAGCGGCCGGAATTAAATGGGGAAAGGAAATGGCTGTTTAAAGGGATTTATGGCCAGGTAGTATTTCTAATAGGAATTCATGCGCCTTTTATTTATTCCTATTTCACAATTGGGGTTGAATTGCTGGTTAAGTGGATTTAAGTGGCTCGGTGCTGACTCCCTTCAGAACGTTAGAACGTGGCTAGGTGCCGAAGCTTCAGAACGTTAGAACGTGGCTGGGTGTAAGCAGCCGTGAGAATGTTAGAAAGTTCTGGCCCACATCCCAGTTCCCGTCAGCTGAGTTCCCTGATCTGGCCACAGGAAGGGTCCCCCAAAAAACATATGGCTTCCACATCTGTTGGCTGTGATAACCGCAGCGGGCCATGAAGAAGCAGGCGCTGTGAGGGGTCTGATGAATCTAGAATGGATCTAGAGGGAGAGGGACAGCCATAGTATGAGAGGTGACATGTTAAAAGAGGGAGAGAACAACATGTTTCTCTGTCTGGACGCGCAAACAGTGTCATTCTTTATCGCATGCTCTCCAGGTTTATTTACTTAGTCCGATTGATTGTGGTTGTTTTTGCTTGTGTGGGTGTGACTGTGTAGGGGTTGTGTTTGCATTTGTGGGATTGTGATAAACATGCATGTTTACCAGCGTACGTTGTGTGTGTGCATGTGTTTACCTGTTTTACACAATACACGTGTGTGTGTGTGTGTGTGTGTGGGTGGGTGTGTGAGTGTGCCTGCACAGTACAATAACAATGGCAGAAACAGGATCACTGGCTGAATCAGCTCGTGGAATTGACAATGTTTTTGTGAGCTATGAGTCATTTGTCTGCAGAGAAACCCTTTATGTTCAATTTAATTGTGTACAATTTCATGTTATCTTTTGGACATTTCTTCCATCTCGGTAATGTTGAACCCCTGGTAGATTATCTGGTAGTCAAGATGAAGCTATGTTCAAAATGAACTTTTTTTAAATGCAGGCAAATACATAAATTACATGACTTATACATGTAGACATACTTTCTACTTCACTGTAAATCTATACGAAAAAGGTTGCCTTCCCACTCCTCAAAACACTGAGCAGAGCGTTAATAACTGATACCTCTAAGCTGCAACCTAGCTCATTTTTGTCTTGTTGTGTATTATCAACGAGCTCTTTGGAACCCCTGAGAATGAGAGCAGCGCAATAAACACATGGAAGACAAGTTAGTTGTTGAGATGGCCACCATCTATATTATCTATATCTACTTTTCTGTTTATTTGTTGAAGTGAATTACAACCATAATTTTACGTCAAGAAAGTGAACCACATTGTCAAATGTGCTGCCTGAATCAAACTCTTTTTTTTTTCACTTATGATTATCATCAGGATTTGACTTTGATTACGTTTTTTCTTTTGATTCAGATTTCAATTGAGATTGATATTCAGACTCTTCTTCTTAATATGCCTATTATTAGGCATATTAACCTCCATCATATGCCTCTATCTCTCTATGACTATCTCCATTTCAGCATTTGCACTTTTACTCAATGTTTTGAATTTGTGATTTCAAAACTCCCAATGACAAGTACACATAATGTTGGGTAAATTCACGGCCCTGATAAAAAAAATAGAAAATATATTAATGCATTTTACATCCCTGCTCCCTTAACAAAAACAACTACTTGCCCAAATTGTCTATCGCAAGATAAGGGAGAACTCTTTAAGTATGTACATATGCACACATATACATACAGGCGGGTGCACAATCAGACCGCCATCTCATCATGAGTTAATTCATGTGGAGTCTTAATACGGCTCATTATCTTGCCCACTTTACCTTGAGATTTGTTGACGCACCAGCCAGACACAATGCAATTTACATGAATTTGTTCCCAACGGCTCAACGAGAGGTAATTATAAAAAAAGCTTTTAGAGAGAGAGAGAGAGAGAGAGAGAGAGAGAGAGAGAGAGAGAGAGAGAGAGAGAGAGAGAGAGAGAGAGAGAGAGAGAGAGAGAGAGAGAGAGAGAGAGAGAGAGAGAGAGAGAGAGAGAGAGAGAGAGAGAGAGAGAGAGAGAGAGAGAGAGAGAGAGAGAGAGAGAGAGAATTAGCTGTCTCAGGCATTCAACCAATTAATCTCCATGATTTGTGAGTGTGTGACAAGCTTCAGAGTGTTAAAGAGGATGCGCTTTTCCCCCACACCTGTGAGGTTAGTGTGTGTGTGTGTGTGAAGGCACTCATCGGAGTCATTACAGTAAGCATACGTTGAGAATACCCCGACATACGCCACCCACCATGCATAATTACCAGATGTACTAAATTCTATTTCTGGGTTTGTTTTCAATGATAGCGAAACCTCTCCACTCCGAAATCAAATTAGCAGATGGTGGATGTTGTCCCTGGATCGAACCAGTTAATCAAAGAAAAATAATATCACATCAACTCTCGAGGCACCTGCTCAATTGGAGCTACAATGCTATTTCACTTAAGAGTGGATCCAAAATCCAACTCATTTCACAGCTCTGTGTGAAGCGTCGGAGCTCATATCGCTTCTAATGGGGAATTTAACAGAAACAGCCTGCCTCCTCACTGACTTCTATGTGATTTGTATAAGGGATTTTTGCCTTATTTATAGTTTAGCACATTGACATTTGTGGGAAAAGATTGGATTTCTTTGGAAGCTTTTGATTCTGACTAAATACACTTTAAATTAATCAGCCTTTTCAATGTTGCATGAATATTTAATTTCAGACTTCTTCCAGACAATTAAAAAAATGATATGATATGGCTCTACACATTTACTAATTTACACACAAACACGTGCTTAAGCACGCACGCACGCATGCAGACACACGCGCGCGCACACCAGCACACACGCACAATCACACGCACACACACTCGATCACACACCCACAGACAGACAGACAGACAGCATATATACACAAGGTAAACGTTTATATCTACCCACTCCCATGTTCTGTATTTCCTCTTCCGACATGTGCAGTGGTAATTCATTGCGATGTGCCGCCATAGTCTGGGTGGGGCTTGTGCTCTGATTACGTGGTTTTGAAGGACAATCGTTTACAGGCAGCTGGGCACCTATAACTCGCACAATCACAATGACGTGCTCCTGACTGGACCACTCTGCCTCTGCTCTTAATGGCTTTTTTAAGTAGAAAGAGTGTGGGAGTTGAATCACGTCTCTCTGTGGACCTGCCTCATGTACGCATGGTTCCTCTACACATGTCTACGTGTCTGCATTATGATGTGTGTGTGTGTGTGGCTGTTTGTGTGGCTTGTGTGCGGGAGAGGTCGGGGGTGTTGGTGTGTGTGATGAAATATTTTTTTCTGTCTATCTTCTTTGTGATTTTCTTCATCCAATCACCCGTTACAACCAGTCTAAGAAGTTATATATGTATCAAAGAATAAGTTATTCGAACATTGAGGATTTTATCCATGCCAACAAATATATTTATATACTGTGTATAAATATATAATATATATATAATATATATTATATATTATATATTATATTATATATATATATATATAATATATATATATATATATATATGTCAGCAAGGAGCATGCAGTTCATGAATCTTGCTCAATGATACCTAACAGGCAGACTGTGATCATTGGGAGTCGGACGCCCTTCTGTCCAGACAACCCATCCACTGAGTTGCTTGTTACTAGGTCTGCTCTGACGTTGCTCCTCTGACCCCCTCCCATTGGCTCTGACGTTGCCCCTCTGACCCTCTCCCATTGGCTCTGACGTTGCCCCTCTGACCCCCTCCGATTGGCTCTTCCTCCAGGGAATTTGCACGTTGGAAGGTGAGGAACACGGCCATCGAGAGGCGGGACCTGATCCGGAACCCCGTGCCCCTGATGCCCGAGTTCCAGCGCAGCGTCCGCCTCCTGGGACGCAGGCCCACCACGCAGCAGTTATCGACACCATCATCAAGAAGTATGGCACCCACATCCTCATCTCCGCCACCCTGGGAGGTAAGAACACCCACCTTTCATAGGTTTTATTTCAATTGAACCTTTTTTTTTAATGTAACTGCTCCCAACTTTGAGTTGTTCTCAATGTTCTCGGCTCCACTTGGAAGTCGCTTTGTGACTGAAGCCTCTTCTCATTGACTCAATCTAAAGTTAGGAGACTTATTGACTTATATGGGGTCTGGGGGTTTTCAATGTAATATCGTTTGGTATAATCCCAATGGAATACAAAGTGTATCACAAAACATAAAAAAGGGAAATAATTTGGTGCACATTCTGCCTTCACGCCTCAGCTGATTCAATCTCATTTTCAATAAAACGTTTTGCTCGATGCAAGTTGGTGGCAGGACGACTCCCAGCTGAAATGACCGTGGGTTGGATCCCTGCTCTCCACTGTATACCTGTAGGCCTTCTAGTGTAAGATGCCAACCCCCCCCTACCAGCTCAATAATGACTTGTGTCTGAACTCGCTGCCGGGGGCCACGGATGAAAGCGTCCGCTAAACGCCCGAATCGTCATAGTAAATCGTAATATCCCATTATGTGCGTCCATGGTTGAAAATGTCCCAGTGAGTTCGGGTGTGGAATCACCAAACATTACTGATGGTGAGCTTTCGTTGTAGCAAATTAGCATGAGCCTTATGGCGCTATCGACGTGTCTTGACGTTCGGTCTGGTTATATTCATCATCATCATCATCGAGTCTCCTCGGGAGTAATGGTGGCTTACCATCATGATTCCTTTCTCTAGCTTATACAGACAGGGGACGCCACACCTCTCTGCCCAGAGCAGTCAGGGTGAGGCGTCTCGCTCAGGGACACCTCGACACTCAGCTAGGAGGAGCCGGGGATCGAACTAGCAACCTTCCGGCTACCAGCCAACCCGCTCTACCTCCTGAGCCACTGCCGCCCTGGTTATATTGCTGAGGCACCGTCACCCACATCGGGGGCTAACTCAGATCAATAATACTCCAAACATATATATATATAACCCATGTACTATATACTGTATATATATATATATATGTATATATACGTATATGTATATATATGTATATACATGTGTATATATATAGAGAGAAATACTTCAAACATAAACTTGTCACTTGCGCTGAATCCAGAAGCTAAATGTAGAAGGCACTGGTGTGCGTTCATCTGTTTTCCAAACACGTATTAATCCTAGTCTAGACACATGCCATTTCTGTTGCGCATGTTCAGGGTGTGTTTAGTCACGGAGGTTTCAGCTTTAATCCGCGTCCAAAAGAAAAATGTCTGCTTTTTGTTCCTTTTTAGTTGGCTAATCTTCTAAGTCTAATAATAATGAAAGTTCCCCCCCCCCCCAAAAAAAATACACGTTAGCACCCTCAAAACTGATACTTTACCGGAGGCACTGGAGTGTAAAGCATTTAACAGGCGAAGAAACAGCCGCAACAGTCTTTCTATCCCTACTTCTTTAATCTGGAGGTTCACTTGAATGTCAAAACACCTGGCTTCAATAATTCATCTTCGCTGTGGAGGAAGGAATATGGTGTACTGGTGCAGTGGAACTAGGTCTGGAGGGTCAATATTAGACCCAAACACACCTGCTAGGTTATTCACCCAGAAATACTAATAAGTGAAATAAGAAATCTTACATTTGAGGTGGAGTATTGTTGGTAATATTAAATTAATGCATTCAAACCCAGGGACAACAAACACATTGGTGTACCACCAGCATGTCAGGCATAGGAGATGAAAGTGCTGATCGAATTAAAAACTTAGTTGTAATAAAAACATTCATATCTTACCGAAACTATGGTAATGTGAATACTATCAATGATAATCTCACAATAACACAAATATCCGTAATCGGAGCATACTATCTAAAGACATACTATACATTTCCACTATATCACACCCCCCTCCCGCTCCTTCTCTCTTTCCTAAGCTGTGCATTGATCCCCGTCCAGCAGCAGCACATCCCATCTCTCCCTGTGTGCCACCAGATCCTGTTGAACAACCTTCAGGGCATTCTGCTTAGCCGGGAGTCTGTCATTTTAATCTCGGGACGGGCCATTAAAAACATTGTTCCATAAGGCAGTCAGGGCAGGGCTGCACCAGCTATCAAACAGGCTGACAAAAGAGACCAGGGCCACGCTCCATACGGCCGCCCCCGCTGTGCGGCCACAGAGTACTGCGTGTGCACTGTCCGAGGGCAAACAACCTCCATGTCTTTTGTGTTGCACGTCTATGTCAAGCTGCGGGATCGCTTTTGGATGTGCGGTACGCATCGTTTCCTGTCATTATTTCCATTGGTAGTTGTTGTGCACCCCTACCCAGTACCCTCTTAAGGGGAAAACACAGGGCTGCGTTATGTAACAGCAAGGTGCAATTCACAGCACACATAAAGCACTCCCATACACACGCTCAAGAATCTGCCCTTTTCACTCACACACTCTTATAAGCACATAAAGCCCCGAGCGGTGAAACGGTGTTAATGATATACAAGTTAATCAATATTGTCCACAGAGTTTTCCTTTCACAGATCCATCAACATGCATTATTTCATTAGGTTGGCCCATAAAACAGAGCCCCCTGCAGAACGGCGATCCACACGATTTCACCCAAGATCATATGAACAATGTTAACATGCATTTATGACGTTGTTGAATCCACCCGCCCCCGGCAACAGGCCACTTGGTCGTGGCTGGAGACCAGGTCCTGTGAGGTGTGATAGACAGCGGTCCTCTCCTCAGCTTGGTTCAACAGCCCAGAGGCTAGGGTGTCTGAGAGACCCCGCCTCAAAAGACTCTGGGTTCAAACCCCGCTGTCAGCAGGCTATCCTGATGGGATCCTCAAGGAAGAAGCCCCCCCTCCCCCCCCCGCTCATTAATGACTTGTGTCTCGAAGGTGGCCCCCGCTCAAGAGTTAATGCCCAGCCATTATCCTTGTGCAGCAAGTCAAGAGCATGTGAGTAACTTTACCCTAGCGCCCCCACGCCCCCTCCCTAGGAAACGTCACCGTGATGATAGTAGGTGTCGGTGGTGGGTATCTTGAAGCTCACAGCCCCCAGCCTCCACCCCCCACCCCCTCCACCCTCCAGTCACGGTCAACACCAGCTATAACCGACCAATCCCGCTGCATCGCTTTGGGCCAAAATAATCGGTCATGGGTGGGGAGGTGTGTGTGAACAAACGTGTGGCGCCCCTGAACACGTTCCCATCGACGTACAGGGATGACCTTTAGAGTAACGGAATCACAGGCAACACTTACAGTGAGCGATGCAATGGGGAGGAGAAGGGTTTGAAATTGGGTTTTTGTGGTTGGGAGATTTTAGGGTTGTTTGGTTGTCATCTGGTTTCTTGATGGAGGGAAAGTGTGTGTGTGTGTGTGTGTGTGTGTGTGTGTGTGTGTGTGTGTGTGTGTGTGTGTGTGTGTGTGTGTGTGTGTGTGTGTGTGTGTGTGTGTGTGTGTGTGTGTGTGTGTGTGTGTGTGTGTGTCCGTACAATTACAGCCTTTTTAGAAGGTGTGGAGGAGGTGTTCACAATAACATACAGGCATAGCTATACCTTTTATCGTTTTAGCGATATAAAGGTGTGTTTTGGCGACAAACTAAGCCTGTTGTGACTCCCTCACACTTTGCTGTCAATTATTTGCCAAAAATAAATTGTTGTTTCTCAATGACATGCATCCAATAGAAAAATCCCTTTGAATACACAAACATATGCTCAATAACTTAATACCGAGAAGTAGGAACACTATATCTAATCAAAAGTATAATGCGGCGGCCACTAGCTAGCACTTTGTGGCTAAGTGCCACAAGTGCTATGGTGTTGAAAAACAGCATAAACAATAAGGCTTGTAAACATATCGATATATATTATGTTTTGCTAAGTATGCCAGCTGAGTTTGCATTTGTATGTATACATAAGTGTATCTGTCAACGGTAATGTGGTAAAAACCTTTTTTGTTCCCATCCCCAAGGGGAAGAGGCGCTCACCATGTACATGGCCAAGAACAAGTTGGACAGGAAGCTGGCCAACGCCACGCAGAACGTGGAGGCGTTGCATCAGCTGGCGTCCTCCTACTTCATCGACCGGGACGGGACCATGAGGAAGCTGCACGAGATCCAGATCTCCACGAATGCCATCAAGGTCTGTTTTTTAACTTCATTACACTGGTACATGTTCATCAAGGTCTGTTTCATAACTTCATTACACTGGTACATGTATATTAAGGTTTTATTAATAACGACGAAACACTGATACATGTAATAAGGTCTGTTTAATAACATCATAACATTGGATTACATATCACTGTCTGTTTCATAAGATCAGAACACTGGTACATGTATTTAGGTCTGGTTTTTAACATCAAAACGCTGGTACTGTTTCATTACATACATTTAGGGCATTTAGCAGACGCTTTTATCCAAAGCGACTTACAATAAGTACATTTACATCATTACACTGGTCCATATATCAAGGTCTGTTTCATAACATCAAAACACTGGCACATGTATATTAAGGTCTGTTTCATAACATCATACCACTGATACATGAATTGAGGTATTTTTCATGACAAACACATTAAACATTAACTATTCATTAAGGTATATTTCATAACGTCATAGCATTGGTACAGGTATGAATATTTCAATGTTGGTAAACAATATCCAATGATACATTCTATGTGCTTTTATGAAAATGTAAGCACATTATATTGCTGTCTCGCATAATTATACTAATGACAACATTTAGAAATCCAAGAGGCATAGTTTAGGGAAACAGCAGATGGTTTTGTGTATGATAAAAATAATGTAGGCTTTTCTTTGGATTGTTTCCCTGGTATATAATTAAGTAGAATATAGAATTTAAGCTTCTGAGATCTAGATTACAAAGTTTGTTTTGTAGGTTTCTGAAGGTTTGGTTGAAATTTATAAAATGAATAACATATATGGAACAATTATAGTAAAAACGTCTGTGAGCGATATGTATCTGTTAAAACAAGGGTCCATATTCCAACAAAGATCCCCCAGACAGAATGTTTGGTAGCATGAGCATGAGTCTCCCAATCCCTCCGCTCTGCAGTTAACCGGAAAAAATCGTGCCCACTTCATCCAATCAGGAGAGAGAACGCGCAGCAGTCGTCTTTGTGCCAGGCAGCAGGATTTGAGTGTTGACTGACAATGGTAGAACAGGTGAAGCTACCGGTTCCTGCGCTCCCAGTGAAAGGCTTACACAACCAAAGACGCACAGCGATGCTTGTTCATGCGTTGACTTTGGAGGAAGGGATTGCAGCGCTAACTCTGGAAACGGACAGGAAGTCGGCCAAACCGACGACGTTGCTTAAAGCGCCTTCGACTCTCCTCTTAGTGAAATAAATAATGCACATCAATAACATGCACAATTTAAATGCAAAACAAATGACCAACGAACTGCCAGCACAAACTTACAGGAGACGGCCCTGACGTTTTACCTCTCGCTCAGAACTGCTCAGCCAGTATACACACATACAGTACATCGTTCAGAATAATATACATGCAGTCCCCCCCCCCCCCCCCCCCCCCAAAGGACCCACGGACAGGACAGAGTGGGGGCCTCATGTGTGTTTCCTCCAGTGAGTGACAGGTGGGCGGAGGCATTGTGGCAGTCTTGACTTCCTGGCTCCCAGGAAGTCAAGTGTGAGGAAGTTAAGCAGAAGTGACGGCGGACGCTGAGTCTGACTTTCTCGAGGAGAGAGGGAGAGGTGGGGGGGGGGGTGGGCGGGGTAATGGCGGTGGATCTACAGAGTGCACGCTCCTTATCAGATCTCAGTATCTCTTTCCAAAGGGCTGAGTGGGCTGTCTGTGCCCTCGTTGTGGGTGGGGTCTTGCTCCGGGTGGTGGTGGTGGTTTATGTTAATGAACGGGTGCATTGGTCTATCCGAAAGAGGAAGGCAAAGAAGAGATGAGCTGAAATCAATGTGTTGATAAATCAGCAAATGAGATGGCGGGCGACCAAGGCAGCTAATGCTGGCAGGATGTGAAGGGGATGTGGATGGGTGTGTGTGTGTGTGTGTGTGTGTGTGTGTGTGTGTGTGTGTGTGTGTGTGTGTGTGTGTGTGTGTGTGTGTGTGTGTGTGTGTGTGTGTGTGTGTGTGTGTGTGTGTGTGTGTGTGCAGGAGGGTGTGTCTGTGTGTAGGAGGGTGCGTGGGTTTGAGTGATTTTTATGTGTCTCTGTGTGTGCCTGTGCGTGTTCTTCTGGATACAGAGGTCAAGTTAAGTGATCTAACAACTATGTCATTACAGGAAGGAGAAAATTGCAGTGAGAAAATTGGCTGTTTGGACGAGGGTACATTTTGATTGGTCATTGATTCCCAACCCTCTCCCCAATGGCAGAAAAGGTCAAAGAAGCCACACATCGTGGATGTCCATTAGCGACTCAATAATATCAGGGTAATAAGGCTGACGATAAGGAGCCCATCACGTTACTTTAACACACATTTAGCATTAAGACATACACATTAATATGCGTAGGGTCGGGGTTAGCGATGCATTATTAGACATGCAAATCACCTGTCAGTCGTTTAGGATCAAGTGTCTGCTAAATTGCAAAAATTACTCTTTAGTCTTTACTGTTAAGTCGTTAAGCAGACACTTGTATTCAAAGCGACTTACTTTGGTCTTCCTAAATGTCATTGATACAGGCCATTAATAAGCAGGTGGGGGGGGTTTACAAATTCTGCCTTCAGGGAGACCTTGAACATCGGGGTGCGAACCCAGGACTTTGTCTCGGCTGGGAGTTATAACACCCTCACTATCCCGTTAAGACGAGACTATCCTATTAAGGGACACGATTTCAAAGAAGGCCATTTTAATTTCTTTGTAATGTATATTTTCTTAAACGATGGCTGCCAGGCATCACAGACAGCTTGAAGAAAGAAGTTAGGAACCGTCGTCCCACTGGGTGCGATCCCCAAGCCTACTGGAGGTGATTCTAAAACGGCCTGGTTCGCCCTCACTAATTAGTCAATGTTAAAGCAATCCCATTAGGCGATGCGCTTTACAGCTGACATTGGTGCAGCGGGACAGGAATCAAAAACAGACCCTTGACTCTGAAGGAGGATATGTGCGCCAACACGCACAGGAACACACACGTGCACAAAAAGTTTCACACATGCACAAACTCACGCACATAAACATGCACGCATTCACCGCACACACAGAAGTGGGAACAGAAACTCACACACGCACTCGCAGCGTGCATGTTCGCACACACACACACACATACACACACATATACGCACACGCACACACACACACACACACACACACACACACACACACACACACACACACACACACACACACACACACACACACACACACACACACACACACACACACACACACACACACACACACACACACACACACACAGTTTCTCACCGCCTCTGGCTAAAGTGACTGGAACACCTCTGCCTTTACTTTGTGTGGAGAAAATGGGTTATTTAAGGGCACTGGTACAACATGAGTGGTCCTTCCTCTTTGTATATATATTTAGTTTCATGCCTTCATGGACAGGAGAGGGAAGAGAGACAGGGATTGAAGGTGGGATGAGGAAGAGATGGGATGACAATGCTGTAGCTGAGGACCACAGGTGGGAATCCAACCTGGTCCACTCCATGGCGAATTGTAATTGAAAGTAACCGTGAGGTGGCTTCCAATGACTTCCCTCTGTTCGTTCGCGTGTTCAAGACGCGTTTCCTAGAAAAAGCCCATCTGAGCCGAGCACCGCGTGGAGGACTCACGACAGAAAATACAAAAATACATGCTTGTTTTCTTTCATCTGCTGAACCATCTCTGGTGCCCTGACAAAAGCAATTAAACTTTTCAAAATCACACTAGTGCGGGATTTGTTAAATTGATTAGGTTAGGTGTGTGGTGCAGTGTTGGCATCATTAGAAGACATTGCTGTTTTCCTTATTTCGGATATATTTGAACGACGTCCCCTCTCGCTGATGTGCCTGCTCTTCCCAACGCTTGACTTCTTTTCTAGATTCGTCTTTAAAGTACAACTCATAGCACACGATGACACTATAAGAGATAGTACGCAATCTGTGGAAAAAATAGATGAAGCTCACCGAGGCATGAGAGCATTTCTCGTGAAAAATACCTAAACTAAAAAGAAACCCTTCGACAGTATTGTCCAACTGTGCGATGGCGAGGATCGATTTCAGAGTTGATTTATGGGTGGCTGTCCATTTGGATGAACCTCCACAGCCCTTGATTCATTCTGAAATGGTTGTGTATGCTTGTCCGCAATATGATAACCCCAACAAATCTAGTCCTAACGGCAAACTTCTCTCCCGCCTCCTCTACCGCTCAATCCATCTCTCAATCCATCTCTCTCTCTCTCTCTCTCTCTCTCTCTCTCTCTCTCTCTCTCTCTCTCTCTCTCCTCTCTCTCTCTCTCTCTCTCTCCTCTCTCCTCTCTCTCTCTCTCTCTCTTCTCTCTCTCTTCTTCTCTTCTCTCTCTCTCTCTCTCTCTCCCCTCTCCCCCCTCTCTCCTCTCCCCCTCTCGTCTCTCCTCTCTCTCGTCTCCTCTCTCTCCTCTCCCTCTCCCTCTCCCTCTCCCTCTCTCGTCTCCTCTCCTCTCCCTCTCCTTCTCTCCTCTCTCTCTCCTCTCGCTCTCCGTTCTCTCTCGCTCTCGTCTCTCTCTCTCTCTCTCCCTCTCGCTCTCATTCTCTCTCTCTCCCTCTCGTTCTCCCTCTCGTTCTCCCTCTCGTTCTCTCTCCCTCTCTCTCTCTCTCTCTCTCCTCTCTCTCTCTCTCTCTCTCTCTCTCTCTCTCTCTCTCTCTCTCTCTCTCTCTCTCTCTCTCTCTCTCTCTCTCTCTCTCTCTCTCTCTCTCTCTGGAAAGGATGCATTAGGACGGCAGCAAAGTACAGCCGTCCGTTGGTCACGTAGCTCAGCAGACAGACGGCGATCAGAATGTGCAGACAAAGCACAGTCTGCCAGAGAGAGTGAGTGTAGCCGCTACCTCTAACAAGGACCATGCTACTCTGCTATTGATTCAATATGGCTTCCCAGACATGCTTTGCAGGGCAGAATTTTGATCACCAGAGAGAGAGAGAGAGAGAGAAAGAGATACAGAGAAAGGAAGGGAAAACACAAATAGAGGAGAAAATATATTTTTTCGTTTTCTTTCCTTGCTAGGAAGTCAGATTGAAATCCATATCTGTATGGGTTCAGCGTGGAGTTTTGAGGAATAAGTTTAGCCTCTGAGTTTTTTTTTTTTTTCCCAATCCATTCATTTGGATTAAGCATAAATCCTTGACCATATTGGTAGGGTAAATGGAAAGAAAATGAAATAAAAAACGCTAAGGGGAAGCATTCCAGATGCCATCTCTGCTAACAAACTCCAATCCTCCAAATAAAAGGCTGTATAAAAATTCTCAGAGCTCATTACAAAACAAATCCCTTATTTTAAGCCCTTTCTGTGCGCTTTCTATTAATCTATTTCTCTTTACTCGTACGTTCCCAGGGCTGCGCTTTCAGCCCAACACACGTGTAGAGCTTGCAAACCCTTCACACAGCACCCAGTCCCACTGAACACACTCCAGCCCTGCGTCAGATGTCCTGAATGGCGCGCTCGCTCGCTCTCTCTCTCTCTCTCTCTCTCTCTCTCTCTCTCTCTCTCTCTCTCTCTCTCTCTCTCTCTCTCTCTCTCTCTCTCTCTCTCTCTCTCTCTCTCTCTCTCTCTCTCTCTCTCTCTCTCTTCTCTCTCTCTCTCTCTCTCTCCTCTCTCTCTCTCTCTCTCTCTCTCTCTCTCTCTCTCTCTCTCTCTCTCTCTCTCTCTCCTCTGCCTGCCTCTAGTCAATGCTGGTGGTGCAGTCTACTGTGGTGCTGGCTCTGACTGTAATAGAACAAGGGAAATTAAAAGCATGACGATGGCTGATACAAATAGGGGTAATAGAACCAAGAGAACCTTGCAGGAGGTTTGACGCTCGGAACAGATGTACTCATAAAGGTGTGCGCGTGTGTGTGCGTGTGTGCGCGCGTGTGTGTGTGTGTGTGTTAAGAAAAATAATGCATGCATAGAAACGTTAATCAGAGCTGAGGCGACGTCAGCCTGTCTCACAACCGGTGGCCCCAGCTCCATTTGAGACTAGTTATTTTTCTAACACGTCCTTAAAATATTATCTATCTGTTGTACGATGTATTTATTTTCTCATATCCCACATTCAAAAGATAACCTCCCAAAAAGAGTGTGGTTTGGAAGACAAGAGTGTTGAATGTTGGTTTTTGCTGATTCTTATTGCATATATGATGATCTCTATATACACGTGGAGAAACAAACATCTGAACGCCTTTGAGAAGGATTCGACTTGATTATTTATAATGAATGACGATATGTAAAAGGGCTTTTGGCCTGTGTGTGCGTGTAGGTGTGTTTGTGGGTGCGTGTGCCTGTGTGTGTGTGTGCATGCATGCGTGTGTTTGTGGCTGTGGTTGGGGGTGTGTCGGCTGCCACATGTATCAAGTGATTGAGTGGTCATGGCGAGTGGACATAATTAAAGCTGCATGAATGATTGTTGTATAACCAAGAGAAGGAAAGACACACACACACACACACACACACACACACACACACACACACACACACACACACACACACACACACACACACACACACACACACACACACACACACACACACACACACACACACACACACACACACGTATTAACGTCTTCCTGTTGTCCAAGAAAAGGGATGAAAAGGCTTCCACAGAGCAGTCATTTAGCAAAGACACACACCAATAGGCGAGGTAGAGAGCAATCATAAGTCTACAATCAAAATTGAATTAACAACAAACTAATTGCAATGCTGCACCACCAAGCTTCTGAACATACGTGGGTGTACAACGACTGGGTAGAGCGCAGATGTAGTAAACAGGAATATGACGATACAATTTGTATTTTATTGTATAGTTTACTCCATCTCAGAGATATAGTGCATGTCAACAAAGTGCGTTCTGTATGCAAAAGAAAACTAAAGGTGAATAAACCTTAGATATTAATGCATAACCAAACTTTACTTGGTGTTACTGTATAAGTAACATACACTATTTGTATTTATGTTTTTATTTTTTATTGACCGTGCACATTAATGTATCAACATAGAGGCACCATAACAATTATAATGTATATTATTTAGTATAAATGAAAACAACATGCTTTTATTTTTCTATTTATGAGCAGCTTTATGCAGTGGAAATAGGATTCTTAATTTGTGTTTTAATGTGGATTTATTTTTCTTTAAAATGCAATTGTCAGAGCTGCCTTGGTTTTCTCTTGGCTAATTGTGAGTAATATGCATGAGCATTCACGCACACGCACACAAACACACACACAAGTGAGTGCGCACACACACACACACACACACACACACACACACACACACACACACACACACACACACACACACACACACACACACACACACACACACACACACACACACACACACACACACACACACACACACACACACACACACACACACAGATTGAGGGCTTTACAATGTCTCAGTGTTTGCACACAACGCTCTTAGTTTGTAGGACTCCTTCAGAACAGCTGTCGTCCACATGGACATCTGTAGCGACCAGTGATCACGGAGCTGCTGACAGACTACCTTCCAAGGTCACTCTCCCACACACACTCACTGAGGGCTGATTTACAGCAGGGCTCACTATGCAGATTTCCTGATGATCTGGCAACACGTTTGTGTGTGTGTGTGTGTGTGTGTGTGTTAAAACAATTCACACACACACACACACACACACACACACACACACACACACACACACACACACACACACACACACACACACACACACACACACACACACACACACACACACACACACACACACACACACACACACACACACACACACACATGCATGCCTACATGCATGTGAGGTTGTTTTTAGTGTACCTCAATCTCTTTATGTTTGATTGTGTGTGTGTGTGTGTCCTCTATCTTAAGGTGAATCTAATCCCTTGAGTGATCAGATTGTAATTGGATAGCAGATAAGCACACGGGAAGCAAAGCATGGAAACACTTAAGAAGAATTGAAAATGGATGTAAACGCATGCACTGTCTCTGCCACAGAGAGGTGGATGGAGAGACGCAGCAGCCAATCGCTCCTCTCCCCCGCCGAACAGGGCCCTGCTGCGATGGCCGACATTTCCATAAATGCTTTGTCAAAAATTGATTTTCCTCAGCCACTCTCGGTTATGAGTGTAAATGATTTACTCCCCCTCGCTACCACATCAACATCAACAAACAACAAAGCAATGCAATTTAAAAAGATCTCAAAGTTCTATTACCAATTGCAACACGATTTTTAATATCGGATAAACTCGATTCCTTTTGTATGCGATACGGTTGGTATTTTGATTGAAAAAATCAAATTAATATCAGAGAGAGAGAGGGAGCGGGAGAGACGGAGAGACGGAGAGGGAGACAGAGAGAGGGAGGGAGAGGGAGAGGGAGAGAGAGGGACGTTTCTTTCCGCTGCTTGACACCTCATTTCCCAGAGACCTGCCACAACTGTTTGCTGAAGGACATGCGAGGCGACCAGAAGTGGTCATTTGCATGCATTACTGTACGTCTCCTTGATAACGTGTCAGCGGAGGGGAAGACTCGCGTACAGTGGGCTGTACAGGTGTACCGCACGTGACCCAGATTCAGCTCCGTAGCCTGCATCGTATCCGTATGATTCTCCATTAGTCTAAAGTCGCAATGTGTAAGATTGACCACCTCCCAGTCAGTTGGCAGGCGACATTCAGAATCAAAACAGCTCAATAGCAGCGTTCTGTCCACTTTGGAGGGATGTGCGCCTGTCTGACGAGAGCTAGCATAGCTCGGTTGGCTGGGCGGCGTGAGGGGAGGGTTTTTTCGGTATTTCAATGCTAATACTTTGGATTCATTAAAGAGAGAGCTACGGGCTGGACAGCGTTTTTTTTATTTGTGTAATACAGGGTTATAGGATGTGTTTTTATTGATTGAGGATTGATCAGCATTGACAGCACTGTGTAGTTTGTAGTAGGAGCTGGTTGAAATGTTACAAATTGCAACTTTGTTATTTCCATGTTTTGTATATTTCCGTGTGTGCACTCTAATGAGGTAGTCCGTCTCTGTCATTCATGCCTGGCATGCTCACCTGCAGAGGTTTGCTTTCAGTGGCTTAAATAATTAGCCTCGCAATTAGCCTAGTGTATGCTATCATCAGTCAGTCTTAGGCTTTGAAACTAAGCGCTGGGGCGCTATGTCTCCTGAAATCGGTGGGGGGAGAGGACATATTCATATGGACAATGCATCTACTAAAAAGGTCTTATTCCAAACCGTGTAATGCTTTATGCTCTATGTGTGTATAGATCTACAAATGGTCTCCAGCATCAGGCCTGCCACAAAACGTAACACAAAAGAGAATGACAAACAAACGACATCCAAGATATCCAAGAACACATACGTACGGATATAAATATATATACTGTATATATATATGCGAGAGACCTACGTATTTCTCAATTATCGTGCTTTCTGTCCCTTTGGGAGGCCTTCCTATCTCACCCTATCAAAGTGAACCGCCATTCACACACACACACACACACGCGCGTGTGCACACACAGACACACTCACACACACACACACACACACACACACACACACACACACACACACACACACACACACACACACACACACACACACACACACACACAGAAATGTGTCTTCAGAGATCTGGGTATATAGCGTCGCTGCGTCCGGATATTCTAGTCATTTCCAGGAATAGCAAGTCATTAAGGAGGCGAGGGATGAGATGATGTCGGATCAGAAGAGACTCTGTGGAGAGACTCCTGATGAATCCACTTCCCTGTCCATACCCTGTGTCTTAGTAGAAGTACACTGTGCATATCTCACCACATTATGCACTGATACCGGGTGCCCCAGATCATACACTCAGAGTGTATTGATCTCCATAACAAAGGCCCAGGACATTAGCCTTGTAACTTTCTCATTCTGTACAGGCACCAGTGCTAGGCCGCCAGGGCAAAATCCATCGATTCATTCCTTCAATCCTTTTTATTTTGCCATCCAAGCAATCGCAATGGGCGCTTTCATTCCTAAACGCTTGTCTTGCAAAAATGCATTTATATAATAGTTGTAGTTTTTATTTATGACGCGTTATATTTACACGTAATGTGTTCATTGCAGACACACACAGACACACATCCTCCCACAAACACATCATCCTACCCACTCACTCACACACTCACTCACTCACTCACTCACTCACTCACTCACTCACTCACTCACTCACTCACTCACTCACTCACTCACTCAATAACACGCACGCACGCACGTACGCACGCACGTACGCACGCACGTACGCACGCACGCACGTACGCACGCACGCACCCACGCACGTACGCACGCACGCACACCCCCCCACCCCCACACACACACACACACTGATTCATTCAATCACTCACTCACTCCCTCACAAGCACACGCACATGCATACACCAGGGATGGCCAAACTATTCTTTTCCACGAATCAGTTCTTTCAGTTCCATTCAATATCACTAGTCGTTCGTTAAGTCAGATGGTCTGTTAGGTCATTTGGCAGGGAATCGGAAATGATGGAATAAATGTTAATTAACATGCATGTAGCCTACTTCTTTCTAATGTTCTGGTGAATTGATCCAGGTTAAGTGTAAATATTAAGCATATATATAAAGCACATGCGTGCATTTTTCTCATAAACATCCTTAACACATAATGGGGTGCAGTGAGAATTAAATGGCGTCTTCCAAGTAGCGCTAATAAGCAGTGAAGCACGTAAGCAGCAGAACAGCACCATTTTGCGAGTTCCCTACTAGACAAACAAGACTCATAATGGTAGGTAAAAACAATACTTTATTAAAGCATGCAATGGTGACAAAATAAAAAGAAACGTAAAGTGCTTGCATGATATTGAAGCCTACAGCGATTGTTCATTAACATTTGTTTACCCTGGGCCATGGCAACGCGATTGCTACCTACTGCTATTGCTAGTACTCTCATTGGCTGAATCGTTGAGAATGTTTTAGACTCAATCAATATAAGGACGCGGGGAGACGAAGCTCTGTTCGTTTGCATATTTTATTTACGTGACCATATTTTTTGTTATGTTTTAAAAAAAAAATCAGTTCTCTTGTTTTGGGAATCAATTCTCGTCGTTCACCTTTGTGATTTGTTCGCTCTGACCGAATTGTTCGTGACCGACCCATCACTAGCACACGCACCGCACGCGCGCACACACGCACACACACACACACACACACACACACACACACACACACACACACACACACACACACACACACACACACACACACACACACACACACACACACACACACACACACACACACACACACACACGTTCTGCACCCGTGGCTGCAGACAGTGAGGATGTTGCCGTGCCACAGTGTGCATGCCCCCAGTGGAGTCGAAGCGTTATGTTCTGCTTAATAATCCGACTCCCCTAAATCCCCCTTGGCCCACTTCAGTCGCTTTGATTGCTCCTTGTGTTTTTCTTACGTTCTGCCACTACATTTTAATATTGTGCCACACACAAAACACACCCCCTCACTGGAGAGAGAGAGAGGGGGGAGACACAGTGAGAGGGGGGAGAAACGTAGAGGGAGGGGGAGTGGGACAGAGTGACAGAGAGAGGGGGGAGAGAGTGTGTGAATATGAGAGAGAGAGAGAGAGAGAGAGAGAGAGAGAGAGAGAGAGAGAGAGAGAGAGAGAGAGAGAGAGGAGAGAGAGAGAGAGAGAGAGAGAGAGAGAGAGAGAGAGAGAGAGAGAGAGAGAGAGAGAGAGAGAGAGAGAGAGAGAGAGAGAGAGAGAGAGAGAGAGAGAGAATGACTACCTCTCTTCCAAGGTTGTGGAGATTACATAGGGGGTCAACCTCTAATCCTGGAAAGCAGAGTGTCTCCTCACCGTTGGGGAATAATAATTCTTAGAAATAAATCACTGGGAGCTAAAGTGACTCTAACCAAAGGACACAAAGCACACACCAAGCACACATGCACTCCCCTGCTGTAGGGGTATATACAAAAAAACCACCCCTACCACAGGACTGTGTGTGTCTGGGAGTGTGTATTTATGTAAGACACTTTGTACACCCTCACGTGAGGGCACTTTCGCCCTTATTGCACATATTTCCATTGGCGACCCCCATTGATTTTTTTAAGACGTTGACCTCCCCTGATGACAACACCAGAACAGATATTCACTTCACTAAACTTTCACATGACCTCCGCCTCCTTCTATAAAAAACAAGATTCATGTATAAGCTGCCTCCACATCTAGCAGCGGAGCCAACCAGCAGGACTAAAGAGTCTAGTCTGGAGCCGTCGAGTCCCACAGATCAGACCCTGGC
The DNA here is from genome assembly GCA_900291075.1 of Melanogrammus aeglefinus. Lineage (NCBI taxonomy): Eukaryota > Metazoa > Chordata > Actinopteri > Gadiformes > Gadidae > Melanogrammus > Melanogrammus aeglefinus. The sequence goes on from OLKM01000071.1 coordinate 450,967, forward strand.
TTAGCAACTTAAAGCCTGGTGGCAGACGGGCTCAAATGGGGGGCATTTGCTGTCTTTCGCTTCTCATGTGTTTCATTTAATCGTATGGCTGGATCTTTGAACGTGCAATTTGCTGACGGTGAATACAAATTTTGCCAGCACTAGAAAACTTTCACCGGGGGGTAGGCGGAATTAAAAGAACCTCTCCGGACACCGACATGCTCAGAAAAGTTGGTGAAGGTTTTAAAGCCACATCGTGTAAACGGGCCATTGTAGAAATGCACATTTTTTAAATACACTTCTGGAAGCTTCATCCACTCTGAGAAATGAGTTTTCTTTTGTACAATACCTCCGTTCGGACACATAAATCAAGGTGTACCTCCGTCCCTTTATGTTTTTGGTTTCCGGCCCGGGCTCGGTGCTGTCTCCGCCTGTGAGTTGTGCTATAGCAGAGCAGAACCACTGCGTCCTGGATGAGGAGCCCTTAAGACAGGTGGGGAACGAGGGAGGGGACAGGCTACCGCGGTAATCAATCTGGACCAGCAGCATCGGGCCCAGTGCCAAGGGCCACCAAGAGCGCTTTAAACTCCTTGTTCTTGGCACTCCCTCGGACAGTGTGGAGGGGGGTGGGCAGGGCTGGCTTGGGGATGTTCCATAATGGCAGGATATGCGAGAGCCGTGCTTTCAGTGATTTACGGTGGATTTAGAATTCACTTTGTTGAGGTGTGCCTTCTCCGTCGGTCTGGGGTGTGTCTGGGATTCCAGACACGGTTTCTTTTTGGGGAGTCAACACCATGACTACTATACAATCCTACCCCAAAAGCTGTTGGGACTCTATGCATCACAACTTATCTGAACCCATTGTTTTAGACTTGTTTTTGTAGTTTTTGTTTCACCATTTTGCTGTTGCATAGGATATAGCATCTGCTGACGGACATAACCTCAATGTGAGTGATCACATTGTCCCTGTGTATGTTAGGTCTGGGAAAACGTTTGTCCTTAATTTTTGGGCTTAAGGACATGTTTTTTGGGGTTTTGTCACTAACTAGATCTGTGAGTAATTTTTGCCACTTTTGTTGGGACTTTCCACTAGTTCAACACTGTGTTTTTCTTTGAGGACTGTAACATCCCCATGAAATGTGATTATATCATAAACAATCAAAAGTTGTCTGAAACATGATAATTTAAATCATTGTTATTTCCCTTTAAATTCAAGAGATGGATAGTCGATGAAGAGTGAAATTAAGTACACACACACACACACACACACACACACACACACACACACACACACACACACACACACACACACACACACACACACACACACACACACACACACACACACACACACACACACACACACACACGCATAGACAAACACATTGCAATTGACATTCTGTGGCAGCAGCAGCAGCATTAGGAGATGCATACAGAAGTCTCAGATCAACAGAGATTTCCATTAGAAAAAGGCCCGGTGCCGGTTGCAGTTCTAAGAACCTAATTTTGCACATCGGGCCTGGAACAGGTTTCTGGCTGCAAGGCACACACAGCTGTTCCTAGCTGATTTATCCCACACACGCACACACGCACGCCCGACCCCTGCATGTCAGCTTTTGTATTGAAACACAGGGTTAATTCGCTAAATATACACATCAACTTTTTTAAAAGCAGTTTCATTAAACTGCGGTGTAGAGACTGAACACAGGTATCCCGGGTTTAAGGTTTTGAAGGCATCCCTTTTTAGATGTCCATCTGTGATCACTGTTTGGTTGCTGTTGTGCTTTTTTTTTGTCGCATCGTTGCAACCCTGTTTCTTTAAAGGCACGACGAGTTCAGGGAGTTCTCTTGACTCCCTGGAGTAAAACAGAACAATTATAAGATGTGGATGCAGGTTTGTGTCGACCTCTTTATCCTCCCTGACACCCCCTCCTCTCCCCTGTGGAGGGGCACAGAGAGAGTGTCATCACTGGCGGAAGCGAAGACGTTTTCCCCCCATCCCGCCGCCACGGGACAGATCAGGATCCATGAGCGGGCTTTAGTTTGCGTGTGTGTGTGAGATCAGAAACACTGTGTCCCTTGTTACTTAGGAGAACGGATGAAGCCATGTTCGTCTCCTGCGGTGGAGGACAATTTGAGAGTTTTTTTTTTTGGTTTCCGAGGCGTCAAAGGGGGATGTTTTAAATATAGCGCTGCGTTACGAGCGGGAGTGAAGCCTGCAACCGATCCGAGTACTGACGCGTGTTCAGTCATGCCACAGGACCCTTTGCATATCCGTAACGCTTCGCCGGAGCCCACTGAGCACTTAAAGTGCATGCACTAGCCGGCGCAGTTATTACATTCATTGTCAAGGGGTTGTGGATAGTCCCGTCGCCATGGCAACATGTCCTAGCAGTAAATTGAGGATTATTTATAGACAAAACTTTTGAAGAATGTCATGCCAACAAAATACTGTATAAACCTTACTATACCTCTTTTTATCACACTGGAATAAAACTCTGACCAAGACAGTAGCCATGTTTCCATCCAAAGTGATTCGTATTACTGGGCAATGCGCATTAAAAGAAATTCGAATCATGTGTGTTTCCATCAAAAGAACGGACTTTGGTGAAAACTACAAATTCGCGCGAGTTTTCTAAGTCACGCGAGATTTTCCGCGGGTTGGCATGGCAACCAGCCTGTAAACATTCCGTCGTTGCGTCGAAGCAGTCGGGGTGAAAGTGCGCTACGTCACACTTGATTCGCATACAGCTGTTTCCATCCCATTCGGATCAACCAAAACCCGGCCATAGCGAGCGTATTTCATTTTGTGCGAATCAGGGGATTTTAATGCGAATCACGGCGTTTCCATCATCATTTTCCGATGCGATAGGCCTACATCTAGATGCGCATCTAAACAGCTGATGGAAACGCACCTAGTGACGCATGTGAAGTTCTGTAAAATGAGTTATTAGGATAAAATGAGTTCTTGTTAGAGTTAAAAAATATTATCAAAGTAAGATCATTTAAAATTGACGCAAATCAAGGCCCTTTCACGCATGCAGTCCAACCCAACAAAGTTCTGGAAGATTTCCTGCACGGGGTCATGTGTGAACGGGAACAGGGATCGATATTCTGTGAAATCTACACTGACAATCTGCACTGACCCAGGATACTGACAAGCTCGATTTCTGGGTCACTGCCGGTTTGGCTGTGTTGTGAACGAAAACACTGACACTGCCAGGAGTAGCAATGTGGTAAAGTGGTAAACCAATCAGAGGACTGCTGAGAACGTCTTTGAATCTGCAACTATTTACCGAAAAAGGCCAAAGCTTTTCTGAGCTGTTCGATTACAATAACACTAAAGTCTCTATGGTTTGCAAGTACATTTGTTTAATATCAAGAATGGCTGAATACTGGACAGGTTACAAAATAAGGGACATTCTCTCAGCTGGTATTCCACAGCATTACCGTCATCGGCTGGACAGTCCCATCTATGCTGGCATTGCTGTGTCAGTAAGGGGCCAAGATGAGAACGATCTATGAAAGAGCATTTACTCTGATTCTCAAGAATAGACAAAGTTTTGTCCGTTTTTTTTTCACAATTGTTTGCACATCTGTCTCTGGGGTTTCCGGACTTGAGTCCCCAGCAGACTTACACGTGGGGCAAGATAAGCATCTGTCAATATTTATTTATTATATTATCCAGCCTGCCATCAAGCCATCTGCTGTGGGATTCGCATAAAAGTCAGCGGTGTGGCGACACATTGTCATTCAGTATCAGGCCTTTGTTTTGATTAAATAATCCCAATTTCTTCTCCTTAAGGAGGCATAGATATGGCTGATCTATCAGATCTATCGGAGATTGATTGAGAAGCCTTATCAATGGAGTACGGCGACTGCTTCAATCTGAGTCAATTCTGTGGACACCAGTGGGAATTTGTCGCAGATGTTGTTGCCTTGTTAGCATTAAAAGTGTATTTTTTCCCCACTTCGCAAATGCTGTTGATTTTTTGAGAAGTACTAAGCGCTTGTGGAAAAGGGAAATGATTAATAGACTGAAAGAAAAATATTGAATCCCCCCATAAAAAACTGTTTGATGTTTGTACACATCGGGTGAGTTGAGGGACATGGTGAAAGCTTGTGCTGACACCACACCAATTTATGGTGAGAGAAGTACCTTTTGACTATTCTAATATAGCTATTAATGTCCTCTCTTGAGTAGTGTGCCAGCCGACATTTTGCTAATACGATTAGCATTAAGCAAAGGAAACCTGTTAAAGGAATGTCTCTCTCTCTCTCTCTCTCTCTCTCTCTCTCTCTCTCTCTCTCTCTCTCTCTCTCTCTCTCTCTCCTCTCTCTCTCTCTCGTCTGTCCTCGCTCTCTCTCTCTCTCTCTCTCTCTCTCTCTCGCTCGCTCGATCGCTCGCTCGCTCGCTCGCTCGCTCGCTCTGCAGTGTCACTCTCACCCATTACAAGTTTGTCCTTCCAGAGCGCCGAGTGTTGTAGTTGTAGTTGTTTTTTCTGTGTGTGTAGTGCTGTCCAGAGTTATAGGCGGCTGAAATTGATCTATTCCCAGTGAGGTGTCATTCAGTGGCACGTAATGGGACTACCAGCGTATGGGTTGTATAGCGGCCATGTTTGTTTCATCTCTCTGTTATTAGACAACAGAGCGCCTATAAAAGAGTCCTAAAAGGAATTACCACCATCAAGCATTGGCGCCGATGGACGCATAAAATGTGTCTTGTAAAAAAATTTGCCATTGCAAACTACCATTTATAAGGCTTTTAGTCAACTGAGAGTCGATTACACCTCACATTAAAATCTAGTGGCGGTTGTTCGATTTAAGGGATGTGTTGGTCTGTGTGTGTGTGTGTGTGTGTGTATTTTTTTCAATGCAGCGCACCATTCTTGACTTTTGGGTTCCGGGCCCGAATCTCATTGGTTTCTATAGGACATCGGGTACGCACACATGCATAGTGACGGACACAAATCCACATCCACACACACACACACACACATAAACCCCTTTTATGCACGTATGCACACACGCACAGAGAAACACACGCGCACACACTTACCCATCCACACCCATCCGTCCTTCTACACCCACACACACCCAACCATCCGCACACACCCACACAACCCCCCCGATACACAACCCCATCAATTCACTCACGCATCAGCCAACACACACACACACACGCACATACCAATCCAACCACACATACACACATAAATCCATATATCCGCCCCCCCCACACAGACAGACACACACACACACACACACACACACACACACACACACACACACACACACACAACACACACATACAACCCCACACACACACACACACACACACACACACACACACACACACACACACACACACATACAAACCCACCCATCCGCACATCCATCCATCCATCCATCCACACACATATGCGGCTAAGCGTCTCCTTTGTGAACAAAGTTTTCTCTTCCATTTACGCTCTAATTCCCTGGCAGGTGACAGAGACACGCACGGGCCCGCTGGGATGCAGCAGCTACGACAATCTGGACTCGGTTAGCTCCATCCTCCTGCAGAGTCCTGAGAGCAAGCTCCACCTCCAAGGTAAACAACAGCGCTACACCCGACTCTCCCCTGCTCCCCAGTCCCTCTCTACTCTCCTCTAATCTCTCCCCTCCCTTCCCCTTTCCTCTCTCTCCCCATCTCCTCTGTCTTATCTCCCGTCCGCTTATTCCTCTTCTCCCTCCTATTTTTCCCTCTTTCCCCCCCCTTCTCGTCACCTCTCTCCCCCTCCGATCTCCTCCTCTCTTCTCTCCCCCCTCCTCCTCTCCCCCCTTCTCCTCACGTCTCTCCCCATCCTCTCTCCCTTCCCTTCCCCTAACCTCCCCTCCACTCTCCACTTCTCTCTCCCCTCCTCCCCTTCCTCTCCCCTCCTCCCTCCTCTCCTTCTCTCCTCTCCTCCCCCTCCCCATCCTCCTCCTTTCCTCTCCTCTTCCCCCTCCTCCCCTCCTTCTCTCTCCCCTCCTCTCCTCCCCCTCCTCTATCCTTTCCCCTCCTCTCTTCTCCTCTCCTCTCCCCTCCCCTCCCCTCCCCTCCCCTCCCCTCCCATCGTCCCCTCCTCTCCTCTCCACCTCACCACCAGTCCACTTTGTAGAACATGACACACAACCAAACACGGAGAGCTCGGTGAGAGGTCACCTCTGCAGGCGCAAGGCTCCCCGAGATCACTGGTTCTTTTGGACATTTATACAATTAAAAGTAAAGAGCACTATACGTCCACGTCCAGACATTCTCTTAGTGGATGCGCCTGGGGAGGGAGCGAGAGCCTCCTGTCCCTTCCCATGAATTCAATATCACTTCAAGGTTTTTTGCAAATGGTTCTTTTTTGGGGGGGTCTCTGAGATGAATCTTGTTCCCCATTCTCCGCCGGGGCTTGTGATGTAATTGTTTGAGCTCGTAGACACCATGTCGGCTCTTAATCAAGCTCTTGCACTGGTGTCGCAGGCTCTCTCTCTCGCCCGGGCTTGTGATGTAATTGTTTGAGCTCGTAGACACCATGTCGGCTCTTAATCAAGCTCTTGCACTGGTGTCGCAGGCTCTCTCTCTCTCTCTCTCCGTCTCTCTCTCTCTCTCTCTCTCTCTCTCTCTCTCTCTCTCTCTCTCTCTCTCTCTCTCTCTCTCTCTCTCTCTCTCTCTCTCTCTCTCTCTCTCTCTCTCTCTCCCCTCTCTCTCTCTCTGGCTCACCCTTGCACTCTGTCACTTGCTTTCTTTTCGTCCTTGCTCTCTCGCTCCTTCAGTCCCTTCTCTCTCTCTCTCTCTCTCTCTCTCTCTCTCTCTCTCTCTCTCTCTCTCTCTCTCTCTCTCTCTCTCTCTCTCTCTCTCTCTGCTCTCTCTCTCTCACCCTTTCTTCTGCTCTTTCTCTATCTCTCTCTCTCTCACTGACTCTCTCCCTATCTCTCTCCAACACTGTTGAAGACAATCAAAGGAATTTCAATGCACAAAATCCCAGACACCAGAAGCCTGTTAGAGTGGAGTCGGCTCTTTTCAATGACCTATAATGTACACTTAAAACGGGATCAGCCATTCTAAATGTCCTCATCAGCGCAACTTTCCAAGCGGTCATCCAATGCTTGAGTGCCGACAATGAAGAAAATGTACTTAATGAATGCTTGAACAAGACGTTATCATTGTCTTTAATCTCAGCCCCTCAAAATATAAACTCAAATGTTTTATGCTATTTCGATATACAATAACAGCCGTCATTGTTTCATCCTATCGTGATGTGATAATAGCTCAACAACAACAACCGCATTAATAATAACCATGGTCACAACTGGGCAGGAGGCTTACAGTAGCATAGAGCGGTCAGCAGCCCCTCTGAGAACCAGCCCCCTGCTTTGTGTGTCTGTTTGTTTGTTTGTTTGTTTGGTTTCCGTGGGCTACGGCCTCAGGAAAATATGAAAACACCAAAAGTTCCCCAGTACGCACCGAAATACTGTATACTGTCTTATATGTTGACATCACCTTTTAGACATTTACCACACAGCCGCTTTCATCCGAAGGGACTCCCAAGAAGGGCTGAGGTGACGGGCCGTACCATTACCGGAACGGGGCCCCTGTGGAACAGGCTGCACCACCAGGATTGGTAGTTCAACTCGATGATAGCCGACTGCATACATAGGTACAGCTCAGAGACGGCACTCTGAATCTACATCCGGCACAAGAGCTCAGAACAGCAAACTGCACAAGTCAGCTTGTCAAGAGCTGGTCCATAGATGGAATATAGATTGATAGATCGGTAGATAGATATATATAGATGTATAGATAGATAGAGATAAATAGCTATATAGATAGATGTAAAGATAAATGTAAACATAGATAGAAAGATGCATCTATAAAGACATTTTAAAATATTAGTATTGAGATGTATAGATAAATGAATATATAAATATATAGATAGATAGATTGATTGAAAATATAGATGACTAAAAATGTTACTCGATGAATAGGGAATATAGATGGATTGATGGAAAACATAGATGACAGATAGATGGATTGAAATAGACATACATACGGATCATTGATGCAAAGATACACTGATAGATACCGCAGAAAGAAGATATTCATGAATACTCCTTTAACAGTCATCCCACTTGGTAAGAAGAAGCAAGTAAAGTGTACATTAGCATTCGAGACGATGGGCCATACATGTGTAATTGCCAGTGGAGTGAAGGAATATGAGCGATGAAAGGAGTTCTAAAGGACTGGTCAAGTGACTACGTAAAAAGATCTGTGCTTTCATTCCCTCCGCTCTCAGCTCCTGAGATAGCCCAACTGTTTGGAGCAACTCCCTCTGTATGTCCACCCCACATCAAATCTCTCCTCCCAAATGGGTTATTCTTGCTACTTTAGATTCAGGGAATATTTCTGTGGTCTGTCAAAGCAATACTTTGAAGTCCCCTACTTCATCCTACTATCTCTTTTTTTCTACTCTTTAGGGCTTTGTCAATGAGGAAAAAAAAAACCACACTTTATTGTCACATCAAATACACAAGTCGTGGAGCTTTGAAGACTAATCTTTTCTCATCCAATTTAAATACAACAGACCTCCTGATCTCTGTCTGAAAGAAAAGGTAAAAAGTTTTCATATCAGCCTTCGCTTTCGGAAAGAATGCATTTCCTTTTTCACATGTTTTTTTTTTCATGATTTCCATCTTTTCAAAGTTGTATTCATTATTTTATTCTCGGCCCACCTTTGGGAAAAGGCTCCAAGCGCTCGGCTATTGAAAAACAATCTCTTTAATCACTGGCACCGTGCTTCAAGGCATTATTTCAGCCCGTTGCATGAAAAGGCCTGTCGTCCTCAGAGAGACCCGTGCATTAAGACCCGACGTATCCAAAATGGCTCCCGCTAAATGGTGTTTCACTCTCTGCACGTCGTACCTCGGCTTCTGTTCCTGGAGAGCGCGGCGGTCAGTGGGTGTGTTGTGTGTTTGTTGAACTGGAGGATATGCTAAACATCACCGACCGGAGGTCTGGTGTGAGCCACCCTCTTGAATTCGGAAGCAGCTGAATCAATAGCTCATCACTGACACTATCCCACGAGGCTACTGGAGGAGAGGAAGAGAGCGACATTGGTGCTGCTGCTGCTGCTCATATTTATATCATCATGTCTTTAATGACCATCTACTGATAGCCTGCACTGTGTATGTGTATGTGTAGGGGCCTCTTTGTGTGTGTGTGTGTGTGTGTGTGTGTTTCGTGGCTGTGTGTGTGTGTGTGTGGTGTGTGTGGTGTTGTGTGTGTAGGGTTCCTCTTCATGCGTGGTGTTTGTGTATGTTGTCAGGTGCGCCTCTTTGTGCATGCATATGTGTGTGTGTGTAGCTGTGTGTTTTGTGCTCAACATTGCGCCACAAAGCATATGTCATATTGGCAACCACACATAGCATCCAGCATCATATCTCTTGATAATGGTTCCACAGGGTAAT
>OLKM01000071.1:460447-565447 GCA_900291075.1 Melanogrammus aeglefinus
GGTTCCTCTTTCTGCGTGTGTGTGTGTGTGTATGTGTCAGGTGCCTCTTTGTGCATGCATATGTGTGTGTGTGTATGTGTGTGTTTGTGCTCACATGTGCCCACAAGCATATGGTCATATTGGCAACCACACATATGCCTCCAGCATCATATCTCTTGATAATTGTTCCAGGGTAATTGTAAATTATTCAGACTCCTGATCTCGAAGCTATGAGTCCGAAAATGATTTAAATAATTGAATCCGATACTTTCAGGGGTATCTGCCTTGGGTGAAAATAAATCCGTTTTTTTTACATTTCATATATTATTTTGTGTGTTGTTTGTCTAAAAAACTGTGATAGTTCCACAGCACACACTGCTTTCTCATATACACATGGATTTAAACAGGAGTTGACAGCCAGCATTTTATAATTCCCAAATCACACACACACATACATAAACACACAAAAGGGGAGTGGGATAAGGAATCATGCGTGCACTCATTCAATTGGCATCTTTCATCTGGAAGCACTTAATAAAATGAGTGGACTGAAGTCTCTGCCAGACAGATAGAAGCATTCCCTTCTTGTTTTGTCCACTAATAATGCTAAGGGGGATAAACGAAAAAAAAAAAAAAGACTTGGCTACATCCACCATCCCTTAAGTCCCTTCCCCGAAAACAATAACAAAGATGGCCGCATTTCACTTCCAGAGGGACGTCAGCCATCAGTAAGATGGATGTTGGATTTATCTCGAGGCTGGTCTGGAGGTGAATAGCAAACATAAAAACAAACACAAATAAAAACATAGACAGTTTCATATTTTCCGCCTGGTAACAATAACAACTACAATGTCATGTTATTCATGTGTCGCGTTTACCTCTTGTATGCTTTAAATGTCGATTGATTGTGTTTTTATTCTTAGTTTGTTTTTATTCGAGCAATCTCTGCCACAATAATTTCCTTCGGGATTAAGAAATGAATATCCTATGTTATCGTACCAAACGACATAAGCACCGATGGCCAACAGAAAATGGCCGCTTCAAACCCTCTTCCAGCCCTGAGGAAAGAATTAAAATATGTGACTCTCGCGGCTAGTCCATCAAACACTGAGCGTCTGCGCCTGAGCTCTCGTTTAATGAACAGCCACCATGTGTTTCCTTTCAAATAACCGTTGACCTTTCTTCCAGACAATTAGCAAGAGTGCAACAGTGCTGGCATTTAAATTGGGCTGGAGATGTCACATCTGGCCCCATGTCGCAAGATGGCGGATCGTTCACTCTGACAGCTCAGATTTAACAGTTTGGCTTGTATATGTAAATATAGATTTATATATTGATGTAGATATACAAAACGGCTTATTTGGAAATATTTGGACTGGTGTGCAAAGCCGCCAAAGTGTTTGAAGATGACAAGAGAATCGATTTCAATATTATTCAGTGAAAAATCTGCTAGAATAAAGATATTTTTGTAGTCTTCAGTCTCAGTGACTGCAGAATGGTAACTCGGACGTTGCGTGTAATTGTTAATGGTTTTGACGTGAGGAGCTCCCTTGTAGTTCCCCTTCCAGCTGGCACTTGGTTCATTGGGTTCCCCGGGCTTCTCATAAGGGGTAAGGGGGGGCGGGCTGGCTCTGCAGGAGTCCTGTAGGGATTACAGTGGGGGTGTCGGTGGGGGGCTGAGCGGAGGATCCACCTGGGATGGATTCTTCATCAGGCTAAGTGGCGCCTGGGGTAAGGGGGCAGGCTGAAGTCAAGTGTGTTCATGGTCTCTCTGTTCGTTGCTCTCGTCTCATATCCTCTCCTCCATCTCTGCCTTGATCCTCAACCCTCTATTTTGTTATTTTGCAATCACTTTATTTATATTTTCTATATATTATTTATTTTAGAATACGTTTATAATCTCTTCTCCATCTCTTTCTCTCTCAATGCAAATCTTTTTGTTTGGCTGCCTCTCCTAATGATTAGTCTCACAAATCACACATTAGATTACTAATCTAGAGGCTGATTGCAGGGGAGTTCAAATCTGGGTGAGTGGGGCATTTATTTTTCATTTGCTTCATATTTGTTTAGACCAATTCTGTTGCTGGAAGGGTTGATCTGTAATTGCGTGGTTGGCTATAACCAGCAAACACAAACTAGGCCTGCGAGCTAAACTGTGGAAAGGTTTCAAGTCGACACAGTGTGTAGACTGGCCTCTGTTGAAACAGACCTATTAGAATCCCCTTCTTAAAGTCTACCTGCATCAATCAGCCTCTCTTGGATTAAAAAACTAAAACAGGAAATGAGGCGTAACTCTGCCCGTATCGGTCAAGGCCCTCTGCTCTCGTCCCCCTGATGTTCTCACAAAGTAGGACTTCTGGAGCCTCAAGGACCGTACTTCTCACCTTAGACAACTCCTTGCCCAATTCCTTCTCCTTCAACCCCGAGACTGCTGCCATCCCTCTTTTTCTCCTCTTGTTTTTGTTGAGACGGTTTGGTGCTGGAGGTCAGACGTCAGGCCAGTGGGGTCATGTCGTGAGCCATGTGTCACAGATGTCGCATTGATTACCTTTTAACCGATAGCTTATTACTTCCTTGGCAAATGCATTATGTATTCTCAGACACTGTCGCTGCGTTTCACCAGGTGACCTTTCTAAACCCCCTTAATCTAGTCAGCCCCGCTTTTTAATTGAACATGAATGGAATAAGGAAATTGCTTTGTTGGTATTAGCATGCGTCGCCGCCAGAGAATAATGAACAAGAATGCATTAGCGCCATGGCTCCACTTTGCCTTAGATTCACAAATTCAACTTTACTTGGTTTTTCTTTTAGTTTAGAAATGTGTTCTTTTGTATACGGAGGCATGCATTAGGAGTTAAGGAAGAGAGTAAAAGTATGTGAACATATTAATAAAATAGTTGAATTGATGAAATGACAGCATAAAATGGAATAAACAAAATTGCAAATTGAAGGAAAAATCTTTCATTAAGTGGATTTACCTTGAATTGCGTCAGCCTCGGCTTTTAATTCAGTGCTGTAATGAAAAAACCAAACTGCCGTCAAAGCACAAGCATTCAATGTGGTAGGAATGCCTTCCCACACTAGAAGGTGCTCTGCTATCCAGGTGTTCTGTGAGCCCCTGATAACACAATGCAGATGGAGCATCCTTCCAGTTCTGACTCACATCCACGTGAGAATACCGCAGTGAAATCTGACATCGCCGGTAACCTGCCCATCAAAAGATATAAAAAAAAAAATGAAATGAAAAGGTGATTGGGGTGGAAAATAATTTCTCATTTCATTGAATGGAAGATGGTCTTTCAGAGACTCACTCACACATGTCATGTTTTGGTAAATATTCTATTAGGGGGGGAAGAACGGATGGTTGAAAATGCATGATGTGGACAGTTTGAGACGGGTGCAATCTTTGGAATGAATGGCTTGTCCACCTAAATGTCTCACAGCACAATGTCAAAGGTTAGAATGGCTTTGCAACGACCACAATTTGCAGCCATGCAAGGATATATTTTATTGATTCTGCTCTCTCTCTCTCTCTCTCTCTCTCTCTCTCTCTGCCTCTCTCTCTCTCTCTCTCTCTCTCTCTCTCTCTCTCTCTCTCTCTCTCTCTCTCTCTCTCTCTCTCTCTCTCTCTCTCTCTCTTCTCTCTCTCTCTCTCTCTCTCTCCTCTCTCTCTCTCTCTCTCTCTCTTCTCTCTCTCTCTCTCTCTCTCTCTCTCTCTCTCTCTCTCTCTCTCCTCTCTCTCTCTCTCTCTCTCTCTCTCTCTCTCTCTCTCTCTCTCTCTCTCTCTCTCTCTCTCTCTCTCTCTCTCTCTCTCTCTCTCTCTGCCCCTCTCTCTCTGCCCTCTCTCTCCTTCTCTCTCTCTCTGCCTCTCCTTCTCTTTTTCTCCCACCTCTGTGTCACCACTAGCGTTTTTTGTCTCCTCATCCTTTTGTATTTCAATCATTCCAAATGGTTTGCGGGGATGTTGCCGACGTGGCACAAACTGAATTATCTGAAAGTCGGGGAAATAAAGATAAATAAATAAATGTAATCCTATTTTGCTTTTCGAGGAAGTGCTTTCTCTCTACTGCCGCGTTCGACCAAATCTTGCACAAAGTGAGCAGGTTTTTTTCCTTTACACACTTAAGATTCAGCTTAGCGGAATGTCACGGTAAGTGTCAATTCAGGTGCGTCTTAACTTACTTTTTCTTTTCTTTTTTAGCAAATTCGCACTAAACTTTCACTATAGCCTGCCTCCTCGGTCTATCTCTCTTGGTTCAACGTGCTCCGTTAATCTGGCTAAAGGATTTTCTCATAATTGGGATTTAAGCACACGCTTTCTGTCTCCCTCATTAAATTGTTGTTTATTTGTCTGTCTGGTGGCGGGGGGGTTGTTGGACGCTGCCTGACCTAGGGATATTGGTTTGACTGGTTGCTCCGTCTGCTGCTGTTTCCACTGAGACTGATGAATAAAAGCAGGCTACCGTAGAGAGAGGAAGAATTAAATGAAAGCGCGGAATTAACGGAGCTGCAGTTAAATGGTCGGGTCCTCTATCATTACGCAGAGTGTGATTGTTTCGTACGCCGTACATTTTTATTAGACAAATGAGGGCCAGGATCCGATACCCACACCACGGTTCGCTGCCGTTGTTTGGGAGCGTAGTGAGGTATTGTGCACACACACAGACACACAAACGCACACATTGATTTACACTTGGACATGCACACACACAAACATATGCAGACATTCAGCATGAATGTTTGTACGAAACAGTGTGTGTGTGTGTGTGTGTGTGTGTGTGTGTGTGTGTGTGTGTGTGTGTGTGTGTTGTGTGTGTGTGTTGTGTGTGTGTGTGTGTGGTGTGTGTGTGTGTGTGTGTGTGTGTGTGTGTGCTAAGTTCCTCATTAGGCAGCAGGGCTTTGAGCAAACACACAGACGAACACACACACACACACACACACACACACACACACACACACACACACACACACACACACACACACACACACACACACACACACACACACACACACACACAGTAAACATTCAGTTTGAATAGCTGGGTTGCGGCTCGTATGTGTGCACGCGTGTGCACTGGGAAGGGGCTAAGCTCATGAACAGGCCAAGGACAGTGAGGAAAGGAAAAAAATAAAAGGATCTACAAACTCCAAGCTATTATCTTGCATGGATCCCATCACCTCCAAAATAGCAGCCATAAATTAGCTCCAAAACAAAAACAAAGTACCCATCATCCCCACCTCACTCCTCCCCACACCCCATGATTCTCTCTCTCTCTCTCTCTCTCTCTCTCTCTCTCTCTCTCTCTCTCTCTCTCTCTCTCTCTCTCTCCTCTCTCTCTCTCTCTCTCTCTCTCTCTCTCTCTCTCTCTCTCTCTCTCTCTCCTCTCTCTCTCTCTCTCTCTCTCTCTCTCTCTCTCTCTCTCTCTCTCTCTCTCTTCTCTCTTCCCCCCCCCCCCCCCCTGGATTCCTGGAGACGCTCTCCATGAGACTCACCCCCAGGAAGATTTATGAATATGTTAGAATAGCCTGAGCCAACAGTTTTCAAAGTGGTGAAGTGAAAATAAATTAAACTGGCCCTGTAGGCAGCGTCGTGCGGCAGGTGATGAATTAGATGCTCATTGCGCCGTTGCTCGATGGCTGTCTCTCTTTCTCTCCCTCTCTCGATCCATCTGTCTCTCTCTCTCTCTTCTCTCTCTCTCGCCTTCTCTCTGTCTGTCTTTCTCTATCCATCTCTCTCTACCTCTCTCTCCCTCCATCTCTATATCTTATCTCATTCAACTAAAAGCTATTTCAGCATTCCTAAGAAAAAAAAGTAACCCTAAAAACAAATAAATCTGTGAATCAATTAAGTTGTTTGGGTTGTTTGTTATTTCTTCCTTTTTGGTGTTCTTCTGATGACAGGCATGAGCGGTTTATTTGAAAACTTAAGTATATCGGCAAACACAATGTTCCCCCTCAATTATTTGTTCGGGGGAACATCTCGCATGCAAAACACGAGGAAACAGGAGCAAATGTTGGATTAGTGTTGCACTGTTTGTTTGTCCCTTTTCTCTCTTGCTCCCACGCATTCCCTGTCTCTTTCTCACCCTCTCTCTCCCTGTCCACCTCTCTCCATCAGTCTCATCCTTCTCTGTTCATCATTCCCCTTTTCTCTATCACACACACGCACACACACACACAGGCTCTCTGTCCTGCAGTGTTGTCCTATTTCAACCCGTTCTCCAGCCTCTGCAATCAGATGCAAAAGTAGTTTCATTTGCCTTATTAGTTTTCTTCCTGTCTGCACCAGTCCTGTCAGTGCGTGTGTGTGAGGGAGTGCGTAAGTAGGTGAGTGAATGACTGTGTGTGTGTGTGTGTGTGTGTGTGTGTGTGTGTGTGTGTGTGTGTGTGTGTGTGTGTGTGTGTGTTTGACCCCTTTACAAAACACGGTCCTTTGACCCCAAAAAAACAAGCAAAGGAAAAGACGGGGGGAGAGAAAAAAAAACATTCTCACTTTCAGCGCCATCGGTTAACTGATAACACCGGGTCAGCTCCAAGACGGATGGCTCGCGCGCTGGTTCCCTCACCTCTTCATCCCCGCACCTGATGACGGCTCCTCCTCTTCTGTCCGCCAGGGCCACGCTCTATTGGAAGTGGTCAATCAAGGGGGGGTTCCACATGAGCCTGCATGATCATCAATCTGTTTCTCTTGTCTCTTGCCCCCACCCGCCCGTCCCCAACCACCTCTAGCGATCTTCGTCCTAGCCCACCCAGTCTTGGTCGGCCGCTGTCGATGGATTTGCACATAAAGCATCCCTTATGTAAATACTCCTTGTCTGGCAGGTTGTCAAGCCCCACGTATACATTTGTCTATTATATATATTATGTTTTTTGCTGTTGTCCAAGACTCCGCTAGTAAGCTGTCATGTCCCTGGCTTATAAATAAACGAACGAGGAGAGCGTTGGACTTTGACGTCAGGCTGGATGGTTCTCTGCGGATGAACCAGGTGACCGTATAGGAGGCGCGCGTGGTTCACTACAGAGGAGCCTCGTATCGCGGTGCGTAGGGGGGGGGAAAGAGAGACGTGATGGGGACGCTGCGAGCCCAGACTCCCGGTTGTACATGAACTTGAGGGGGATCCTGTCAACTCTCTGCGGTCTCCGTTCGTATCTATTCACGGGAGATGGAAATATCAGCGCCTACCACGCCTCTTCCATGCCCTTCTCTGATGCTCTAGAATAACAGAGTGTGATGAATGTCTCTCTGTGTGTGTGTGTGTGTGTGTGTGTGTGTGTGTGTGTGTGTGTGTGTGTGTGTACGTATGTCTAAGTGTGTGTCTCTACGTGCTCATGTGTGTGTGTGTATTGTGCGGGTGTGTGTTTTTGAATGCATGCCTATGTGCGTGTGTCTGTTCACACGTACGTGCACGTACACACACACACACATGCAAACGCACATGCATGCATATGCCCAATGCTAGTGTATGTGTGTGTAGCGGCCAGAGAGGGAGAGATAAATGCATGAAAGCGCCGCAGCAGAGCCTCTCCCCGTCTCCCCGGTGTGAGCCCGGCTGGTGCGCGAAGGCGCCGCTGGGCCAGGGACACATGGCCACGCGTCACAACAGCTTGCAGGAGGGCAACCCGGGCGCCGGACAGCAGCCAAAAACAAGCCTCGGCCCCGGCGTCCGCTCTGTACCCGTAGCCCCGGCCCGGCGCGCTGGGACGCGCCAAGCTGTCAGCCCCCGTACACGTCTAATGGAGCGTCGTTAACGCGGCCCAGGCTAGCCGTCGTGCTAGCTGCAGAAGCTAGCCGCCGCGCTAGCTGCAGAAGCTAGCCGCCGCGCTAGCTGCAGAAGCTAGCCGCCGCGCTAGCTGCAGAAGCTAGCCGCCGCGCTAGCTGCAGAAGCTAGCGCGGTAGTCGTTTGCACGGGATCAGCGTGGGGATGGCTCGGAGCTCTCTCGTACAAGAGAGGGGTTTTGGGATGATATGATGAATGAGGCAACAGTGGTGGATCAGTATTTTTTCGTGTTTACATGTTGGATTGATAAGTGAGGTTGAACCAGAGCAGGGTAAGGCAGAGGAAGAAAGTAAAATAAGTGTTCAAGGCTTTCAGTGTCACCTTGATTTGATTCGTGTATCCCTGATCCGTCGCTCAAACTTTATTCAACACAGCGCTTTTTGTGCACATCAACAGCAATGGGAAAATGTGTTATTGGTTCAAAATAAATAGCAACCAAAAGAACAAGAGATGGGTTTAAAATAGCCAAGGACATTGGAGAGGAAGGATGAAAGTTAATGAAGAAGGTATTTGTTCGGGATTTCGAAGAAAACTGAAAAACAATGGACAGTTTATGATGTCCTCAGTTCTACTGGTAGAATGCAGTGACTACAGACACTCGGTAATTACACGGCTACTTACCAAAAAGATCAATAATTTTATTGATTTCAATATGATTGTGTTGCTCATGCTTGAAATATATTCAGTTTGTTTTTGCGGTTTGAAATAGCTTCCATGACAACGGTCCGCTTCCATAGCAACGGTCCGCTTTCATAGCAGTGGTTCAGAAATAAAAGACCCCTGTATGCTGTAATTGACCAATCTGAATTGAGTATTCATAAAGCCATATAATCAACACTATGTAATGTAAAGTACATTATACACCACATGGGTTTGAGGGTGGATCAGCACCATGGACAGCTCTCCACGCAAACCGGTCGTTTTCTCTTTCTCTTTATGCTTTGGCAGACATTAGCCCATGCTGAGTGCAGGGCATGGATGCAATTCACAGACGTGTGAATTCTGCCTTCCTTTTGCAATCCAATAGTTTGAAAAAAATACAGAGACACTGCTGTATCTGTGGGGTGTTCTTCACCCATCTTTAGAGGCCTTTCTATAAATCTCCATCCTTCCCTTATTCGGTTACGTCTTTGTTTTTGTATTAGTTGGGCTTTGTTTTGATAAATTTTCCCCTATTCATTCAATCATCAACCTATTTTTTCGCACTTTGTAGCTGTGTGTTAAAAGTGTCGTATAAATAAAGCTTTACTAACTTACTTACAGACACAGGCGATAATGACCCACATGTGAATGGATACATTTCGGTTCTGTTTCGGTGGATCGTTTGCGGTTCACAAGCGCTTGCATCCAAGGATGCATGGAGGTTCATGATTCAACATCTGGAATCATCTCTTTGCCATTGTGCAAATATACACCCACCCTCACGTTCTATCCCTCTCTCACCCTCTCGCTGGCTCACTCCCTCACTCACACAAACTTACAGGCCACACACACACACACACACACACACACACACACACACACACACACACACACACACACTAAGAAAAATATAAAGAGAAAATAAAACAATTCTTAAATTCAGCAACATTTAGGTGGGAGAGGTTGAGGGCAGGATGCCATGTGTCATTTCATCCCATTCTTTGGTAGAGCCTCAGATTAAACCCAACAATCTAGCCCATGCAGTCTCCCCTGACAGCAGATGAAGACCGGTGGGCTGGTAGCATGCTGACAACACAGGGATAATCTACTCGGGAGAACAGCAAGATAAACACTTTATCCCCTCACGGACGCCGGCATCACCGCTACAAACATGCTAACGAATTCCACGGAGCTGGGGTTGAGATCAGTGTGGGACAGAGACCGCACTCTCACGCACACAAACACATGCTCACAAACACACACACACACACACACACACACACACACACACACACACACACACACACACACACACACACACACACACACACACACACACACACACACACACACACACACACACACACACACACACAACCGCTCATTATGCACAGTCACAAAACATCAATATTTATACACCATCAAATGAAAGCTATGGAGGCAGGTGGAGGATCATGAATGCCTCTTCTCCATCTTGAAGCCGGGCCTTAAGGTGAACTCTCTCTCTCCCTTGCCCTGCCCTGGCTCCCGTAGGCCCTGTAATGCGTACCTCGCGGTATGTACCAACAGGCACGTTTCCAATTTTAGAGGTCTTTCCACGTGTGTATCGGGGCGGCAGTAACACTAACCTCCGATGGTAATTTAATGTCCCTATCGGAGTAATGCACTTTATTGCACCAGTGGATTAAGTAATGATTATTTTGCGCATTTGCGGCCACCACAACGGTCAATTAATCTTTAATGAAACTGTAACTCATGAGGCGGAGCACCGGCGTCACAGCGGAGGGGCGGAGGTGAGGTGAGGTGGTGGGTGGGGGGGAAGGGTCCTTTGCCAGGGCCGTTAAAAAACAGCTCACAGCTCCAGCCTACCTTCCTCACCTCTCTCATCCTATCATCCATCACCACGCAGGAATGGAACACTCCAGAACCGGACCTAGCCAAGCAACGCAGCGTCACAGTGGTGGACGCGGACATAGGGAGAGCTCCCGGCGTAGGGAGAGGGAGGGAGAGAGGGAGCGAGGGAGAGGGAGAGAGGGAGTGGGAGAGAGGGAGTGAGGGAGAGGGAGAGATACATCAGGACTCTGATGTATGCGATCAGATTAGCCAGGCGTTTTGAGGCACTATTTATTTAGAGCAAGCCGAGCAGAAGGCTTTGCAGGGGGAATTATGTGCACTGACAGAGCATGAAGTTGGGCGATATCAAACGCACCGCAAAGGAATGCAAATATCCCCCCCCACACTCCCTCTCATTCCATCAAAAGCTCCTTAGGGATAGTTAGTTTAAATACGCTGAATACCACTGCTTCTAAAACACCATGTTTCTCTTCCCCGATGAAATGATGGACCTTTGCACGTTTTGCACGTGTGTGGCAGCTGTGGTGATCGGTGTGGAAATTCATGGGCATGCGAATGAAAAAAGAGAGTAGCAAGACCTGTGAAAGGTCTCGCAGGTAAATGCTTTAGCGGAACACTTATCTCGCATGTTATTGTCTCTACAGATGGAGGCGTAATTCAATACTCATCCTCCTACTCTGCCTTCGGCCTAACAATTGTTGATGGACTCAGTTGTGTTGAATGAATGAATTGCTATGGCTGTACAGACAAAGACATTCAATTACACATCCCAGAGTGAGGAATCAGATGAGTGGGGGGGGGGGGGGGAGAGGGAGTGAGGTGACTCGAGACGAAAGGAGTAGACTACAGGAAGGGAGGCGAGGGGAGTAATGAGATATTACTCGGGGAGGGGAGGGGGAGTGAGATGGCGTATGGATGTTGGGTGTCCTAATGACTGGGGTGACTGGAGTAAGGGGAGATGACTACAGGAAGTGGTGATAATGAAAGCAAGGGGGTATAGACTTCAGATAGAGGATGATTATTGGAAGTGACATCGTTGGAAGAGGGTAATCCCTAGAGTTAGGGTAGCGAGCTGACTGTGGGGACCGGGAATTACTTAAGGCGGCGCGGTGTTGACATAAAGGGGCAGGACCCCCCTCACTGAGATATCGTCAGTGAGGGGGGTGACAAAAGGAGGTGCCATGACTGAAGGAAGAGGAGATATTGACAGTGAGGGGAATGACTAGAGGATGGGGCATGACTAAAGGCAGGGATAATATCCAATGTGAGTGGGGTAAGTAGGTGAGGAGATGACTAGGGGAAGAGGAATGGCTCAAAGAATGATGACTAGGAGAAGGGAAGCTATCAAGAGTAAGGGGGGATGATGACTAGAGTGAGTGGAGTTGACCAGAGGAAGGGCTAATGACTATAGTTAGGGGGGTTGACTAGAGGTAGGGGAGATGACTCTAGGGAGGGGAGATGAATAGAGGATGGGGAGATTACTAGAGGAAGGGGAGTTGACTAGAGGAAGGGGAGATTACTAGAGGAAGGGGAGTTGACTAGAGGAAGGGGAGATTACTAGAGGAAGGGGAGTTGACTAGAGGAAGGGGAGATGACTATAAAAGAAGAGATGACTAGGGGAAGGGGAGTTGATTATGCAGAGCAGATAAGTAGAGCAAGGGGAGGTGACTAGAGGAAGGGGAGATGACTAGAGGAAGGGGTTTAATATACAGAGGAGACAAGTAGAGGAAGAGGAGGTAACTAGAGGAAAGGGAGACAAGTAGAGGAAGAGGAGGTGACCAGAGGAAGGGAAGATGACTAGAGGAAAAGGAGATGACTAGAGGAAGGGGAGATGACTAGAGGTAGGGGGGATGACTAGAGGTAGGGGGGATGACTAGAGGAAGGGGAGATGACTAGAGGTAGGGGGGATGACTAGAGGTAGGGGAGATGACTAGAGATAGGGTAGTTGACTCGTGAACCTGGAGTGACAAAAGGAGGAGCGATGACTGGACTAGCGGACGGGAGCGATGACACCGGCAAGGGGAAGGAAAACGGGGATTAAGCAAGTGATTGAAGATCAGACCGATCCTCCACATGATACGAGAGCGGTCTGGCCGAGTGCCCCGGAGTTGAAGTGTGGGCAAAACACTCTACGACAAAGGGAATCAAAGACCGAGAGAGACAGCGGCAGAAGAGCCCGAAAAAACAAGAGTGAATGTACATAGTGAGACAATGACAGGGAGTGTCTACGGCAGGAGACTGTGAAAGCGAGAATGAGAAGAGTGGAACGACAGAGGGAGAGGGAGGGAAAAAACAAGGCAGAGATGGATAGTGACGGAGAGTGCTGAGGTGGGATGTCAGCTTCCCCCAATGGCACTCCTTTCATTTTCCTGGCACTTGCGCTGTCATATCAGAGATGAGGGTGTGTATGCCTGTGTGCATGCTTGCTTGTGTGGTGTGTGCATGCGCATGTGTGTGTGTGTGTGTGTGTGTACATATATAAAGATGTGTTTGCGTGCGTGTGTGTTTGTGTGTGTGTGTATGTGTGGATATATAAAGATGTGTGTGTGTGCGAGTGTGTGTGTGCGTTCATGCACAAACGTGCGTGCCTGCCTGCACGCCTGCCTGCGTGTGTGTGCGTGTGCGTGCGTGGTGTGCGTGTGCGTGTGCGTGTGTGTCGGGGCGGGGCAGGGCGGGTTCTATAAGAGGACAGAGAGGGATAGGAGGAGGGGGGGGGGCGTTATTTTGCACCACTCGCCCCAGCCCCGCCACTGGCACCAGCACTGTCAGCGAGCAGCGCCCATCCGTGAACTCGCCATCTGGATTCCCCCACAAATCACATTAAAGTTTCAAGCCTAGGAATACATCAAGCTAAATGAATATTGGCTGCAGGGCCCGCAGACAGGCCTGATGGAGGCAGAGAGAGGGAAAAAAGGATCCAGGCAACCCAACTCTTTCTGTGGTCCGTCATGATCCATCAGACCCCCACCGTCACCCCAGCTACGCCCCCTTTCCCCCTCCCGGTGTTCCCGAGATTCGTACCGGGCATGTCGGTGGTGATGAGGTGTACAGAAGGAATGGGCTGATCCTGCGGAAAACAACAGCGGAGAGGACAAGGTTATTTGTCAGGTGTTGGCATTTGAAGTCGACCCGTGCGGCGCAAAGTGTTTGATAGTGGACGGCGTTTGCTCGTTCTGTGCGGTTTTCCGTTTTAACTCGTTGCCGCACCGTTGTAATTACAAAGGTGACACTGTTTTGAGGAAATTGTGAATTAATCGGATTAACTGATAAACAAGAAATGTATCTTTGACAGATGTCCACTTTAGGTTAGAACGCATGTGCTTGTTGGTGTGCTTTCGTAAAGCTTATCAAAAAACACAACCCCCCCTAGCACGGTTCCAGCCAAGAGGCAGAACACCTATGTCGTTCTTCCTCCGATTCAATAGGTTCTGTAAAGCCGTGCTCTATTTTCCTGTGGCCTGGACATGAGGCGAGAGAGAGAGAGAAAGGCTTTACATTAGCTGTCAGGAGCCTCAACTCTATGAGATCCCAGGGGTGAGATAGTGAGGGCGGAGGATTTTAAGGGTATAAATATCTTGTCAATTGTGTCTGAGAGGAGGTTGCCGTCGTAGCTTTGCAGAGCTCAACAGGCCCCCTGGATTGCCAAGGCCTGTACTGCTTTTTTTGTCTTTGTATACCGACAAAAAACAAGGTCCGCACGCACACAACCACACACAATCCCAAACACAATGTAATCAAACACACGATTGCAGATAGACATTTGCACACTTGCACAGGGGAGTGTGTGTGTGTGTGTGTGTGTGTGTGTGTGTGTGTGTGTGTGTGTGTGTGTGTGTGTGTGTGTGTGTGTGTGTGTGTGTGTGTGTGTGTGTGTGTGTGTGTGTGTGTGTGTGTGTGTGTGTGTGCGTTGTGTGTGTGCGCGTGTGTATGCGGTGGTTGGTTTAATAAAGCCAGACACATAAGACAGTTTGACATCCATCACTGTTCTGTTTTGTCACTTCATGAGTTGCCCTCCGATTAAAAGCAATCAAAGTCAACCTCAAGAGAAAACTTTTATTAAGGACATGTTTAAAAAATCTCTCACCCTCAGGCTATTATCGCAAATCTGGGGTCAATCGGTCGGATCCAGAGAGGACAAGTTGCCCTATAATTACACTTTTCTTCATAATAATACAAATAATATTAATGCATTGTTGGTTTTCATTCTTTGTACGATTTGTTTTTGCATAGCGAACATAGTTGTACACATTCACATGTTCCCTTGTGACTTACATTGTGAGGCTGAGGACATTCACATGGCATTCAGTCAATGTTGGAGCCACGCAGAGTCGGTCCTTCAGAGTAGCTACTACAGGAATCAGAAACATGTTTATGCTTTTTGTGTTTATTAGTGGTAGCCAAGCACAGGAGTAAGTGCATCTTAAGTTGAAGCTAAATGAGATATCTTCTAAATCAGTGGATGAGGTATTTGTGGATGAGATGGGTCTTCGGATACGGGGGGGATTAGATTATATTGCGCTAGGTCTCTCGTTCCACCATCGAGTTACCAAAAATGAAAAGTGTCCACACTGTGAATTTGTTCCACAGAGAGGTGAAGCAAAGTTGGTGGCAAAGGTAGCAATCACTTGCTAGTTCTTTGCATCATTTACTCAAGATCTTTGTCATTTTATCTGTCCCCTCTCCAGGTCTTCAGGTTATCTTCCCAGAGTATCTGCAGGAGAAGTTTGTCCAGTCGGCTCTCAGCTACATCATGTGCAATGGCGAGGGCGAGTACACCTGCCGGAACAACCAGTGCATCTGCGAGTGTGACGAGGAGTACCCACAATGCAACTGCCCCATCACAGACATCCAGATCATGGAGAACACGCTGCATGGAATGGGCGAGTCCTGGGGGACCTCCTACAAGGACTTTGAGAACTCTGGTGAGTCAACTTTCTCAATGCTAGCTAGCTTCTCAAAGCTAAGATATGCTAATATTTGCTAAAATATGCTAAGCTATACCATGCTTGACTAAAATAAGCTAACATAAAATAAACTATGCTAGACTATGCCTAGCAAACCTATGGTTAGCTGAACTAGGAAAAGTGAGATGAAGTTAAACTAAGTTACACTCAGCTAAACTAAACTAAGCTATAAGATGATTCTAAGTAAACAAAAATTTACATATGAATGTTTTGTTATTGCTTTTCATCAAAATGTTTTAAAAACATCTGAAAAATAAAGGAATAACCTTGATAAACAAATATGAATGCGGGAAGCTGGAAAGTATAGCTAGGTTGTTTACTTGATTTAGAAAACACAAGCAAACCTCAACTTTTGATAGAGATCTAGCAAAATACATGACAATAACTAATAGACGGCTAATTATTTACAATAACCCACGCACAAACAGCCACACAAAACCAACACAGAAGATTTTACATTAAAAAGCTGGACTCTTACGTGGGTGTGTTGCCAATTTTTGACAAGAGTAACCTTCTGCAGAACACTCAATGAACGCAGCCCGTGCGTGTTAGACCCTGAGCAAGCCAATCTGCTGTATAGTGCCCTGTTGCATTATTCAGGAGCCCCATTTGAACACCTTCTGTTTCAGCGGGGGAGGCGGAGGCAGCGTTGTTCATTGTGGAAGACCGTTTTCCCCAACACCTTGCCAGGTGGAGCAGAGACTAGCATAGTTATGTGAAAGACGCAGCCTAGCAAGTAGTCATTAGCATTCCGGGGCAACACAACAGCGGTACCAGTCCTTATCCCTCCTAGAGCCATGGGGTGAAGTTTGTGTGGCAACACTGGTTAATGAAGATGTGTTGTGTCTTTTGGTACGTCTGTTTGCAATGGGTGAGGGAGAACATGATTTGTGGTTGTACTTCTACGACAATAATTTGTTCAATGTGACTATCTCATTAGAGTGTTATTTGTATGATGGCCACACTGTGTTCAGTATGTGCTGTATTGTAAAGGTCATGCTAAATCGACTAATATAAACTATAATTTATTATCCTTGACTGGACAAATTCACTGCAGTTCACCGGATTTAAAAGATAAACTACAGCTATAAAGTGTCCCAAATTATCAGGATTGCAAATCAGTGCTAAAGATTATTTTATGGAGCGAGAATGAGCAATATTGCGTCTTTCTTTTTGTGTTGAGTAGTTAAATGACATGCCAAAGCATTGCGAAGCCACCATTGGAAATTCACAAACTATACCTGCATTATAGACTACAATATTTTGAGAGCTGTTATGTTTTATTAATTTATTTCACAAACTATACCTGCATTATAGACTACAATATTTTGAGAGCTGTTATGTTTTATAAATTTATCTGAAAATCGTTGATATAATTAGATTTCTACGGTATGTAAGAAGGTGTAATGGGTGTTACTTATTAGTCATTTTACTAGGCCTTGCTGTAACTAGCTGACTTTAGGGGTTTCTTTATAGAAGGAGAGAGAAGTTTTGATTGAATGATCTCTGTCAAACCCAATACAAAGTGTTGAGCTCTAAAGAGAGAGAGCGCAAAAGAGAGAGGATTCAGAGAGGAGAGAGAAAGAGACAGATTCATTCAACGGGTAACCTTTTCTATTATACAAAACACATGAAGAAGAAACCTTGACTCCCTTGAAACACAACACTTGACTGGAGGTTATCTGAGCGAATACAAATCTTTTTTTCGCAACCAAATAAAGCAAATGGACTTGGTTTTAGTTGAACATTTTCAAACACAATCCCCTTGGCAAGGACCTTTTCGATCGACTTCAATCCCACTCTCTCTCTCGCCCTTCCCTCCCCTACTCAGTACCACTCACATATGCCAACTCTCCAGCCACCCCTACCACTCTGAACTTGTATTCCCCTCTCACCTTCTTTTATGCTGTCAACCTTCATTATTTCCGTGTTCTCCCCCCCCCTCCACGTCTCTCTCTCTCTCTCTCTCATCGCTCGGCTCTTTCTGTCACGTTGCCATGTCCCCAACTCCCCCTCCCCACTTACATTTCCCTCCCCTCGCTATCTCTCGCACTCTCTCTCTATCTATACATCCCACTCACTCTCTTCCTCTTTCTCCCCATCTCTCACTCCGTCTCTCTCTCTCTCTCTCTCTCTCTCTCTCTCTCTCTCTCTCTCTCTCTCTCTCTCTCTCTCTCTCTCTCTCTCTCTCTCTCTCTCTCTCTCTCTCTCTCTCTCTCTCTCTCTCTCTCTCTCTCTCTCTCTCTCTCTCTCGCTCCATCTCTCTATCTCTATCTCTCTCTCTCCCATCTCTCTCGCTCTCTCTCTCTCTCTCTCTCTATCTCTCTCTCTCTCTCTCTCTCTCTCTCTCTCTCTCTCTCTCTCTCCTCTCTCATCGTCTCTCTCTCTCTCTCTCTCTCTCTCTCTCTCTCTCTCTCTCTCTCTCTCTCTCTCTCTCTCTCTCTCTCTCTCTCTCTCTCTCTCTCTCTCTCTCTCTCTCTCTCTCTCTCTCTCTCTCGCTCCATCTCTCTCTCTCTCTCTCTCTCGCTCTCGCTCTCTCCCCCTCCCCTGCTCTCCCCCGTCTCTCCCTGTCCCTCACCGCCTCACCTCTTGTGTTCTCTGTGTGTGCCCACCCACCCTCTGTCCTCCAGATGAGTTCAAGTCCTTCCTGAAGAGGCTGCCCTCCACTCACTTCCTGCCCGTCAGCAGCGTGCACCTTCTGTGGGGCAGCGACTGGGACCTGCAGGCCCGCTACCGCCTCCTCCAGAGCTCCCTGGAGGTCCAGAGGCTGAAGATCCAGCGCACCGCCCGCAAGCTCTTTGGCCTGAGCATCCGCTGTCACCACAACCCCAACCACCAGATGCCTAGGGAGAGGTGAGGGCAGGGACGGCCTGGTGTTTCCTGTGGCACCCTGGTGGAAGTTGGATATTTGTTGTTTCAGGGATTGGATTTTTGGTGTGAAAGGGAGAGTCGCGGTTTCGCTGAAAGGCAGTGCGCTGCGGTCTACTTTCTTTGTTGTATTTTGAAGTTAACCCTTTGTATATTTATATATATATATATATATATATATATATATATATATATATATATATATTATGGGAATTTAGCTCTGAACGGGTGTATAACAAGAAGGCTCGCTAGAATTTCAATAAAGTTGAAGAAAGAAGAAGACACACACACACACACACACACTTAGAAAAACTGTCACTCACACACACAAACAGAGACACACCCATTTTCACGCACACACACATTTGATTGCAATGCAATTTCAATGACATTTAAAGGGCCTTCACTGCAGAGTTGTGAACTGTCATGCAAAAAAAGTTGCAAACCGACACAATTGGGCAAAGTTGGCAAAGGTCTGTTCCAGAGCGTTATCAAAGAGTTGCAGTTTGCATTCGCTGAGCCTGACTTTGCACCTCGACTGCCTGACAGCACTGTACCCTGCGTTCTGTTGGCTGGCGTCCGTGTGACTTAACATTATCAGCTCAAATTGCTATTTTCCATCTCCTGCTAAGCACTCCCTGCCACGTCACTTGTGTTAATATGTGCTTTTATATTATATCTTTGTAACTTTCCGTCTCGTGGCTGATGACAGGTTTAAGTGTCCCTATTTGTTTTTTAATGGGTATACATCCTGAAAAACCCCTGTATCAAACTATTAATTTGCATCCGAACATAAAACCTCATGTTTTATGCTTTTTTTCACATTCCCCATGTTGTGATATCCCTTTATTCCTTTATTCATCTAGTGGAAAAAACTCATAAAAACGTTTTTTTCCTCATCGTGCAGCCCCTTATTGGTATTGCTGCCATTACACTTGCAGCCATCTGCATGCGGTCCGTGCTCTCTGTGGCGAAATGGGCCTCCCCCTGCTTCCCTTTGGCTCAGACACAGGAGGTGGCTGTGATTTATGACATGTCATCTAAGCATCAAAATTGTCTGATGAGCCATTACATAGCCACACATTTCTGTTCTCATTCATGGAAGAAGAAAGGGCTTTTTTCCACCCTGCCTTTTGATTCCCTTTGGAGAGACCACAGCAAGCCACTTGGCTTCCAGAGAGTCGAGAAAAAAAATGGGTCTGGAAGTGGCAGCGAGACGCCCTGAAATTGCATATTAACGGCGGCCGTTTTCTGATACGTGTTTCAGATGAGCACTTGAGATAACACAATCTCAACAGTTAATATCAATCCATTCGATTAAGTAGTTATTGTGATTGCTCTGCATCCGTGTGCAATTATGAGCGGAGAATGAAACAACACAGACTCGACCGAGTGCTACTTGAGCTCAGGATCTCTGTAAACCAGACTTATTTTCACAGCGGGCCTTGTATGTTTTCAGAGCATCCCATTGAATAAAGCAGCACACTGTTGCTAGGTTACTGACGGATGGCTGATGTGCTACATACAGCTTTTTAATTAGCTGTAAAGTGTATTTAGTGGACATATGCAAATGTTAGACTTATTATTTCTTGGTACTGAGAAAAATATAAATTTGTAGATGATGATCTTCCATTCGTCAACCTAGGCGTTTCATGGAACCATTTTTTTTGTTGTTGAAGCAAAAAGTAGAGCGGTCAAAGATGGTTAGCATTACCAAGATCATACTAATCTATACCAGCCTTGTGTCTAGGAATTGCTTGGGGATGGATTTTCGAGGCCTACCAGATCTCAAGGTCATCTGTCATAGTTACTACTCAAAGTTTATTAGCATGTCAAGCCAACCTTGAGCTCGTCTTCCCCGTCTGAGAAAAGATTTGGGAATTTAGAATTCATATCCGATGGTCACAAAGGAAGTTCTTTACTGTCAAGATGACAGCAAACTGTGCCTGAGGGGGGGGGGGGGGGGGGGGGGGGGGGGAGTGACGAGATTAGCATAGAAATACTTTAACGCTGTCCAGGGATGTCCTGCCTGAGGGAAATAAAGGGACTCCACCCACTTTAAAACTCAGTATTCTAGTCCACCTGCAACCACTACTTTATCAAACTACAACCTAAAACTAATTACAATGATGACTTTTTTGGGGGGGGGGGGGACTTTTGATGCGATGGCTCGCCAAACCTCTCCTAACCTAGTCCGATCTCCCTTGTCTTTTGTCTCGCAGGTCTGTGATGCAGTGGCTGAACCGGGTTCAGTCCTTCCTCTACTGCAACGAGAACGGCTTCTGGGGCACCTTCCTGGAGAGCCAGCGGATGTGCGTGTGCCACACAGGCATCACCCTCTGCCAGCGGCCCATCCCCTGCGTGATCGGCGGCAACAACAGCTGCGCCATGTGCAGCCTGGCCAACATCTCCCAGTGCGGCTCGTGCAACAAGGGCTACAAGCTGTACCGCGGCCGCTGCGAGCCGCAGAACGTGGACTCGGAGCGCAGCGAGCAGTTCATCAGCTTCGAGACGGACCTGGACTTCCAGGACCTGGAGCTCAAGTACCTGCTGCAGAAGATGGACTCGCGCCTCTACATCCACACCACCTTCATCAGCAACGAGATCCGCCTGGAGACCTTCTTTGACCCGCGCTGGCGCAAGCGCATGTCCCTGACGCTGAAGAGCAACAAGAACCGCATGGACTACCTGCACATGATCATCGGCCTGTCCATGAAGATCTGCCAGATGCGCAACAGCAGCATCGACCCCATGTTCTTCGTCTACGTCAACCCGTTCAGCGGCAGCCACTCGGAGGGCTGGAGCATGCCGTTCGGTGAGCACGGCTACCCGCGCTGGGAGAAGGTGCGCCTGGCCAACTCGCAGTGCTTCAACTGGACCCTGCTGCTGGGCAACCGGTGGAAGACCTTCTTCGAGACGGTGCACATCTACCTGCGCAGCCGCGCCAAGATCCCCACGGGCCTGCGCAACGACACGGGCCAGGGCCCCGTGGACCTGGCGGACCCCAACAAGCGGCAGATCTACATCAAGATCTCCGACATCCAGGTGTTTGGGTACAGCCTGCGCTTCAACGCCGACCTGCTCCGCAGCGCCGTGCAGCAGGTGAACCAGTCGTACACGCAGGGCACCCAGTTCTACTCTTCGTCGTCCGTCATGCTCCTGCTGCTGGATATCAGGGATCGGATTAACCGCCTGGCCCCGCCCGTGGCCCCCGGGAAGCCCCAGCTGGATCTGTTTTCGTGTATGCTGAAGCACAGGCTCAAGCTGAACAATAGCGAGATGATCCGCGTGAACCATGCGCTGGACATGTACAACACGGAGATACTGAAACAATCGGATCACCTGACTACTAAACTCTGCTGAGGCTAGCGCGATGCGGAGGGAGGGAGCATTGTGGGACGATGACGGCGGTTGAGGGTGGAAGAGGGAGGGAGCGAGAGGCAAACCTCGCGGAACAGTAAACCGCACTGTATGTTGGGGAGGGGGCGGGGGGGGGGGGTATTAATCGTGACCCGGATTTCACTTTTTTGTTTTTTTTTTGTTTCGGACACTTTTTGTTCTGCCTTTCGATGTTATATTAACAACTTTGTAAGTGTAATTGTTAAAAGCGGAAGAACGGATTCGCTTGCAGTCGGAGAGTCTTTTTTCGGGGGGCGATGAAGATTTGATTGATTGATTGAGACCGCTTTAAAGACTGTATCATATTTGTCCCAGCATGTCTGTCATTCCCAAAAAGAATATGGAAAAAAAAGAAAAAAAAACTATTAAGTGAAAAAAAACGACAACGAAAATAAATACATCTTTTGGTGAAAAAGAGGCCTTGTTTTAATCAGAGGGAACAAAGGTTGTATCTGAAACTGCCATTCTTTACTGAATTAAAAAAATATATGTTTTTAAAAAGGTATACTAAAGACAATGGCAGAACAGATATCATCCTTTTATTTCAGCCGACGCTCAAAGCATTGGGCGGTTTAATATTTAAAATGTTTCTACATTTTAAGGGGGTAAAATAGCCTTGTAAACAAGTACTTTACATATAAGGTATAGACTTTACTACATTTCAGATCCACACTTACTCTGCATCCCTCCGATACCCCAGGGCAGCAGTCCAAGGTTGTGTCAATGAACAGAAGCCAGCTGTTTATATATATATATATATACAGTCTATGTGTGTGTACCTTTTCTTTATTTCCTTTGGTTCGGTTTATGTTTTTTAGCTTGATGCTTATTGCTGTCCGTTGAACTGAATGTCTCATTTGAAAGTACTCAACTTCCGTCGCAGGCGGAGAACTCTATCTCTCCCATTTTCTCTCTCTCTCTCTCTCTCTCTCCTTCTCTCTCTCTCTCTCTCTCTCTCTCTCTCCCCCTTTGTCTCTGTCTCTCTCCCTTTGTCTCCCTTCCTCTCCCTTTCTCTCTATCTCTCTCTCCCCCTTTGTCTCTGTCTCTCTCCCTTTGTCTCTCTCTCCCTTTGTCTCTATCTCTCGCTCTGTCTCTTTCTCTTGCTCGGTCTCTCCCCTTCCCTCTCTCTCTCTCTCTCTCTCTCTCTCTCTCTCTCTCTCTCTCTCTCTCTCTCTCTCTCTCCTCTCTCCTCTCTCCTCTCTCTTTCTTTCTCTCTCTCCCTGTGTCTCTGTCTTTGTCTCTCTCCCTCTCTGTCTCTCTCGCTCTCTGTCCCTCCCTCTCCCCCCTCCCTGAACCTGCCCGGGTTGTTTTTTGAAAAAAGAGCTGTTTCTTTTTTCTCAAGAGACTAAAGGTACCCTCAGACCGTGCGATATCTTAGTCTTAAAAAGAGGAACAATCAAATGCTATTTTGTAAAAAGAAACGCTTCGCAAAAACATACATGTCGTAACTGCTGACTTGTGGAGCTTCTATGGGCGACACCAAGAGAAATACACTCAACCCGCATCACTTACCAAGACCGGTTTAAAGCCATACACTCTCCCAAGGAAGACCATCCCAACACAAGCACCCCCCCCCCTCCCCCCGTATTTTTATCAAGAAAATGTGCACCAATTTATTTTTTTCTTCCTGAAGTCTATCTATTGAGCTCATTTCTAAGTAGAAGATAGCACAGTCACAGGAAACTACGAGAGAAAGTATATGACATTGGCAACGGGGGAAAATGTCTTTCAGCGCATTGCAGAAACCAATGTACCACAGGAAAAAAATACTGGACCATAGTGATAATTGTATTACAGTTTGAAATACCTTTTGCGATGTAAATCATTTTAAGTTACTTCCTTCTCCATACAGTTGTGTTTGCTAACGTGGTATCGATTTACAGACATTGCCAGTGCAGAATTTAGACATTCTCCTCTTTTTTGCTGCCAAAACACTAACTTTGTGTTGTTGTTTTTTACACTTAGAATCATCAAAAGGAACTATCGAAATACACTACCTATTATTATTTGTTTTGATTTGTTCACATTTTTTTATTATTATTATTAGCATTATTAAGTGCCTGTTATATATCCCTTTAACATGTTTAGAGGTGGAGGAAATATACTCCAACAACGGTATTTGATTAGCAGTATTTCAGAGCATAGATTTTGGATCCACACACCCCACCATCTCGGACTATAAGAGCAGTGTTCCCCCCACCCGTTCGTGGGGAAACCCAACCACCAGCAGGAGAATTAAGTGAAGGTGGATATTTCCTCCTCCCCCCCTCCCCCTCCTCCCCCTCCTCCCCAACCCCCCACCCTGGCCCCGTTGTGTACGATACATGTACGATATGTAAATAATAATTCTGTTTCAAATAAAGTTATCACAGCAAAAAGGTATGTAACACAAAATTTACGAGAAAAAATGATCCTGCTATTTAAAAAAAGAAGGAACAATTCTCCATTTGAGTACATTAGCACAAAGTACAGAATTACCCATGTTTCATGTGAATAATTTAATTCTAAGTCAAAAAGTGTGTCAATTTATGACTGTTTTGATATTGTCAAAATATATTGTATATTATGATTTAGCGCTTCGCCAATGCATACTTAATCAGTGAAACAAGCACACATTTCTCTTTAATACTCGCCACTATTCCGTCCTTTCACCGCAGTGTCGCATATGTATATCACATGGATATA
This sequence comes from Melanogrammus aeglefinus, assembly GCA_900291075.1. NCBI lineage: Eukaryota > Metazoa > Chordata > Actinopteri > Gadiformes > Gadidae > Melanogrammus > Melanogrammus aeglefinus. The sequence goes on from OLKM01000071.1 coordinate 484,617, forward strand.
TTTGATTGAAGATGCCGCTCCTAATACTTTGCCTATGTACCTTTTTGCTGTTCTGTTGAGATCATTATATCAGCTTATTTCAAATGAATGTTTCATATAATACTCTATTTCTCATTAAAAGGCTATATTTAATAAGAAGAGCCACGTTTTTTTGTTTCCTAATCTGGTTTAAAGAGAGACGGACATCCCTGAACATCAAGTATGTATTTCTGTTATCCCTTGCTCAGCGTTATTGAAGTAGGGACGACTTTGGCCCACTTTATATTTTCTTATCTTAGTAGGCCAAAGCATGTGGGCTATAAACACCACCCAACAACACCATATCCTTGTGCATTTACTTCTCAATATCATAAATCCTTATAATTAAATCACTTAATGATGTCATTGTAAAAATGGTTTTAATGGTAACTATTCATGGTAGATAGTATATTATGATGTTAACTGGATGACCGTTTCAGTTATATTTATATGCAGTGCTTCTTTTTTTGTGTTATATATTTTTATACTTTTTTTATGTACAAATGAAAAAGGTATGATAAATAAAAGCAAATACAGTAACACCTCATTTAAATATAAAAAATTCACAAGAGAAAATCTAATTCATTTGAAATATATTCAAGGTTGTCTGTTAAAATAAAAAATCATGAAAACGGCATAATAGAATATCACGAATTGGAATCTAAATTTAAAAATGCAGTTTTTAAGATTCTGTCTTTAATGAACTGGAAAAGCCATTTGTGTATTCTATTCCATAAAACAAGATTAACCGCTACAAAAATAAAAAATAAATCCTTTAAGGAATCATGACGACTGAAACAGCCCGTGCCTCACAATTCTTAGAACTATATTAAAACATAAAATGAAGTCATATTTACTCTGAAACACAGGACCGAAAGCTCCTGTCTTTAGTAGTTTAATGCCAATCAAAATATTACATTTTGTACCTAAGAGGGTACATTTTCGTAAGAAAAGGATAGGACCAAGAATGGAGACCTACGGTTCGCCATTTAAAACTGGGTGTGAAAGCCGTTATTGTAAACGTATACCATAGAGGAAAACGTTGACCATCCTGTCAGTCAAAATGGAACGATCAGTTATATTTAAGGAAGCATATAAATAAACCTGCCTAAACATTTACCTGGGCAGCCACCTAGTTTTAATGGAATATGATTTGTAGGTAGATTCTGTAGAATCTGCTTCAATGCTATTCTATGTCATAAAGAAATATCCAAAGGTTCATCACTTACACTAATCCTGACTTTTGAATAATATCAACTATGTATGCCCTGAGTGATTGGGAATGGGTGAGTTTATGCCTTGTATTGCTAACACAAATAATTTTAATAATTTGCAACTCGCTGTAGAAGGGCTGCAAACAGCCTTTCCTTTTGGTAGGGTCAAATCTCTTTGACATTGTTCTAGCTGCTCTTCATCATGTAATGGAAAGATTAAAATAGATGTAAACAAATTGGTTTGAAATGACGGAGCCGGTGTGGGGTGCGACAGCAGACAGGGGTAATCATCTTTGATCTGAGAATACCAGTTATTATGTCATGTGAGTGATGGTCTGTGGTCCCCTTCAAACTGTTATTGTGCGGCATTCATGGAGGGGGGGGGGGGGACCATGAACTTTTGTTGTAGATGTAGACTTTTGAAGATTATTACCTCGGAAGTTGAGTCAAATTATTGTATAAAAATCAAGAAAAGACAGAAAACATGTCGAAATAAATGTTTTAGTTGAGGGAACAAAATCCAGATAACAGGACAAAAACGGTTTATTTAACACTGTTCAAACAGGATAGTTGATGCATGTACAACGCATTTCAACAATACAGTAATACAATCCATATCAACATTATATGATCCCAATTTAATCAATAATTTAACATTTTTGTATTTACATTTGGTATTTACATTGTACATTTGTTTGACTTTTTGAAGGTCGTTAAAGAGTTTTTAATTTCTAACTGGGGTATATACAGCAACAGCTGTGCTGCCAAGTTCCATAAAAGGCAACGACACAACAACCATAAATGGGCTCCCATTCCCTGAGCTAATGTAAAAGCAGATTTATATTCCCCTTTCTTGACACCCTCCATTTCACTCGGTCCCTCTTGTTCACATCATGCGTGCAGGAAGCTATTCCCCCACCTCATCACAGCAAATGTTTATGCCTGGAAAGACATTAAAGAGACAGATCTCTCAAAGTTCACTAAAGCCCAGGGCAGCCAGTAAACAGTAAACCAAATACAGACGGGAAAACACCCAAAAAAGAGGAAGGAAGACTTGAGGAATGAAAGTCTAAAACCGCAAAGGCAAAATATATCTAGAATCAAGCTTAAAATAACCAAACATGACAGAGAAATAAGCTAATAGAGGTAACGTTGTTGTTAGCTTAACCGTGTTACCTCTAAGCAGATGCTACACTTTCATTCCTGTGAGATGTGAAAAAGCCTATTTGTGCCTCATGATAGCTCAAGATGCTAACACCTCAGGGCAGTTTATATTCTGGAATCCTTTAGACAGCTGTAAATGACAGAAGGGGAAGTGTGAATGCTAACATGCTATTGGCATTTTGCAAAGAGGTGGATTCTGGAGAAGGGGGAAGTTCACCGAATATCAGTACTGTTTGCTGAGAGGAAAATACAAACTTGTATTTTTGTAGAGGGGACATAATATAAACAGACATAAAGACGCTTAATTTTTTCGGATCTGAGCACTGTCTGGGAGTCTCAGCAGACGATGAAACAGAACACGAGAGGTACGATAATTAAATTTCTTAATCTGATCTCAACAACGAGAAGCAGTCCATTCCATGCCATGCCTTTGTTTCTTACACTTCTCTGGTTTCTTAACCAAGCTGGGATTTTGAAAGTCTACTTGTTGACATTCCCCGTCCTCTCCTCTTTCAATCAGCCGTCAGATCTGAAAGGTGATTGGAGCAGCCATCAGTCGTGGCCAATTAACTTTGAGGCCACTGATCAAACACGCTCACATGTTTCTGTCATCCAAGCAATCGGGATGTCATTAAATTCTCGGAAAGATTAACAAACCGGCCGTCCATCTCCCGACCTCGGACAAATGCCCTCGCTTTGATATTGAAGGAAAAAAATAATAATAATCTTGGTGGTCTAGGCAATAAATATTATCCACTACAACAAAACGACACATCTATCATAGAGTCCAGAAACAGCGATTGCACAAGCACTCCCTTCCATCTACCCACTTACTTTTGCAATGACCGGTTCACGCGCAGGTCAATTCTTCTGCGATTTCATTTAATTCTTGCCATTTCAAATCTCCACAACACATTGGTATCCCTATTCCCCTGTGGTATAACTCCATGAACCCCAAATAAAACGTAAAGCAATTGGAAAACATACCACCACAACAAATACATCTTATGTGCTCTGCAAATCCGACACCAATGCAGTGCTTGTGAACTCGCTGATACTACAATGTTTTTATTTATAGCTTTTTCCGCTCAAATCCAATCACGTAGATGAACCGTTGCGTGATCTCTCAACGTTCTCTGCATTAAATTGGTCAGAAAGCGCCAAACAAAGGTGCTCCAGGGTTCATTAATAAAACATAATCATATTAATTTTCTGGCTACCATAGACCACTTTGTTGTTTATGCTTGACCAGACCCTAACCTTTTATCCAAATTATGTCATCATCCAGGCAGGGTTTACACCTGTAGCATGGGGGGCCCCAGGCTGGAGTGAACCCCTAATCCCTGGAAGCGTTGGTGCCATCGCGCTCCCAGTAAATGTGCTTGTTTGAGCTTATACATTTCGGAGAAAACTGCATGAATGGAGGTTAAGTTATGCGTGAATTTTTGAGCGGCATATCCCTTGTCAGCCTTCAGCGAATTTGGCTGACATACACATCGTTATGCATATCTAGGTCAGCTCTATGCGTACATCAAAAGACATCGAAATGAGTGTAGCAAGATTGTTAATTACAGAAAATAGTATATAAAGAGGGAAATTACCTAATTAGCCTTGATATGAATAATAGTGGCATGATATGGGTAATGGGGTAATATTTCTTGAATATCGTGAATAATTTGCCCATCAATATCCATAATCTTGTGAAAGTTTGTGTCTGTTAGTATTTCACTGACGCAGCAATGCAACATCTATTTGCCAGTTTGCTTCCATAAGCCTTTTTCTTTTTTTGCCTGTACGTTTCAGATGAAGGGTTTAATTTCTATTTTGTAATCGTGTGATTACATCCAAACATAAACTATCCGGCGATGACAGGCTCATTTATTTAAAAACAATATTTATATGAAGTTATCTGACAAAAGACTTCGGTTCAGCAGATAACGCCTCAACATCTTGACAACATCATGATTTGCCTTTTGCTGGCAGCTGAAATTAAATACATCAGTCATTTAAAGGTTGTCTTTTTTTGGGGAGGAAGTTCAGTGTAATTCCTGCATCTTAGGGCGATTTTTAAGTAAAAAGACAAGCTCTACTTGAATGTCTCAGTTTTAGCACGGTTCATGGCCCACGTCATCAATCCACAGGACCGCACCGCAAAAAAAAAGTGCACGGCGTCCACTTTTAGCGATATAAATAAAAGACAAAAAGGAATTGGTGCGTAAAGTACTGTGTCATCTAAAAGCAAAACTGACTGATCGCATCCCCCTGCTCACGACCGACCCATAATTCACTCACAATCTGAATCTGGTTAAAACTCCTCACAACCCCCTTTGTCTTTATGAACCTGTTATCTTTCCCTACTATCCTGCCCCTGACCCGCTCTAATCCTACCCACCGTAACCCCCCCACTCTCCCCCTCGGGGTCAGCGGTAAATTGGCGACGGAGGGGCTGTCTTTCGAATGGCACGAGCAATCAACTATTGCTGGCAGTTGGTCTCGACAGCTTCCCGACCGCGGTGTAATACCTTCAAATCTGACAACCTGTGAACACTAACAAACCGCCGCACACCGACCACTCGTCTGATCCAGACGGCCATTGGTGAGATTGATGGTGGTGACTTGAGAGCCACGGTTTAGAAACTGCCTTATTCCCACCTTGACAGTGTTCCTATAAACTGCTTCCACTGGTAGATCCGGTAGCTCCCCTTCCATCTGTCTCTGTCAGGGGGATATATATACACAGACATACACACAACCACAAAAACCCACTCACACACATACACACACACACACACACACACACACACACACACACACACACACACACACACACACACACACACACACACACACACACACACACACACACACACACACACACACACACACACACACACACACACACACACACACACACACACACACACACACACACACACACACACACACACACACACACACACACACACACACACACGCACACACACACACACACACACACACACACACATATATGCACACACATATACAGATATACATATACACATATGCAGACACATACACACCCACTCACACACAGTCACACACACAAATACCCACACACAAATGCAAACACACACACACAAACACGTATATGCACACACAGATGCACACTCACACAAACACAGACAGACATTAAGCCTTTGCACCCATGCACAAGCAATCACAAACATTGCCACACACACACACACACACACACTCACAAATAAACACACACACACACACACACACACACACACACACACACACACTCACAAATAAACACACATGCATGCACACACACAAATATACACACATGCACACACACACACACACACGTGAACATACACATGGATGCACAGTTGCACACAAAAGCGAGACAAACATACACACATGCACATGCACATGCAGAAACACTTGCACACACCTGCAAAGGCACATGCAGACGCACATGCAAACATATGCACACACACACACACACACACACACACACACACACACACACACACACACACACACACACACACACACACACACACACACACACACACACACACACACACACACCTACAAGAAAATAAAACCACAACCTTCATGGTTTTGAAACAGAACCAGTCGGCCAAGCGTCTGCGATAATGGCTCTTCTCTCTCCTGACCGTCTCGGCTCCCCACTGCCATCCCTCCCCCCCCCCCCTCTACCCTCTAGGGGGGTCAAACAGCGAGGGCCTCATGTGGACATGGATAACCCCCAGTCCCCCATCTGTCAGAAGCGGTATCGGCCCGGGTCAGCATCACCCAGGAGTGTAAGCACCCTCCACAGGTATAGGGGGTCAGTGTGCTACTTTCAGTGAGGAGTCACTTCAGTTTTTAGGGACACACCGGCCCCCTTGGGCGCTAGAAGCCAAGCGGCCAATTAACCTCGCGTGGCCCAGGCACATTTTCACAAATTATGAAACAGTTCCCAAATGGCAAGAGTTAATGAATTAATTTAGTGGGACAGCAGGCTCACCTCATTGTTAGTGGGGGCTTCGCGGAGTTCACCCTGCATTAATCAATGCGTTACCTTTGGCCCCTTGTGCTGCATTGAAGTGAAATAAATCAGAAAGCCAAACAAATGATTGCGAGTGCGCCAGGCAATTAGTCCGCGATGATTTCCGCTCGCAATTAATTTTCCCCGGCCCCTATTGTTACGTAACTTGGGGTAGGAAGGGAACGCAATAACTCATAGTGCATCGGCACATTTCCGATTTCCAATTAATTCAATTGTGTAATTGTGCGTTAAGATTAATGCTATTAATTAAGTTCAACAGCATGGATATGGTTTTAAAGAGGCAGAAAGGACAGGGTTTAAATGAGGAAACTGAAGGTTATAACCCCTAAGGAAGCACACAGCTCGTTTTTACAAGGAAAATGTTTTTCTTACCAAATGTTCTGTATTTGTCCGAAAGTGCACTTAAAGAAACTTTATAGACACAGTAACAGTTGCACTATGTGAACATTTCTATTATAAACCTCAAATATGCATGTATATTTCAAGAAACGATGTGTATTATTGATAATATTATACATTTTGATTATTTTGGACATTGTTGCGGCTGAATGTATCAATACATGAATTGATTATCTGCTAATGTTCTTCTACAGACGATGAAGATCAGTATGCTATCACTGACTCGTTACTCCAGAGAGCTCTGTAGGCTCCCCAGGTGAGCTACTTCTTCTTCCCACCTTTCATAATTCCTCTGACATGTTCTCTGCCCACACTGTCACCAAGCCTCTAACCGACACACGCCGCACACACACACGCACGCATGCATGAACGCACTCACACAAACAAAAAACCCAAGAATGTATGTATTATTAGACGCAAAGTAAAGTAACACTGTACAGTGCAGGAGACACACACACTTGTATCCACCGTGCTTCCTAAGCAGTGCGTTGGGTATTCCTCAGCCCATCGTTGCAACTCGACAAAGTGATCAGCATAAATTAAAAATATGATGATTACATGATTAAACAACAAAGCCAGACAGTGCTTTGTTGTGCCCTGGGGTACTCTGCTCACTTTTTCTGGCAACTCACCAAAGATTTCAAAAATTAATCTGTCCCAGATGAATTGAAATCAAACTAAAAAGTAATCCACTTCACAGCATTGCTGTCTTTTTCGAACTCACCGCATCATTTGGCAGTTGCATGGATATCAATCCATTGGGCTTTAGGTCTTATTGTATGTTGATTGAGGCTTAGTGAAGCCAATTCCGTTACTAATCACAATTAAAGTTCATTTGATACATCAAAAAAAAAAGTCATTCTGTCATCAGTTTCTAGCTCTAATGAGACCGTGCTCCAAATTGGCTTTTACGTTAGGGGTCTCTAATGAAGAACCACGCCATGCGGGTAAAATGCTCCGGTTTTTCCATCACTGTTCCTTCACATCTTTCATGAGTATCCATTCCCTTTTTTACTTATTTATAATCCTTTCTTAATCTTGGAGTTGTTCAATTTGGTTTTATTTGACATATTTGGGGCCTCTATCCATAGGCATCCATCCATCACCCTACCAAGAACCTCCAGTAGTGCAATAGGACTTCAGCACCTTGGACAGCGACCATGACAACTAGGGCAGGCCTTTGATAATCAGCACAATCCAATGCAGCTGCTGTTTGATTGGCACCGAGGAACACCTGCCGCTCCTGAGTCCACCAACGTTTAGCCAGATACTAAGTCAGAGGTCTGCTCTAGAGAGATGAAAGACACGCCTCACCTCAATAAGGTAAGCAGCCTTGTTCTTGTTTAGTTCAAACGTAGTCCAGTCATAGCACAAGCGTTGACTGAGTCTGGGTTAACGCTTTACCAATTCAAAATGGGTTGCACCACTCAAACTAGTTCTAAGGTGGTGCATAGTGGTCACTCAATGTTTACACCTAACCCTGAGCAGGTGCTAATGCTGTTCATGGGGGCAGTTAGTGACAAAAGATAATCTGTTAAATCATACAAGAATATAAGTATTGGGATGATTGGCAAATGTTCAGACCTAACATTTTAACTTGTGTTGCTCAAAAACACAAAGCTATTCTAGACTTAATGTCTTAAACAAGTCCTTTTCAAATCCTCTCAAGTCTTCTTGAGCAATTCCTTGTTTACTACTTGGCTCAGTATCGATTTGTTTCAAGGATATTACTAACGTATTGGTGGTACAACCAAATTATAAAAAAACCTGTTTGTTTGAGTGGTTAGTAAGAACTTGATAAACTGCTGTTGCAACCCATTCCAGAAGAGGACACTAAACTTGGTGATTGCTTGGTTTCATTCTTAAGTGTGCCTCAAAGATATCAAACCACCACAGCATGTTATTTTCTCTGTATTTTTTTTTATTGCATCATATTATTTTTGGTTAATTACTCTCCCAGTAGACCCTTTTCAAATAAGTGTCATCGTAGTTCAAACACAGATGTCACTCATATCACTAATTATAGGTCTGCTACTTTTACGTACCAGAGCACTGGTAGCAGACTCAAAGCTCAGTGTACTGTTTGTGCCCTAAGACATAATCAGTAGAATAAGAGGCACCTGTGTTAGTCCTGTGGGACACCTCTGTGAAAAGGGTCTCTTGGCAATTGATCTAATATCTCGCATGGTTGACGAGCATACTTTTTTTTTAGAAGTTACAGTGGCTTGAATAAAACATGATGCAAAGTTAAACGATGCATTTAAGCTACAAAGTTTGGACTAAGTCAAGCTGACCCTTATGCTGCTAGCTTTTCCTGGAAGTTGATGATGGGGTGTATTCATGGAGGGCTGAGGGGGGATAGTTTTTGTGTTGCGGTGGTTGAAGTGTGCTCATTCTTCCAGGCGTTCTCTTTATTTATTTGTCAACAGTGGTTTATTGCAAGTGCATCTATTGTGACAAAAGGATGTTCATTGTGTTTTTTCTGATTAATTGCTTTCCTTGCTGCAGCTTGCAACATGAAATGGATGTGGGTAAGGAAAAATAATTGCAGGCCTATCAAATTAATTCAGTATACGTTCTTGTAGATCGTTTGCCTTGAAATCCCAGTAAACCTATTTAAATAAAATCTCTGCCTTTAATATTAGATTCTGTACTTTAAACTTCATTGTAAGCCCTGTATTGGGAAAATTATATTTTCACATTCTCTTTCTGTAAGTGCCACTCGTTGACTATGCCTTTTCGCTGCCACCCTTGGGGTGGTCCGAATGTCCAACTGTGAAGACACCACTAGGAGACCCTATATTATAATTGTCAATGATCAAATAATGTTTACTTAAAGGACAGAGTATGCTGTGTTCCCACCAAGTAGAGGAATGCATAAGGGGTCTCTGCTCCCTCGTGACCGGCTTACCCCAGCCACAAAGGTAACATAAGATAGCCCTAGGAACAAATAGGGTGGCTAGACAGAGCAAAGAATAGGGGACAGAGCTTACATGATGATTGTTCCATCACACATCATGTGGAGAGCAGAGCTGTTCTCAGTAGTTCCGAGACCCGTGCCACCATATAAGAAGTCCTTGTGTTGCCAATGCAATGGACTTCTCCTTGCGAAGCTAATAGAGAGACTCATGGTGAATTCCCGTCTGACATCTTGGATTATTGTTGTATTGTATGTTTGTTTTTATTATGTTATTGTACCCTTATTACTCAAATTATATGAACCTAATTATTATAAATTCGGATGACTCGTTATTCCTACACAGTTTAGACAGAAACGATTGACGTGGTCCGTCTTTCCCACCACAACCACCACTTCCAACCTCCTAATCATGGTTGTACAATAATGTATAGATTCTACACCACACAATTACTACTTCCGTCTGTCTATTTCCATCATACCCCCTCCCCATTTATTTGCCCGCCCCTACCAGAATAAAAGAAGGGGATATAAAAGTAATATATATATATATATATATATATATATCATTTATAGCCCCTTCTTTTGTTCTTCCCACCGCTGCTGTCTTTCATTCGTCATCTTTCTATTCCCCCCCCCCCCTCCCCCCACCCCCGGCTCTCCAGCCCTAACCACTGCTCTGCGCAGCCAAGCCCTGCTCAATCTGTTTTGATCACAATCTCAACAGCTGTGCGCGCTTCCGTAAGTAAGAACGAGTCACCCGAGAGGCCGCCATCAAAGAGGGCTGCCAGGAAGACAGAGGCCAGCAGTGCTGCTGCCGTTGTGTTTAAAATAAGCAGACCTATCCTTGCTGGGCCTCACTTTGATCAGCCCACAGACTGTCTTCTTATACCGTCGGTACAGTAGGCTGGGAAACTTATTTTTTTGTAGGCGTTTATACAAGTGATTCATAATGGAATATGGTGTTATGACTTGATAATATTTGTGTTAAAGGTAAAACAAAATGCGGCCATAATTTGAGTCATCATGTAAACACATCATGACATTCAACTGTTTAATCATGACATTCAAATCGTTTAATCATAATGTTAAACTTGGACTGTCGTAGTGTAATGACTAATGCTTGAACTTTGTTCGGTTTGTGAATGCTATCAATCGTGTTGAGGAAAAACAGCTCGCAGTCATATTTTAAAGTTCTAAATTAGTTGCGATGCAAAATAAAACTAGCTTTCATATACTCTCAAAGGAACTGGCCAATGTTTACTTTTAATGCACTGACACTGCCAATTACATTACACTGCCCAGGGACTCTACACTTAGTTTGACATTTTTATGAAACTGTATGATAATATATGGAGCCTTTCACAAAACACAAGAGTTGAAAAACTCAGTTTGCCAGTTAACATATTATATAACAATGACATCTGGCTCAACGTTGACATCCAGGCAGTTGGCCATAGTCGGGCCAGTCCGCCAACAGTCAAAACTCTCTAGCCTTTAGTGCTCTGAATAGCAACACTTCTAAGCTTGTTATTTATCTTTCCCGGTTGTCTCTCATGGCACAGCACAGCAGTGTGTTGGAAGTGGATGGATGGACCAGTGTGGGGGGGCTGGAGGGCTATCAGGAACATTAGCAGTGTCGCTAGACACTCAGTCTTGTTTTTCCTTCTCCATAGTGTGTTTAACCAGTGAGGACATGTATAGAGCGCTACAATCAAACCATGAATCTCATGAATCTTTACTTAACAGTGAGTATATATCCAATGGACTTTCAACTGGATTAGCATTGTTCATTTGATGGGGCGATAGCATGGACGCTTAAGCTAGCGTTGTCCTCTATACACTTGAGACTAGTACAGAGTGTGGCGATTCATAGATAAAGAATATAAAATAAAACGTGCAATGTTCCAATGATCATCATAATAACATATCAAGCCCACCAAATCCCAAAAGTGGTTGGTTAATTTCTTTGAATCTTTATTTTCAGGAAAACAAGGAACGTTTTACAACTCGAATGTAACTTGCCAACATTCTTCATTAGACTAGAAAGTCTCAGTTCAGCACAGGCAACTGGGTAAATGTGCACATTTTCCTCTTTTTTTGGGGGAATGGGGAACCTTACGATGTTCATGTCAGCCGGCTAATCAGCCGTTTGAAGCCGAACAGGCCTGTGATTCTGGCAGCCCCCACTCTTCAGGCCCCCAGAGGCCACTATTCTGTTTAACTGCATTGTCCTTAATTCCCTATAAAACTCAGACAAAACAACATCAACATCTGCTGGCCTGGTAGTAACAAATCCAGCCGTCACCACGGTGACAATTAGGCCTATCTGTTTTGGGGAAGTGGCGTGTTTTACTTCTTGAGTTTCATGCTTTCGACAGCCAATGCCTTTTTATGTTTCACCAGTGGAACAGTATAACAGTATATCAGCTGCTGGGGAACTCTTTCCTTTGAGTAACGCTGCATCCCTGTCGTAGCATCACTCTTCTTGCTCTCAGGGAGGCCCTGTATATGGACTGTTACATCCAGGAGGATCTCAGTAAATCGCCTTTACGCTTCTGGTGATTGGGCTTTGTTCAAGATTTGGGGAAAGCAGTGGATTGTAAATTGTTATTATGCGCAACCCGCTTGAGCCCAGGGGGAATGGGTTCGCTACCAAATGTCTGCAGACTAACCTGCAGGCATTCCTTGAGCAAGACGCTAATGAGTTTCTGATACGTGATGAAACATTTAGCAAATTCTGCCCATCACTGCTCTTTGCTAATAGCACCTGAAATATTTTGTTGACAGAGAAATAATCCTGTGAAAAATGTGTCATTTAATTGTAGCAGGACATTTACCATAATGCAGATTGCAAATAGAAAATATAAATGAAAAAGTTTTTGTTGACAAAAGTCCTGCATGTCCAAACCTCTGCGTTAAATGAGGTGGAAACGCGTGGCCCGGTGCCTTCGAGTTCAACTATATTATAAAAACAGCGATGTATCCCCCTCCGTGCATCACCTGCTGTATCACTCCCTATTCCCCCGTGTCCTTTTCTTTTTGTTCTCTGCTGTAATGAAGCGTGTTTGAGTAATGTCCCCGCGGGGATGCGGTTGCATTTTGCCTCTCCTCCCCCGGCTCCCCTCTCTCCCCCGCCCAATCCTTCTTTAGCTCACGCAGGGCGCTGGCTAAGGTTGATGGCACCAGCGGGGTCATCGCCTGAGGTCGGCGCCGCCTGCTGTCGAAAGAAGTGCGGCAAGGACGGGCGCCCTCGCTGCTCGCGCTCGCACTCTTCTCTCGCTCGCGCTCTCCTCTCCCTGAGAGTTTACCTCGGGTTTTACCTCTCCTTCATCGGCCTTCCTCCAACGACGGCTGAAAAGCAGAGCACCTGCTGCCAACCAAAACACTCTCACTCGCTCTGGCACCCGCTCCGACTGTCACCATGCTAGGTCTCTCTCTCTTGTTCTCCCTCTCTCTCTCATTCTTTCTCTCTCGTTCGTTCTCTCTATCTCTCTCGTTTTCTCGTTCTCTCTCTCTTGTTCTCGTTCTCTCTCTCTCTTGTTTTATCTCTTTGTGTCTCTCTCCCCCCGTGTCTTGCCTGTCTCCTCCTGTGCTTGAGGTCCGCTGTAAAGGAGTGGGTGGATGGAGAGTGTGTGTGATGTGTTTGGAGGCGTCTCCCCCCCCAACCCCCCCCCCCCCCCCCTCCATCTGGTGGCTAGTGTCTCGCTCAGGGCGTCAGGACCGGCTCCGACTAGCTACGCCTTAATGAAGGGTGTCACCAAGGTTACCCGGAGCTGGCACGATGCCCGGCCCTCCCCATATCCCCACTGTCCCCCGCGTCAGCGTCCGTCCCGTCTGTCTGTCCATCCGTCCATCTATCTAGCTGTCTATCCAGCCATCTCTGGCTCTGTCAGGCTATATTTATGTCTTTCCATCTTTCCATCTATCTAGCTGTCTATCTCGCTGGCTCTCTGTCAGTGTATATTTATGTCTTTCTTTCTTTAAATGATTCAAGATTCAAATGTCTATCCATCTCTATTTCTTTGTAGATGTGTCTGTCTTATTTGTGTCTGTCTTTCTATATATTTTTTCTTTAATGTGTGTGTCTGTCTGTCTTTTTACCCATGTGCCGTATTTATCTAGCTGTGTGTCTGTCTCTGTTTGTCTCCGTCACTCTCTCTGTCAACATGTGATGTTCTTGGATTCCTTTAGCGTATAACATTCCCGGCCTACATGACGTATGGTGGCTCTCTCAGTCTATATTTCGGTCTTACCATCTATCTTTAAATAATTCAAGTTTCAAATAACTATCTAGCTCTATTTCTGTCTTTCTTTCTGTGTGTCTGTACTGTATATGTGGGATAATTTGACTATAGCCTTAAAGGATTATTATCCTTCCTTACATGCTATATGTATGAGACAAGCGTGGAAATACTTTCTTTGAGTCTCCTGAAGATCAGAGAGATCAGCAGATGTTCTGTGCCACCAGTATGCAATAATATTCCTTACAATATAACTATTCTGATGAGGTCGAGACAACCTAATGGTTAGAAAGCCAGGGGGTACTTGATGTTCCTCGATGGATAAGAGAGGCTAGTTCTTAGTATGTGGGGAACTCGGTGGAGGGTTTGCCACCAATACATTGTTGAGAAGCCAAGTTGCGCTTGAAGACGAAGGCAGAAGTTTGTGGATGCTGAGGCCATGTTTAGGGGTTGTTTGATAACAACCTTGGCTTGGAGCTTATGGGAGGAATCACAGAATGAGACAATATAAAGTGTGTGTGCCGAAGCTGGAGAAGCAAGTGTTCTGCAGAGCACCTCGGCTTTGTATTACTTTGTTAAAGTTCTGAATAAAAGCCTTAAACTTTATTTGCCGGTTTCCTGATCTCTTTCCTTGTGAGACTTTAACTGTTGTACTTTCCACATCTGTCTGTCTTTCGATCTCCCTTGTTTTTCTTTTCCTGTGTGTCTGTTTGTCTTTCAAAGTCTGTCTGTCTTTCTATCCATGTGGCATGTTTATCTATCTCTCTGCCTCTCCATCTGTCCTCTTTGTGTGTCTGCCTCTGTCTCCGTCTGGCTCTCTGTCATTGTGTGTTGTTGTATCTTGTTGTGCTTCTTTAGTGTATAATATTCCCTACATTTGTATGGTGATGATATGCTTAATCATATTTGAGCAAAGCTTGAATTACATTCAAAACACGTTTAAGCCCGGGGCATGTCACTGAAATAGTGAGTGTCTAAAGGCCCTAGTTCTCATCTAAATAACGCATCGAGTGTTATGAGAAGAATAATCTGGAGCATTTAAAAGACAGGAGCATTTTAGGATGAAAAATGCACTACTCTATATTGTGAATGTCAGCGATTCCTCAATCGAATGCTCAACCCAATGATGCAGAACGACACATTCAACATTAACAATATGCACCCAAATCATGTATTAGTGTAAAGAAGCAACACAGGCTAATATATATGTTATGGGTGGAATACGGTCAATCTCTCTTAAAAGTTGGCAATGTTTACTGGCTCGTTGGGTAAGCCATGCAATTAGTTTTTCCGTATCCATCCATCATTTTCAACTCTCCATATATAATGATACTGAACAAAAAAATAAAACTGTACCTGGTTGAACACCGATTTTGGTGTCCAATGGTTTCCAGATCAAAATGGACTGCATTTTTATCCAAAAAGCTTTACAATATTGCCTGACATTCACGCATCGACGGTGGAGTCAACCATGCACGGCAACAACCAGCTCGTTGGGAGAAGTAAGGGTTGGATGCATTGCTCAGGTGCACCTCGACACTCTAGCTAGCAGGAGCCGGGGATCAAACTAGCAACCTTGCGGTTACCAGCCATTCCACTCTACCTCCTGAGCTACTGCCGCAAGGATTTTGGTAAAGCCATTTAAATCGAACTGAACTGCCCAAACCCTGATGAAACTAGGCCATAAAACGTGACGCCTGCACCGCCAATGACAATTAGCGCGCTCTGGCCCTCCCTCGTGCGGCGCACATTCCCCCACTGTCTCCGTTGATGCATGGGGGGCTATTCAATGAACACGTTGTGACGGGGGGGCAGGACAACCTTGTGGGGGGGGGGGGGGGGAGGATGGCCTCCAGGGTTCAACCACCAGCCACTTCCCTCCACGTTTCGATCAAGCCTCCGGTTAACCAGAGGGGCTGGCACACTTACTGCAACCATGCCGCACCCAGGGGTGACTAATCCCTGGACCTCTGCGGCCACAAGCTTTAAGCGCTAACATGTGTTCCCGCGGTTTGATATTCGGTGGGCGCTCTAATAAATGTCATGTATTTACCGCGCCAAATCCCGTGTCCACCCTGAGCTCCCACCGCCGAGAATATTAGAGCGCGCAAAACGAACAAACGGCAAGGATGTAATCTGGGAGGAAAGCGCTGTTAATCGCTCCAGATACAATCGAATGGGGCAAAATTCTTCCAGTAATGGGAATGGCGACAGTGAAGGACTGAGGGTATACAGTTATCTTTTTCTTCTTTTTTTTTTTTTGCTACAAGCTAACGGATGGTAAAAAAAATAATACAAAAGATAAAAGGGTGGCAGGGGGCTTGACTCGACAGGCCCTCACTATCATGGAAGCGGCAGTATTCAACCTCCACTGGGTTCATCAGGGGTAGGAATCCTTCACACAGCCAGAGGTAATGCTCCGGGGAGAAAGGATTGTGGGGGGAAAGGGTGAGATGGGGGTGGAGATGGGGGGGCTTCTGCCCCAATGCTGCTGCTGCATTGCTGCTGCTGCTCCACATTGTCAGACAGCACGGGGAATTCCTTCTCTGCCAAGCTTTTAAAGAACCATTACTGTAACTGAGTGCCCCGACGCCGGCCTCCAACGGAAGTACAGAGGGGATACGACCGGATAATCCCGGCCACAGCCCGCGCACGCACAAATACACGCACACACTGACACACACTCTCAATCGCTCACACACACACACACGCTCTGATAGGTCCTACAGTGCACTGGGTAACATGTGAGGGATTCGCTAGCTTGCCTTTTGGTCCAAAAATAAATGATATATTTTACAATGAAATATTAAGAGCACCTGACCCCTTCAGAGTTTGGCTAGTGCATAGTGCTTCCTAGGGCATGGGCGATGGGGAAAAAAAAATAAAAATTTGCACCAGCATGCATTCATTCACCACGACACGTTGTCTAAATTGCTATACAGGTGGGGCTTAGAACAATAAAGTAGCTTTGGGAATTTATTTATTTATGAATTAGAATTGGTTTTATCTCATCCAAATCACTGTTTCTCTCTGTCTAGCTGTTTAACCCGTAATAAATATATTTTTTTTCAAAGAAGACGCACTCATACACAGGACAAAATAAGACCAATTCCTCTCCATAGCCTTTCTTCCCTTATTCTACAGTGAAAGTTGTTTTTTCCAGGGTTATGGCTTCAGGGGTGTGACCAGTGTGAATGTTCCCCACCTTTTGAACCACCATACTTCTACATTTCTATCTCAAAGTCGCACAGGATATGATCGTAAAATGAGTGAGTGAACTCACGGTCCACTGGAGGGAATGATTTATTGGAAGTTAATTCAATGAGCCCCCCCCCCCCCCCCCCACACTCCCAACCCCCCCCATCCCCCTAACAATAGCAACAATAACAAAGTGTAATTAGCTAATGAAGATGATATAAATATCTCTACAAACATATTTATTCACCCATTTAACCGTTTTGGATAAATGTGAAGGGAATATATATATATATATATATATATATATATATATATATATATATATATTTTAATTACCTGCACCCAATAAATGTGCTTTTTTGGTTTTGTTTATTAGCAGAGTGTTGTTCCTCAGGAGGCCTTGAGCGCTGAGCATATTGCCTTGTCTCCGTAATGTGCTTATTCTTCTGTGTACAGAGAATGCAACAAACTTCCAGCAGGCAAATTCCAATTCAATGAAAGAACCCCAAGGGCGTGCGCAAATAGAAAAGCAATAAAAGATATCCGGCAGATAGGTGCTATCTGAAGTCATCGTACTGCAAAGCATGCATTATGCCTTTGTCCTTGACACACACACACACACACACACACACACACACACACACACACACACACACACACACACACACACACACACACACACACACACACACACACACATCACACACACACACACACACACACACACACCACTCTGCCTCTACAATAGCTTATTCTATCATATGAGAAAAAAACGTGATTACAAGATTGCTTACCTGGGGAAAAAAAAATACTAATAAAACTAGAGATGTTGTCCAGAAGTCATCATCGTTGAAGTGGGGGGGAGGCAATCTCTCCATCCCGAAATTATTCTGCTGTTTCAATGAGGTTCTAGTTTTGAGCCAAGGCCATAGATGAGTTCCAGTTGCGGTTTCCGACCTGTCCCTTATTACCATGTTGGTCGACCGGCGCTCAGGTGGCCTACGAGTTTTATATCCGACAGGGAGATCGGGAGTAGCCACAAAAACTAAAGAGCGACATGGAATTCAAGTGAGTCACTTGTTGCAGCCACCCGTCAGTAACACCTTACTGACGGATCGTGTTAAAACGCTAAGCTGTTGCCTCTTCCACGTCTTTTCGCGCGTGTGCGTTCATTAACAATACTTACACTGGTGTTAAATCTGATGATCAGTGTTACAAATGTAAGGTTGGTTTTCCTATAATTTATGTTTTGCATGTGACATTATTTGAATGCAACTAATCAAAACATAAGCATAACATAATTCCATAAATTAAAAGGCTCCACTTGCCTCAGGTGAATTGAACAACATCCATGGCAAGTAAACAAGGCAAACTAAAGAATACATGCATGAATATGTAACTGCCTGTAATCTTGCATGTGTAAAGGATGCATGTTAACCCATGTATACAATGTTTGGAGAAAAAGTGTTCAAAACAAGAAAATGCCAACACTGCTGAGATTGACTAAAACTAGGCCACTAAAAGGTGCAGACCATGCAACCAGGTGTGAGTCTGTCCACCCATATTTATGATTAATAGACCATCTGCATTTGGGCAGTCTATCGGGGAGATTTCTGAGGGGAAATATCCATAATTCACTTGCAGTTGTGATGTCATGAAATAAATAAAATATACATTTTCAGTTCAGCCCATTATGGCTAATATATCTCAGACATACAATTTGGGCCCTTTTTAAAGAGCCAGTGAACCCACTGTTTCAGATTCGAAAACTGAGATTTAAAGAAATGCATTTTGGGTTTTGAGTTTTAGGAAATAGGTGGGCTGTGTTATGACCCACGCCAACCTCATGATACGTTTTTAGGACTGTCGTTGTGTATGAGCGTTATAATAAGCGATATTGAATATGACAGGTGACACACACCGTAGCGTTATACTAAAGGTGTCCAGGAAGCCTAACCCTCACTCAAACGTGGACATTAAATACATTGCAGCTCAGACGGAGCTTCACCGTGTTGAAGTGTTTAAAAAGCCAAACTTTCTCTTGGACGCTGCAGTCAACCGCTGCCCAGACAGAGCTCCACACGTCCACTGGCACTGCCGTTACCCCTAGGTCGCAAGGACTGAGTGCCTCGGAAAAGGCACTCAGACATCACGAAAGAATGCCACTTGTGTTGGAGGCAGAGTGGAATTGTTCAAATAGAATTGTACCCCTTTTTTCTCAAATTTCAGACTTAGTTCAGTAACAGTGATGGAATGGCCTAGATCAGTGGTTCCCAACCGGGGGGGCCCGACCCCCCGAGGGGGGCGCCAAAGATCCAGGGGGGGTCGCGAAGCCCTCTTGATTTTAAGGGGTTTAATAATTTTAATGTAATTAAAATGTTAAATAAATGAGTAAGTGTTTAATTCATATATATGTGACAAAATCAACTAAATTCAAGGGCCACATTAAACATTTATTCGTGTATTTAAATAGGTAAACAAATAAGTTATAGGCCGATATCACGTGTCACGTGTGACGTGAACGCCTCTCGTGCAGCAGCCATTGCCTAGCAACGTAAACAGAGCTCAGGCAGAGATGGCGAAGCGTCAGGTAGAGGAGACTGCGGAAAATGTCAAAAAGAAAAAGAGGGGCTTCCAAGAAGGTTATATTGAGTTTGGCTTCATAGAAGCAATGGATAAAATTAGAGCTGAATGTATATTTTGCCACGAGAAACTGGCAAATGAAAGTTTGAAGCCCTGCAAGCTGAGGCGACACCAGACAACTAAACATCCCGAGACGGTGGGTAAACCCAAAGAGTTTTTCATCCGAAAAAGAGAGCTTGTTGTCACTAGCAGGCCCCAAAACATAAAGGAGAGTTTCTTCAGGGCAGGAAGCGACCAGAGGCAGGCAACGGTTGCATCCCTTGAGTGCTCTCTCCTAATTGCCCAAGCCAAAAAGCCACACAACATCGGCGAAACACTGATTAAACCTGCGTGCATTAAAATGGCTGAGATACTGTGTGGACCGCAGGTGGCTAACAAATTTAAGACTGTACCACTATCCAACAACACAGTGAAAGACAGGATCGACAGAATGGCAGGGAACGTTGAGAAGACACTCGTTGAAAAAATCAGGACACGCCCGTTTTCAATCCAGCTGGATGAAACTACCACTGTGGCAGAGGAAGCAATTCTCATTGTGTATGTACAGTACATTGAGGAAACTGAGCTTAAACAAGACATTCTTTATGTCTGTTAATCTCACAGCCACCACAAAGAGGAAGAGGATATTTTCCGGTGTAGTCGACACGTACTTCACAAGGCACAATATTCCCTATGAAAATATAGTTGCATGCTGCACAGATGGAGCCGCCGCAATGATGGGGAAAAATAAGGGCTTCAACAGCCGTTTGAAGGAGAAGGCTCCGCACTGTTTAGTGTTTCACTGCATGATACACAGACACGCACTGGCTGCCAAACACCTCTGTGAAGACCTGGACGTAACCTTAAAGACTGTGGTCAAAATAGTCAACTTTATTAAAGCTCGCCCGGTCAACAAAAGGATCTTTGCACAGCTGTGTGAGGATGAGGCCCACCAGACACTTCTCCTCCACACCGAAGTGCGCTGGCTTTCCCGCGGCAGAGTGTTGGTGCGTTTCATGGAACTTAAAAACCAAATAAGTGAATTCTTAGCCGTTCATAACCAGAAACTATCCGACGAAATGACCGACGAGTTTCTCATTAAGACTTCATATCTTGCGGAGATATTCAGTCTGTACAACGAGGCAAACAAACGCATGCAGGGCGCGGATGCCAACGTAATGGAGTGCAAAGAGGCAGTGGATGCGTTTGTGCGTAAAGTGGAGTACAGGAAGAATAAACTGGGAAAGGGGGACCTGCAACAGTTTCCCTTGCTACAACAACAGTCAGGGGGGAAGTTATCTGATGCTTTGGCCAGACAATTCACCCGCCACATGGAGCAGCTTCAAGAGGATATGCACTCGCGTTTTTCGGATATTAATGAACATGTCTCAAAAGACGCATGGGTGATGGACCCATTTCTCGCTAAAGAAGAAGATGTGGAGCACCTCCAGGCTGAGGATGAGCTCATGGATATAAAGTCCAACTCTCTCTGCAAGCGATTCTATGATGAGCATGGATACAAGCGGTTTTGGCTTGTGAAAGGGCCAGGAGTCGCTCCTAGGCTTGCTCATCATGCAACCACCAGAGTCATCTTGCCATTTGCCACAACATACCTGTCAGAGACTGCTTTCAGCGCTCTGGTCACCATAAAAACAAAGGCACGCAACAGACTTGATGTGCACAGTGACTTTCGTTTGGCTGTTACCAAAGTCACACCAGACATCCCATCACTGGCTCAAGAAATACAGTGTCAGAGCTCTCATTAAAAGCTAGGCTGCCTGGTATGTATGAAAGTGAAATGAAAAGATGATCATAATACAACGAAAAATGTGTTCCTAGTACAAGTTCTGAAGTTTATGTGGTCATTTTACACATGTTTTTCCTCATTGCTCCATGCTGTTGCTGTTTTTTTATTTTAGGAAATAGGTGGGCTGTGTTATGACCCACGCCAACCTCATGATACGTTTTTAGGACTGTCGTTGTGTATGAGCGTTATAATAAGCGATATTGAATATGAAAGGTGACACACACCGTAGCGTTATACTAAAGGTGTCCAGGAAGCCTAACCCTCACTCAAACGTGGACATTAAATACATTGCAGCTCAGACGGAGCTTCACCGTGTTGAAGTGTTTAAAAAGCCAAACTTTCTCTTGGACGCTGCAGTCAACCGCTGCCCAGACAGAGCTCCATACGTCCATGGCACTGACTGTACCCCTAGGTCGCAAGGACTGAGTGCCTCGGAAAAGGCACTCAGACATCACGAAAGAATGCCACTTGTGTTGGAGGCAGAGTGGAATTGTTCAAATAGAATTGTACCCCTTTTTTCTCAAATTTCAGACTTAGTTCAGTAACAGTGATGGAATGGCCTAGATTACCATGTCGACGATCATATAAGACAAATAACTGTCTTATACAATTGGTTTTGGGTTCACTAGTTTTGTGTTCACCTGTTCTTCAAATTGTACACATTTGTGTTAGTCTGCAAACTTTAACGAAGCTAACCATAGTGGCAGCCCTATCTATACACCCTGAGCTCACCCCCCGAGACTTACCCATGATCCTTTGTAATGTGCCCTATGCTGACCCATGATCCTTTGTAATGTGCCCTATGCTGACCCATGATCCTTTGCAGTGTACCCTACTGGTGACCCATGATCCTTTGCGGTGTACCCTACATGCTGACCCATGATCCTTTGCGGTGTACCCTACATGCTGACCCATGATCCTTTGCGGTGTACCCTACTGCTGACCCATGATCCTTTGCGGTGTACCCTACTGCTGACCCATGATCCTTTGCGGTGTACCCTATTAGAGTTGTCCTACTGGGAGTATGGTGCCAGTGAGTAACTTTCAGGTAACTTTCCCCACTGTATCATATCATTATTCCCACAGTTTGCCTGCGTCGAGCGTACTGCCTCTCTTCGTTTAGTACACCGTCTACTTTAGCACATACTCAAGTGAGTGCAGGAAGCAAATTACCTGGGGAAGATAGGCTATAAAGTGAGAGATAAAGAGAGTATAGATAGAGCTACAGGGAAGGCATAGGAGGGGAGGGGGTACAAAAAGAAATGAAGACAAAGAGAGTGATAAATATTTTCAGACAAGCTAGTGTACGACCAGACGAAGCATTGTTATGAATAACTGCACTTTTTGTAAAGTGTAATTAAGATGGTTTTCTGTTACTGTTTAAAGCCGACTCTTTAAATTGATATATTTTAATCACCGTAATAATAATAATAATTGCCTGCAAAAGAAGTTCACCTTTGAGAAACGTTTACCCAGCCATCCACATGCGCAACCCTGCCAGTCCAGCAACTACCGCTGAATTTGCAAGTTTCCGTGATAATAAAAAAAGCACTTTGTTACCTTATGTGGACAAAATGGGTTAGGAGTACAAAAGAAATAGAACGTGAATTTACAAAGCAATGTAATAATACAATCAAGATTGTCCTAATATAAATAACAAAACTTCTGTCAGTTGAGAGCTCAATGTATGGAAGCACTGTGACATGTGAGGTTATTCTCCTATCGTCTAACAGGGAACCGTCAACACGAGTGTTTCTTAGAGTGATATCCAGTGTGATCATGAAGCCAGCCGTACAGCAGCGATGCGCAAGCTATAGGGAGACGCTGCCTGTTTGAGTGCCTCTCCCTTAAATAGGCTCAGGCCCTGTCTTGCCAGGTGCTTATTATTAGGGCAGACTCTACCTAATTGGCCTTTTGCATGCGCAGGGAAACAGAGTACCGATTTTTAGACGGGCAGACGGATCCCACGCCCGTACCAATCCAGACACTGATCAGATCCCTTATGGCAGACATTTTGGAGAAAAAAAAGAAAGTGACATTTCTACCCGGTAATTGACGTTACTTCGTCACCTACATGGATGGTCTAAAATATGTCTGATAGGCTAATAGGACGTTCCTTTAAAAAGATTTGTGTTTTGTAATAAGGTCAGTGTTATGTCATGGTTATTCCACATTTTCCGCAGTGCAAACAGTGCACTAGAAATTTTTTGCTTCGGCGAATAAAACTTTTTTTGTACGAGAATTTTTTGTAAACAACTATAACTAAATTATTATATATTTCACTGGTATGTCTATCATCAGTATAACAATGGCATGTTATGGCAATGATGAGTTGAAAAAAGCAACTATAAGCCATCAGAAAACAAAACTGTCATACAGTGTCCATGCTATACATTTCAGTCTGGCAGAGATTCCTGTTCCTTTAAGCCCAAATATAGATTTCTAACCAGCCGACACATAAAACGCAGCACATGTTCAACATTGAGCTTTTCAACATAAAAGGCAGACAGGCACATTGGCGACCCCTACGATGGACTGCATTGCACCAAATACACATTGATCCATAAGCTTTATCTTTCCTTTAAATTGACTGTGGCCGTGCATTGTATACATTTTCATCAGTTCATGGAGAGACTTGAATCTTTTCCTTTCTCAGTCATGTTCCATTTTAATTGTTTTATATTAACCTTACCCGCTTTGACTTTGATGTCGAGCCCCTCCCCGACCGTGCCTTGTGTCACCTGCCTGCTATAAACAGATAGGTCTCTCTAAATAGGATTTTCTCCCTGGATGCAAGATGAAAATAATCCACTTTCTAACGTGGCCAGCAAAGTTCCTAATTTTCCCTAAGTGCCGGCAAGTCCGGCACCTTGCTTAGCTCTGCGTTTCCTAGGCGAAGGCTATGCAGCCCATTTCCACGCACGCAATGTTCAAAGGGAACATTCAGGTCCAAGGTTCCCTGAGCCCATAACATAAGGACATAATGCTGGGGTAGGAAAGAGGCTCGTTTTGCACAGTATCCGGTGAACCCATTATACACGTCTCCAAAAAGCTCTCGCTTTCGTGTCCAAAACTAGTCTGATAAGAATCTTCTATTATGAAATTAGGACTCTTTCTCAGTTTGCTGCTCTTGCTGTAACGTGACCTTATCTATTGGGGGATGAAATCATATGTTCCAGTGCATTCATACTCTTCTATTCACCCTGTTTGTGTATAGAAATGTATAGGCTTTATTCTGTCCCATGAGTTTTGAGAAGAGATTTGGATTGATCACTTGTGTTGAGTGGCAATAGGTGCATTCAGAACATCTATTATTCAATAATATATGTATTATTCAATAATATATGTATACAGATGTATTCCAACTACTTTTGGGTTCAGAAACACAATGGACTAACTTTTAAATGGCTTCTTATATACACACATTTATTTATTTATTATTTATTATATTATTTATTTTTCTATCTGTCTAACAATTTTTTCCATCCGCCATATTTTTACATTATCCTACGTTATGTCAGAAAGGTCCTCCCATTCAAACCCAAATAGTCAAGAGTGAACCCACACACTACAAGGAGTTATCGAACAAGAAGTTTTGGTGGAAAGCTGGAAGGGGAGGCGGGGGTACAGAAAAAAGAAAGGCAACAGTCACTCCGAGCCAGCCAAGTCAAGAATTCAGCAAATCTCCTGGCAATTAGAGGTGTGTGTGTGTGTGTGTGTGTGTGTGTGTGTGTTGTGTGTGTGTGGTGTGTGTGTGTGTGTGTTGTGTGTGTGTGTGTGTGTGTGAGCGCCTCGTGGCGTGTGTGGTGTGTGTGTGTGTGTGTGTGCCCGTGCGCGTTTGTGTGTGTCCGCGTTTGTGTGAGACATCCGACACACCGCCCAATCAAATGCTGACGAAAAGCTGCATGTCACGCCTTAGGACAACCATGGCAGCCATTTGTAGACCCAGTATAACCACTAGGACACAAGGGCCCTGCAAATGAGAAGGCCTGGGCTAATACCCGTATTCTCTCTCTCTTTCAGTCTCTCTCTGTCCCGCTCTCTCTCTCTCCGCTGCCTGGCGCTCTCCACTCTCTCTCCAGGTGTCAGGGTTGAAGTCTGAATAGTAATAGGGGCTGGAAGCTGCCCCGATTGCCGGCCGCTGATCCTGTCTGTGGTCGTATATCTGGTCAATAGGGGGGCGGGCTGGAGTGAATACCAGCCGTTAACTAAGACTCTGGGTCCCTGTGAGTCACGGGGAGAAGAGAGAGCTTCCCCGCAAACGCCGCCACCTCCACCACCACCACCACCACCACCCCCCCCCCCCCCCTCCTCTTTCTCCGCCTCTGTGCAGAGCGGTGAAACTGTTCAGCAGGACTGGCCCCCTACCTCGCAGTGCGGATCAGGGTTTTAAAAGGACTGATCTTGGCTTTCACAAGTTTTTCAATTCATCGGGCTTCGCTTCTGCTTTGAGTCCCTTCCTTTTGGTTTCAGGGGCGATTCCCGTGTTCGTTAGGGTGTTTGACTATTTTCATCTAAAGAGCAAATGCTGGCGTTGACCTTTGGGGCCTTTGTCCATTTGTGTTTTGAAGAACTGTGCATGTCTGTACTCGACGTTAGTGTTACTGATCATTTTCTATCAGCGATGACGGTTTCTTTATTAAGTTAACATAACAAAGGGCAGAATAGACATGAAGTCAGACTTTAGGACTCGCAGGCCAAGCGTTCTGGGTTCAAACCCGCTCTACCTGTGAACCCTATAGCTAGTCATTAATGACCGAAAAACAGAAATGCTGCCTTTGGATACGATTCTGTTTTTAATAGAAAATAGGCAATTATTTTAAATAAACTTCTCTCCTGTCGTGTTTGTGGTGGGTGTACACAAGAACAATTATTCAAATCATGTAGAATCCCCCTGCAATTCTATCATTCTCCCTGGGATACTCATCCTCTTTAACAAGCCTACCAAGGTCATAATCTGCAATTCCCAGAGAGCCTTACATAAAGCAGCTACACCCTTTGACTATAACTAGCACAGAACTGGACCCAAATGGCATAAGGCACTTTCACGGGATCAAATATAGCTGGGCGTGCATTTTATCCTTGTTCACCATTCTACAGAGGCTACAGACATCTTCTGGTGCTGTTTTCGCTCTCATAAATGGATAATTGGGGCTCTGGTGTGTGTGTGTGTGTGTGTGTGTGTGTGTGTGTGTGTGTGTGTGTGTGTGTGTGTGTGTGTGTGTGTGTGTGTGTGTGTGTGTGTGTGTGTGTGTGTGTGTGTGTGTGTGTGTGTGTGTGTGTGTGTGTGTGTGTGTGTGGTGAAGGATCCATGCAGACCGAGAATCCGTTAGTGCCCTCGCTGCTCTGGCGATTGGTCATACATCCAGCGAGCGGAGAGCCGGCCAACGACGGCTGTGTCCCAGCAGAGGTGAGACCTGCAAGACCTCTGGAATCAATGTAATTGAGGGAAGGGGGCTTTGCAAGCAGAGCCCGCAGCACTTTACAAACATCACTCCACAAGCCCATACTAGGGCGTGCACTCGGAGGGCGCCTCCGCTCTCGACGGCTAATCCACCGCGCGTAGCCCTCCACTAAATCCATAATATATGCCGACGGACGGATTCAGGGAGGAATGTTTTAATGATAGGTGAGGCACTTTTGTTCTTTTTGCGGTAATTTATTCGATTTATTCGATGATGTCATATCGTGCTCCTGGCTGGGTTGGACCCAAATATACACACCTGGGGGTGCCCCGGCGGCACAGCGTGTACCCTTAAGGCTCAGACCTTACGGCAGAGACCCGGCTTCCACGCCTGCCTCCGGTCATTTGGGGCACGTCCTCCCCTTTTTCCTCCCCTTTACATTCGGCTCCAACTCTCCTGTATGTGCCATGAATACAGCACGAACAAATGGAAGGGAAAAAGTCTTTAAATATATCTCTACACACACCTGTGAGTGAACATGGAGGATTCTGTATGTGGATTATCCTGCCGCGTCTTGCATATGTTGTTATTTTATGAGTGCTTATTATACAGCTACGGGGTGCAGGAAGTTAGAGCAGTGAACGTTCTCCATTATATCACATTGTGTTTTCGTTGTAGGAGTGTTGCCAGCCTCCTAACATCCTATTATGTTTGTGCATCTATCAGAGTAAAAGCTATGGGTTCACCCCGGCTGCTGTGAGACAAAGAGACTTTTATTTTTGTGTCAATAGCTGGTCGCACAAAACCAAGAGAATCAATATTTTTTTAACGGGCATCCAACACAAAAAAGATACTTGCCACCCTTCCAAAGTTTTGTTCAATATCGTAGGGACCAGTAATATAACTAATATTTTAAAAAGTTGCAAAATCAATAGTGTTTGCTGCAGGAAAAAAACACATTCACATTATGTATTATTTTGATGCTGAATGCATTAGTTTGGACAAAAAAAAAGGGTTGCTGGAGATATAGTTTAAATTAAACAGATGTATTATCTACCATTCTCTATAGCAATAGACGTATAATAATCATCATATTTTTTATTGTTATATAATTCATATTGTGATTATATAATAACAACTATAATGGTTGTTCTGTACAGGGCCAGAACGTTACAGGCGTCCACCAACTTGGATACCACCAAATCTTACTTGAGGCTACATTTTCAAGCTAGAGTGTGCGTTCCCCTTTTAAAAGCAACCAAGACTTTGGGAATGTTATCGTGCTAGATTTTCAAGAGTAACTTTAGACAGAAATCCATTCGAGCATTTCCAAAAGAAAAGCACGCAAGGCCATTCTGCCTAAATATTTCAGATGTCCATTTTTTATTTTACTGCTTACCTTCAATTTAAAATGTCGTATTCTGATTGCTCTCAAAGCCTGACATTTAGCCGGGGATACCTTTTCGTTTCAAACGCAGATCCTATCATTTTGGTAAAGGCGAGCTCGGTAGCCTTCACTGGATGGTAAAAAGTAACAGTGTGCTCATCAATTCTCTTTTAAATAAAATGCATCCACATCTATGGAGTTAGTTTGCGCATTAACAGAAAGGTCTGCGCCGATTTGCAAGATGGAAGACAGCAAAATATATTAGTCTTCAAAGGGCATCTCTTAAAGAGATGTTAAGATGTGTAAATGACCGCATTCTTCAAAGGGGACAGGAAATAGGGGAAAGGAAAAAAGTAGATTTGCATGTCCATTTCATCTGCCCGCTGTAAAGACCATTGGTACATCAAGGATCTCTAAGTGTGCATATTTGTGTGCTTTACAACCTCTTTTACTGCTGTAAGAAAAAAACGTTCTAGTATTGAAAAAATGCAATGGTTTTGAGTTCAACATCCAATAACATTGTTGTAAATGACTGAGAATTCTCTGTGTGGCTTTTGTCCAGATGTTTTTTATAGCCTGAATGGAAGCTGTGTTTGGTCTCGAGTGGTCACAACACATGATGAGCTTTACAAGTTGAGTGTTGATGCACAAGCTAGCATTGAATGCTCCGCTGGACGTGGTGGACCTCTCGGACTCTCCACCCTGACACTGTGCTCAAAGTGCAAACCATTTCAAGTTTGACACTGTTGCCTCTGACCAACTGAAGTCCGTCCTATCAGAGTACAGCTTTATTTGACAGTCCAAAACCGGGTGAATCTAAACGGCAACGCCTTTCTCTCTAACTTAACACTAATACCTGTTCTATGAGGACTAAAGACTTAGCGTCAGTCTCACACACACACACACACACATACACACGCACGCATGTGCACACTCGCACACAATGAAACCCACACACGCTTTGCTTGACGCTTATCATGTGTTTGCCGCTTCAGTGCAATCTCCGTAGCCCAGCGGAAGAGCGTTGGTTGTATGCCTGCGTGGATATATTGGTAAACATGAAATTCGGATTGCGTCGTGGAATTATTATGGCTTCGGATTCATTTTGTCTGTATTCAGGCTAGCAACACCGGGAATATAAGAAGCCCGGGCAGGATAATCTAGTGGTAAGTGGGTTTGAACTCCCAGCTGAAAGGTCCAGGGTTGAAACCCCAACGTACGCTACTCTACGTGTAGACACCTTTCAACAAAGATGCCCTACCTGCTCCTGAATGGCATATACCTCAAAAGACATCCACAAAGACACTTGTAATAAAAGCGTCTCCTAAATGGCTGAATAGTAAAGTAATAGAAGTAACTTAAATATAAACATTAAAGTTCTGTATCCCCCACCCTACTGTTACAGTATCTGACTAATGCATAATTTATCACCCTGGAGTGAAAAAAGACATGAATACTAAAGTTTAATATTTGATTTTTCTTACCTGGCTCTCTGGTCAAAATGTCAGCTCTCTTTATCTTCTCTCAATCTAATCCACTTCCAGACTTACTTCCTGACATCGGTCTGTCAGGGTAATGTAGAACGTTTGTTTTACTGCCATTGTGGAATGACTCCTGAATTTAAAAATGTAGTGCAGAAGTTGCTAGAGTTTCAGTTTTAAGATGGCCATACAAATGAAACGATTCCGCAAAGTTTGAACACATTTCCATACTTACTTGGCATGAAGCGTAATGGTGTTAAGTTGTGAAAGAAAGAATGCCAAGTGTGTGTGTGTGTGTGTGTGCATGACAGATTGTGTGTGTGTGTGACAGAGTGTGTGCATGCAAATGTGTGCTTCCAAGTGTTGGATGGGAAAAATATTGGACAGAGGTATTTGTTGTGACAAACACAACCAGCACACTGAAAAAAAACATAATGGTGTCGCTTTATCAACACATGCTTGGCGAAACATATTTCATATTCCTTACAATGATTGTCCTATAGAGCTTAATATTGAATGGAGACGGTTAAAAATACAGGCATGGAGGTGATGAGAGGTGGAGGCTGGATGAGGCTATGTGGATAACAGACCAACATATCACTGTTCCCTGACATCTGCCACTTGGGAACACCGGACATCCCCTGTTCTCTCCGGAGACGGTCTTTGTTTTCTCCGGGACAGACTTTGTCTGTGGTGGCCTGTCCCTGGCTGGAGCCGTCTCCGGAAAAACGTCCCCATTGGAAAAAAAGATTGAGAGCCACTGAAAAACCAATCTTAAAGTGGAGAACAATAACGGTAGACGACTCCTATCCAATCCACGACTCGGTATTTCTTCTGGCTTCGTGCAAAACGTCCAGACTGAATAAACTATACTGTGCGAAGGACATGCTGACGAATCAAACATTTCTGGAAATATCACAGCTGAAAGAATAATGAAAATGTGTCCCTTCTTGAGAATTATTAACTTGAGAGGAAGATGGCTGCTTTTGGAATCAAAGAGTATGCAAAAAAAGGAACTTCAAAGTATAATCCTTTACCATTTAACTTTTTCAGTTTGTTTTTAACTTTTTTTTATGCGTGTGTGTGTGTGTGTGTGCGCGCGCGCGCACACACACACACACACACACACACACACACACACACACACACACACACACACAC
Source organism: Melanogrammus aeglefinus (assembly GCA_900291075.1). NCBI lineage: Eukaryota > Metazoa > Chordata > Actinopteri > Gadiformes > Gadidae > Melanogrammus > Melanogrammus aeglefinus. Next base: position 515,700 of record OLKM01000071.1, read on the forward strand.
ACACACACACACACACACACACACACACACACACACACACACACACACACACTTTGTGTGCGCCTGGTCTCTGAGGTACAACAGTGGGATCACCAATTAGAATAGAAACAGGCAGAAGCGGGGTTTGCGGTGAAATCAACTTGTTATTTATTTATAAAAACTTGTTATTTATTTATATGTCATCAGGGTGCCCTTTCTGGGTCTTCCTGGGATGGGGCCGGAGAGGAAGAGAGATAGGCCAAGGTTCGTGAGGTCTGTGGTCCCTGCCACTGACCTCTTTGCCCTAGCTCGGCTTGGGGTTCCTCTTCAGCTGCAGGCCTTCTCTTGGGTTTCAGCACGACACAATTCACACACCGACAAAACAGCTCTTTGGTCCACTTGAACCTAACTTCATTAATGCGGTTTGGATTGATCAAGAGGGTTGGCCACATGCCTCTTACCAGGAGACTGGCCTAACGTGTCTCTGGTCTCCACACGCTCCTCCAGCCAGTCTGTCTTCAGCCTGTTCTGGTGGAGTTAAAAGGCCCCCTGATTGCAGGGCTAGCACACCTGTGAATGGTAAGCTGAGACACCTGAGTGGGGCGGGGTCTCTATGACACAGCTTTTAGGGAAGTACCTCCCATCCAGCACCACACCCCTTGGCTGCCTTTGCCTGCCTTTGTGGCCCCCACGTGGCCATGTGGGGCACTGCTCAGCGGCTGGGACACCACAATATACACAGTTAAACTGTCTACTTCATCACCATGTTACGTTTTGTGATGTTACCAGCAACCCTTTTCAATGACGTAGCTTAAGTTCAACAGAGGTAGAGAGGCGTGTGTACGATATATACTGCCCACTGTTTGACCTCCATACAGAGGTGACACGTCCTCAAAGGTAAGCAAGGGGTAGGATGCCGTGGATGTAACGAGGTCGGCATTATTCTTTTTAATTGGGGGGGGGGGGGGGGTTTGTGGGTGGGGGGATGGCTGGGGTGAGGTGAGGCTGGCTGAGGGCTGATGTTTATAAGCCCCCCAACAGTACCTCCTGATAGCTGTGAGCTGAGCTCCAGTTAATCAAAAAATCCTGCTGGAAGATAACGACTGCCAGAGGCTCTGCCAGGTTTGCAAAATTTAATTAGCAGAACGGTAAATCTCTCGTCTATTATACTTGTGCTCAAACGCTCACAAATCACCGGCACCACTGGCGTTTCCCGGCACCAGCAGGGCCACGCTTGGTGGGTTCAGGACTCATAAGGTTTGTTTCTTAAACATGTGACACGGCCTTGAGGACCCACACACACACACACACACACACACACACACACACACACACACACACACACCACACACACACACACACACACACACACCACACACACACACACACACACACACACACACACACACACACACACACCCCTCGACCACACACACACACCCCTCGACCACACGGCTTCTTGACGGTGATGATGAGGGTGGGAGACACTTTCTCATGCTGGGACTGGATCTTGTTTACTTCTCAGAACAACGATAACAAGTGTCGCGGCGTCGTTATGGACTATGTTGGTTTCCCAGATGCAGTGTGGGTTGTCGGCATGTTTTTAGTTGCACCTCTCGCTCTCTCACACACGCTCTCTGTCTCTCTTTTCTCTCTCTCATGCTTGCTCACAAACAGGTTTACAGAGCAGTAATGACTACATGGTTGGAGGAGGAATCGGACAATATCCATGGTAGCTTTTTTTGAATTTCAATTTTGGTCGGGCTACACCACTGGGTGGATTTTCATTTTTCCCTTTCCCATGGCCTAACTTCACTATGTGACTGCGAGGTGAAAGGTCATCCGTTCCAATTTAAAATGTGTAGCAGAGCCTGCAGGGGCTGGAACATCGTAGTCTTGTCTTTGGTTTTGTTTAGGAATAAAGTTTTTTTTTTCCAATAAGAACTAGAATGGAAAACATGTCTTAAGCGTATTGGACATATTTTGACATTTTTCCAGACATAAATATGTTTATATGAATTTGATTCTATAATAATATGTTGGAAATGATTTAAATTTCTGTTGAATCACCCCTTGTACAATCAATTTGAATTTGAGCCATCACATGAATCTACCATGTGTCAAATTGGTTTCTTTACCAAGAAACCCAGAATCGTTGCGCTTAATTAGACATCAGAACCTTACTCTTTGCAAAGGCAGAAATGATGAAATGTTTGATTAGGAAGAAGTCCCGCCCTGGCATTGCACCCTGTTGAAGGAGGAGTTGTCAGAGTCTTACTTTTAGATTATTATTATTAAGGACATCCAAGAAAGTTGGATAGTTAGTATTGCCCCTCCTACCTATCCACATTTAGAATTAAGTCAAGAAAAAGGTCAACTACAAAGAAACAGGAAAGAGTTTTGATTTGATTGTGATTTAAGAAATGCAGTTGAATCCCAATCCAAGATCCATTGGGAGGAATCGTCTGCCTTCCTCCCCAATGCAAGGAAGTGGTGTGTCCATGTTATGTCCTTCTTCCAGCCAGGCACGTCGATATGATGACGCCAAAAACCCAATGATTTTCGATCATTTAAAATGGGACAGCATGCATCGCTCTGCGGCTGTCGAGACAAACAAATGCACCGGGGCCCATGCAAAGCCTAATGCACCGCAGAGAGGACATTGGAAACACATATCCTCTTTTATTTATGTGGTCAATACAGTCCATTAGGCTGGGGGATTTAAAAGCCACGAGCTTCCCCGCCTCCATTAATATTTCCCCTAACCCATAATACCCCTGGCTCTTTGTGGCAAGAAGGCCGACTTTGATTTCTGTCTCCTCAAATAGCGCAGACAAAAAGGGATGTTTTTAATGTTTTTGTCATTAGTTTTTTTTATAAACAGTCAGAGGCCAACTAATTTGACATGAGATGGAACGGTGTGGATCGTCTGGATATTAACTATCGATGCTGGTCGCCGTCGATCGTCCTGTGTCGTGTGTGTGTGTGTGTGTCGATAGTTAGGCAAGCGTCGTACAACCAGAATCGTTATGACAACCTCTTTGCCCCGGCCGCAGCCACAATTTGTGCCCACTGCTCCGTCTCCGTCTCCGTGCCAATCATTTTCACGATTCCACAGTTGATCACATTTTCCGCACGTGATTGATGCCGGCTTTCAGCGCATACCCCCACCATGGTGCGTATATGCCACCCACTCAATCTGTCAGAGTTTGAGACAAACTTCATCTCCAAAATGAAGAAAAAAAAAAAAAATCTGAAAACCGACAGGGGGCTCTAACTCAGATCACAACGCAGGGTTTTATGACTGAGGGTTGCCCCTCAGCGGCTCTCTGGAACAGGTTCCAGAGTTTGAGTTTCTTACGCACGACAATCAGCAGGTGACGGCTCAGTGTTTGATCATCCGAAAAACACCTGGAAATGTCTGGGTTTATTTTTTTCTTACACTGTGATCTACTGAACAGAGTGTCAGATAGGCTTTGAGCCACGCTCGCTACTCACGAGATGTTCTGATATGCTCGGGCGCATGTGAAGAGAAAGAGAGAACTGGAGATAGGATTTTACAGTTCGACAAACTGTTCACTTGAATCTTCTGTCTTTTTTAAAACGAATGAACCAGCTGCCAGTATAATCACTGTCTATCAAGCACAGAAACAGACTTTATGAACCCAAATCCTGGACAATGTTACTCTGTAAATGTCAAAAGGCCATTAGAAATCATTTTAAAACCCTTTGTGAAGTGTCTGCCAGATGATTAAGATCCCCAATCAACTTTTTCCAGCCAGTTGTAAGATCCCATATTGTGATGTCACAAATTGCTAGGCTTTTGAAATGGCTTGTAATGGCTCATCAACATGACACCTAATGGTAACGTAGGGTTATTTTAAGGCTTATAATTACAGAAGTCATGTTTAATTTGACTTAACTGTGTTGTGTGGGTTCAAGGAAGCATTTTTGTGGTGTACCACCCAGAAGGAGGATCAATATTGGGAATATGTAATATTATATAATATAATTTTATTATACTATAATATTTGCCATCTCGATGGAACAGTTATATCAACTTTAGCAACCTGCAGCCCCTCTCTGGCTTGCTCAAGGGACCGTAAAAATGTTTTGGTCTTATTGTACAATGTATATCTATTATAACCGACTGCCACAAATCCATTCTAAGGGTACACAACAGATGTAAAAGGAAAAATGTATGATCAGTACCATAAATGATTATGCAATTAAATTATGCATTAGTTCTGTATGTCTTGTTATATGTTATAGTACATACAATGTATACAAAAAACGAACAGTGTAATGACATTAGAATTCATTGGTAATTCATCAGTTCTAACAGAAAGGCCAGATTTACTGGTTGTTTTCAGCAGATTTATACAATAGTTTTGCCTTCAAAGTTTGTCACTTTGTATTTTGGAAACTCTTTGTACACAATTTAAGGGTCAGTTTTATTGCCTCTGTATTTAAAATATATTTTGTCTTTGACACACTGTTGCCATGGTGATAAAATAAAATACCCAACACATTATACAAGGAATTCCTATTATAAGATTTATTTTAAACCGACCATATTCTGAAGCGTTTCCTCTTGTTACCAGGCAACAGCTGGTCACATTAAGTTGATTCTAATAAAGTTGTGTGATTCTTTAGTTTTACTATTGAACTATTTTAAGGGAAGGTTCAAACAAAATCATAATTGCTTTCCTGAGATATTTCATAACATGGATGAAGCAATGTAAATAATGGACTACTTATTCAGACCTTTTATCTTTCTCCAATTTGATAACCTAATGCAGACAGAGTTAGACACGATTCAGCCAGAATGAATCTATTGTGTGAACCCACGCTCAAACTGAATCTACCATTAAATGTGAACACTTCACATTGGCTGTAGTTTTCTGAAATGCCGTCTCTACAACACTGTCAGTCTAGCCAGGAACCAAGCCAAGCGAGAAGAATAGAACAAGATTAACTGCAGGGACCCACAGATCGACAGATTTTGGGGCAGTTAAGGCCCGGGCCCACCAAGTTCAGGCTTGTATATTTATACAACTACAAGCTTCTCACTTTTAAACGCTTTATTACAAGGCAGCAGGGGAGCGCCTCTCCAAATAATATATTCATAAACCGCGGACCGTGATTAAACTCACAATCCCACTTTCTCTTTGAAAGTAGAGTAGTCTATTCCAAAAGTATGTAGAGTAGCGCATTCCAAATCAAACTTGAAATAAGGAGTAGCACTATTCCAAATCAAACTAGAAATGTAGAGTGGTAGGCCTACATTCAAAATTAATCTTTGAAGTTTTTTATTTGAATAGCCCATTCCAACTTTTGTAGCTAAAGAAGAAAAGTGTGGCCTGGCAATGTGGGTGTAGACTAGCAAGATCTGTCCATCATACATCTCAGAGCAAACAAGGTAAAAAAATGTGTGATGGCTAATACCGCTCACACCTTGGCCCCTATTTTAACGGTCTGAAACGCAAGTGAGAAGCGCCAAGCGCAAGTAGCTTTGTGGGCGGTTCTACGGCGATGTCACTAGTTTACCAGCACGAAAAATGACTCTTGCGCCCGGCGCATATCTAAAAAGGCTTGGTCTGAAGTAGCCTAATTACCCGTAGGTGTGGTTTGGGCGTAACGTAGAATAAACCAATGAGAGTGCCAGCTCCCATCCCCTTTAAGAGCCATGAGCGCATTTGAATCTGACGAATTGATATTTTGACAGCGCGTCTGCAGTCTCCGATGAGACAGATGCACATGAATTTCAAACTTCAAATGGCTCAGTTTATGTATAATATAATAATATGGCCTAATTCACACATGGAATAAGGTTTTCTTCCTCAACTTCAAATACTGAGTCCTATTTAATGTGGTTCTATTTAATGATATACGCAATACATTAGTTTCGTATTGTATGCATTATCGTTATCGACTTGTGTTCCTAATATGCATGTGTCCCCCCGTTAATATACATTGCCATGGACTGTATGATGCGTTACGTCTTTAGTTTGCATGTGTTTAAACAGATGGACACACACACGAGCGCATGTGTGTGTTACACATACACACATACGTGCCCGCATTCATTCATTCTTTTTAACACATTCGCGGTAAAATAATGTTTTCTCACGATCCTAATCCTAAAAGTTATGGGCATGTACACGATGTCTGTGTCAAGCAAATATGTGTTTGCTGTACGGTGTTTGCAGATGCATTGATTTAAAAGTACAGCTTATAACCGCTGTACCAGCTGTTCTTTCCCAAATAATTTACCAAGAATGTGTGGGTAGATGAGAGAGGCAAAGTGTATGAGCGAGGTGCACAAGCAACATTATGCATGTGCCCTTAGAATAGCATCTGAACAATGCGCCACTGACTTTAAACCAGGTATTTCCTGGTTTGTGGCGCAAGTGGTTTCTGAAACGTGAAAATAGCACCAGGGAACGTTTGCGCCAGAACACGCCTCCTCCTTTTGCAGAGCAAGATCATTCCCTAATATTCTGACGCGTGGCGCAGGAGGTAAAAGAACGCTCTGCACAAGTTGCAAACTAGCAACGACGCATGCGCCAGTGATTAAGTCAATTGCGCTGGATGCAAGATAGGGCCCCTTGTGTTAAAATAGGGATTATTTTAACTTATTCAATACCTTAAATATATCATTGTATTCACATGAACCACCACATCGCTGCAAATCTAATTTGGGCTAACGCACGCACACGCCCACGCGCGCACGCACACACTTTCCTGTCTGTGGATATGCATGTGTCTGTTAACTCATATAGCCTTTGTTCAGTAGCCTACCACATAGGCTCATAACGACTTGATCCTTTTATGTTGCCTTGTTGAACACATTAGATATGTTTGTGCAAGGAGGCATGAAATAAGAAAATAGAAGAAAAACGGGCCTTTAACCCTGCAACATATAGCAGCACCACAAATTCCTCCAGCCTTATATGAAGTGGATGCTCCATTATTGTGATGTCACAAAGGGATCGGTTTTTTAAAGGCTTATAATGGCTCATTAGCCACGATACCTGCTGCTAAAATATAGCTGGCCTTTAAGAACTAGCGCTATTGATTCCACAAAAACAAATTGCATTTGAATATCGCGATACAATATCATACATTACTGACCAAAAAGCAGGTAATTGCATGATATAATTTGCAACAATGTGTACTTATTAAATGTCCTTTTTCTTAATATTTTTTAAAAACAAAATATGCAATATTTTGTTGTTTGAAACGTGCTCTAAAGCACATTTTTTAGTGTAGAAATTAATTGAAGGCTATACAGTGACCTAAGTTCATTGGCCCATTTGAAGAGGAAACTGATAAATTCTAGAGAGATTCCATCATATTTTCTGTGAGTCTGCTTATGCTGGCCAATCAACAGCCAGTTGATGCCTACACATCCAGTGGATTTAATCAATTTAATAAAGTGACTTTCAACCTCATAGGCTATCAAAATGTTTTATTTCCAACGAATAGACGAGGCTAGTTTGACAGTATTGTTGCTGCTATGAGTGTGTTGAGGTACCAAGCATATTATATTTACTCTTGTGTACAATAAGAATGAAGTAAAAGCAATTCTGATTCTGATAGCAGATGTTGCATATTGCAACTTTAAAAAAAATCCAGAAATTCAAAAGCCTTGAGAGGTTATCTCGCCCGAGCCAGTGCAGTTGGGCTACTGTTCATCAAGGTTAGATGAGAGACCATCCATCCCTCTGACTGCCTTCCAGAAGATGCACTTCTGCTTATTCTGCAAAGACTCCATTATAATCTTAGAACACCCCTGGTGATAAGGTGAGGTTGCCCCTCCCACCTCACCATGGCGACACCGCAACCCTCTCTCCATGAGGCCGTAATCACCATTGCTTTTCCTTTCTCGACCAGCCCCTGCCTCGGCCACATGTGATATTGATGGGAGAGGGAGATGATGATGATGAGCCATGATGATGGTCTGAAATTCCACAGAACAATCAGCATTTCCTCATCATTCTCATGAAGAACGTCTTCACCCATTGTCTGTGTCGTCAACCTCTCGCTCAAGTCCAATTTCAGTATATTGTCGTTTCCTGGAAAAAAGTTTTCTTTAAACTTATTTAATTCATGACACTGCATACTTAGCTAACGATCCCTTTAGTTTGACATCCGATTGTTTTTATAAACAATATTTTCCTTTGATTTAATTGGTGTGGAGCATGTGAATCACGATCGATATTTAACCCTTTTTCATCGAAAGGAAGCCAAGTCTTTCTGAATTCTTTTTAACAAGGATCTCCTTTCACCAAACGCATTAATTCTCATGTTTGTCGGATCATTTCGATTAGAGGGCACTTTTTCAATCAATGTGAAATTGGCAAAGTGATAGGAGTTGTCACAGTGCGCACTGGAAATGAATACAGAATGAATGCCTTGTTTTGTTTGTTTGACAATAATGGGAGGTCTGGCCTACAAGCCTTTTTAAGCAATTGACTGACGTGCACTGTCTCTATTGATTGTCAATCAATTACAAAAATAAGCTTAGTTTTGGGGGAATATTACTTGGCTGAAATTGACACAATGGCATTCTGCTAGTCTTTGCTCTAATGGGGTGTGTCTGTGTGTGTAGGAAACGTCTTTGGAGCTCAGAATACAATTGTGTCAGCTACAAAACCCTTACTCCACTTAATCATTCCTGCTTACTGTGTGCTTTGTAATACCCCTAGAAAACTAGGCTTCATGAGTAATCAGCTAAAAAAGGCAAGGAAAAGCTATTTGGCAAATCAGGTCTCCCAGAATGCAGTAAAACATAGCTCTCAAATTCATAATTAATTGGGGAAGAAGGAAGAAGTGAAGTTAATGCATCGATGAATAGTATGGATACATATATATATATATATATATATATATATATTAAAACCGGGAACTTGGATTCATCGGCTCTATTCCTGTGTCAGGACAGTAGCAGAGCATTTAAACACACACACTTCTGTCTTTGTTTAATACCACTGCAGCAGAGCAAGGGCATTAAACAAAGACAGAAGTTTGTTTATGAGCAGCACGCTGATAAAACTGGTTCAGCGAGAGTTCGGAGAGTTCACGCTGCTGTCTATTTCTTCCCTTCCACTACCTTGCCGGCAGCAAGACAAAAACCTTTTTCCAGGAAACCATGCTGATCTTCTTCCTACTCTGTTTCTAACACTGCAAAATGCCTCCCGATCAGCTCTTTTCCAGAGTTATCTCTGTGTGGTGTCCTCCTTTTAGCAATGCTATGTGGGAAAGCACGGGTCACGAGCTGCCACAGTATTTTTCTCAGTAATGTGTGTTGCTTATTTTTTTACCGGAGCCAACGATGGCTCCTTCTAGGCAGGGGTCGCTTCCTTTAAGAAACTGTGCACATGGATATATTAAGAATTTTAAGAAGGATCTCATTTGAAAACATTATATAATTAAACTAGTAGGAATGCATCTGCGTCTGTGGATAGTTGTAAGCCAGAACTGACAAGACTCAGGCGTGATCTCCATGCCCTCTCTGTGAAGAGATCATCCAATTAGTCTAAATGTACGCTAAATTTGAAGAACAAACTGTCGCCTGTCTCGTCAAATTACGCACGCTAAGGTGGGACCTGACGACGAGAACGTGAAGCTTAACTTATTCATTCCCCAGTAACATGTCCAAAAAATAAAAAGGTCCCATTTATTCTTGCCTGTAATAGCAAAGGAACATCTGGTTAACTTTGAAGTCTAAGTTACAATACAAAATACAGGTATCCACTAGGTATAATAACCATCCATCTCTTGTTGTGTAAGCGCTTGGTAATTAAGCGTGCTGGTCTCTAGACCGCCACTAAGCGGGCGTGTACAACCTCCTAACTGCGTAGCCTAGCGTGATATAGATGATGTTGATGGAGTCACGTCGGAGCTAGTGGCTCTTATGAAGTGTTTCTGTTTATTCATATGCAGTCGGGGAATTGAGCGTTGACTTTGGACATGTGGGCTGAAGCTCCAACTTATAAAAAGCTGACATTGTGAGTTCACGCTCAGTGAGCTATTTAGTTTCTGAGCACAGAATTGTGTTGAGCTAATCAGTTGCTATTGCACCACTGGAGCTGCCAATGTCCTCACAATGTTAGGAAATCTGTCATTTAGAGTGTTTTGATCATAGTCCAGTATACTTGCTGTAACTGCAGATCAGTTTTAGTGTTATAATTCTAGTTAAATATATATAGTTATAGTGATCAGGTGGTTAGGCTGAAACTAAGGTAAAAGCACCAATCTACCTCTATTAATCGCACTGCTATTGCAGGTACAAGTCACCTGGTACACATTAAAACAGTGATATTGCTTATGTATAACCGCTCGTGCACATAAGTGTATCTAATGGTAGAATTGCCAAATATCGAAAATGAAACTGTTAGTGGGCCATGCCAATTCACAATATTATAAATCAACCAAGTGCTCGTCTTCCACCCAGTGGCCAGCACCATGCCATACACAGTATTGCTTATTAGTTTCTTAAAACCAAATCTCCATCTGTGTTCACAATCTTACAACCTCAGAAAATGTGTAAGTGAGTTCTGTTATCGTTGACACTCGCAGATGGTAGGACGAAGGTGGAGGAGATAGGAGAGGAGGGAGAGGAAGGTGGAGGAGATAGGAGAGGAGGGAGAGGAAGGTGGAGGAGGTAGGAGAGGAGGGAGAGGAAGGTGGAGGAGGTAGGAGAGGAGGGAGAGGAAGGTGGAGGAGGTAGGAGAGGAGGGAGAGGAAGATGAGGAGGTAGGAGAGGAGGGAGAGGAAGGTGGAGGAGGTAGGAGAGGAGGTAGACGAAGGTGGAGGTAGGAGAGGAGGTGGAGGAGGTAGAGGAAGGTGGAGGAGGTTGGAGAGGAGGTAGAGGAAGGTGGAGGAGGTTGGAGAGGAACTAGAGGTAGGGGGAAAAGGAAGGAGATGAGGAGGTAACGGAGGAGCAAGAGGAGGCGGTAACTGTGGAGGAAGAGGAGGAGGTAACAGAGGTGGAAGGAGAGGGGGCGATGAGGGAGGAGGAAGGAGAGGAGATAGTGGAGGAAGTAGCTTGAGTTAGAGGAAGAGGTGAGGGGGGAGGTAGGAGAGGAGCTTAAGAAAGAGGTAGAGGAGGATGTAGAAGAAGAGTTAGGGGACAAGGAAGGAGAAGAGGAGGTAAAGGGAGCAGGGGAGGAGGAGGTAGGTGAGGAAGGTTACAGGAGGAGGTGGGGAAAGACAAACGTTAGGAGGCAGAACAGGACTACGGGCTATGGATTGGTTGGATGATTCACCCCATCGATGGTGCGGCAGACTCAAAGTGTACGATACGGCACCAGCTATTCCAACTGGTTTTTGTCCCTCGCCATAAAATAACAATGCATCAACGATGTGTTCGCTAACAAAACAACCCATGACATAATACAGGGAACACTTGCTCTTTCTTTTTCGAAGCTGGTGGTGGAACTTGCCACGTGGCAAAGCTGCCTAAGGTGTGTACATGATCAGTGTCGTTCTTTATCACGGAAAGGTGGCGGTCGCTCTCCTCTACCCACAGCTCATGTTGAAACCTGTCAAACCCTGTGATGCAGTTCACACATGCAATAACGGAATTGCACGGATACCAATTTCTTCCCGCGGGTTGAAATCAATTAATTCTGACACCACCCCCCAGTGTCCCTATGGAGTATATAGAATGAGCCACGCGGAACACGAGAACATCAACCACTCCCACGACCCCAGTATGTAAAACCCGATGTAAAGTGCTGTAAATCAAAATAATTCAGCTATTGTTATTATTATGGTTATAATGGTTTTGGCGCCCTCTGGTCCAGAAGGGAGAATGAGAACGGATCCCACGGGGACCCTAAAGGTTTATGATACTTAGTGCGGTGAATAATTCATTCATACATTCAGAATAGGCCAGGATTTATTAAATGCTGAACAGTGCTACCCCGTGCACCTATCATTATTCACTGTCAACAATATGCAATATGCACATTAGCTTGGGGTGTGAATCGTCCATGCAGATGGTTTTTCCCAGTGCTTGAACACTGAGGTATAAGCTGTTGACGGTTTGTTCACTGTAACATGATTTATTTATTCCTTCATTTATTATTCTATTCATTCACTTTTTGAGGAAGGACCACAATGGATGTAATAAACATGTAAATTAAAGTCTTATTTAAAGAGACGGGGGACCTGATCTGAGCTCTTCAATATTAAAGGGGCTTTGTTGTTCGATGCTTAGCAGTTAAAATGAGCTGAAATGTAGACCCCAGACAATGCAACAATTATTCTATTATGTTGTTAAATAATGTCATTGTCTGAGCATAGCTTTCTCAGAGTCTATAGTTTAAATGTGCTTTAAATGTCTCCATAGATATCATTGTGCGATGGTACATCATCAAATTTATTTGACAATTGCATCATTTCCCATTCAGATTTATCTTTTTATGTCTGACAATATTCAGGCCACTAGCCTGTGTAGCGTACACTTCCCTCCCCGCCTAGTTGTCCTAGCATAGCCTCCCTGGCCTAGCCAGAAACAGCTTACATTAAAATACCGCATTAGTCAGGATAGATCACTGCTACCCTCCAAAAAAAAAAAAAAGATATTGACCGGCCCTGTCTTCAGCGAAGCTGAACAGCTGCCGTTCAACTGCGGATAAAAATGAAAAGGGGGAAAGCGAAAACTTCAGCGGGCTTCATAAACCCTGGAGAGAAACGGCGTCTGAACTACGTCCAGGAGGTGCCCGTCTCTCTGGCAGGGGTCATTCCGGGGTGGGGACAGGGCTGTGCAGGGCGGAGGCCCCAGGAGAGAGGGGAGGTGGATGAAATCCAGCTCTGAGAGACTGGGGGGCCCTTTGGGGGGGGGGGGGGGGGGGGTGGGGGGGGGGCTGTCTCGCTTGACACACCTCTCAAACCCCAAGTGGACTGCCCAGGGCAGCACACCCTTGGACCTGGTCAGACCGGGCGGCGGGGGGGTAATGGGTTTCATCTGTGAGCAGGAGAATGAAGTGGATAAGGGGGTGGGACTCCCCGATCAACGAGGTACTGGATTCAATCCCCAATGTTGTGGAGGGCATCCGAGTGCAGTATTCCTGTCCCCTTACCATTAAAAAATAAATAAATAAAAAAATGGTAAGGGGACCCTATTAAATAATGTACGATTTTGTACCTTATTTAACTAAGGTATTTAGATACGTTAACTTATGAAGGTTACATTTAACTAATGTGTCATATTGAAACCCCATCAGTAAACATGAATACATTAGTAAATGGTTACTACAGAGTAGTTAACTTTTAAATGTTTATTAATGCATTAACTAATGTTGATTATTGTATCCTTATTACAAAGTGGTACCAACGTTCATACTTCTATCATGAATAAAAAAAGTGCAGAACTGCGCTGCTGTGAGTTTTTACACCCCTCTCAGAATTGACTCTCAGTTCTCCAACCTAATCGCAAAGAAATCTCAATCTCAAAGAAACGCATCAAAACAACATCATACTCTACCAGTCCAGAACACACTGTTTTAATATATCAAAAAATGAAAAGCTACCCGGGTGTCTAAAAATACTAATACATATATTGTTGGTTGTGAATTATCCTTCGCTGCAGGAGATTGTGACAAACAAGAGGAATGATGGAGGTTGCATTTCCCTACCGCTCCCTTCAGGGAGCCCGAGGAGTGTGGACTCATGGCTGCACATCGCTCAGCCTCCGGATGGCTGTTGATAGGGTGCTGATCCCGAGGTCAGCCACTGAGGGATAGCTGAATGACTAAACTACAGACAGGTTGTTTAATACAGACTACTAAACAGACGGGACGTTTAATACAGACTACTTGACTATAAACTACAGACGGGACGTTTAATACCAACTAGTAAACTATGAATAACAGACAGGTGTTTAATACCAACTACTAAACTATAAATAACAGGGTGATTTAATACCAACTACTCACACTGTTTGTTAGAGTCATATGGGCAGAAAGTTTACCATTTCAACCATCAATTTGATTTGCATAAATGCTGAATACAAGTTTAATTAGGATTATTGGGATAATTCATCTCGTATGAAATGTATATGCAAATCAAATTCATTCATGTACGAGAGTATTGAATGTACGGCACTAGTTTTATTTAGATTTCAGGTGTTGGGCCATTTCCCCCTCCCTTTTGGTACCTGCCGACACCCGTCCAATGGCGGGGAGGCTGGGGTGTTTGGATTGGCTGCGGCTGAGGCCTGCACCGTGCTGGTTCCTGGAAGTTTAAGGATGCCGCCAGACCTGGCAGGAGACGCCGTGCGGTTAATTTTAAATCACGTTGACTCGTTTGCATATTTTATTTACAACGTTGCGAGTTCTGTTTTCATGTGCCTTATTTGCATTTAGTTTGAGGGCCTTTAATGTATCTAAACCGATTTTGTTTTACTTTTGGTTCGCTTGCTTCTAAGTGGAGCTGAAAAAGGGTTATCCCTTTTTCTTGCACAACACCCGTACAACATACAAGCTCAAATCGTCCTTCATCTACTGCTGTGTTAACCCGCCTGGACCCTCCTGACCTCCGTTTTGAGACTAACATGTGAGTCGTGATTTCCCACCGACCTCCCCCTCCTTTCCAGACCTTTCAAACCATCAACGCTCAGACGCCCACTATATGCAATAAGTTTGATCAAAAGTATTTACTGTTTTTTATACCAACTACTGAAATACTTTGAAATATTACACCACTAACTATGGTCAGTGTGTGTAATAACGACTTCTAAACTACAGACACATGTTGTTAAATACAGACTACTTAATTAGTAAACTAGACTTTAATAGGCTACCCAGTATTTAACTTTTTATCCTCAGTTTGTTAATACAGACTACTGTTGTACGTTTTTGTAATACAAAGTTGTATTGAATGATCCATTTGAAATATATTCTAACTCTGTGGCTTCTGAATAACCAAAAGCACAAGGTATTTAAGAGACCACATTGTACCAGAAGGGAGCTCATTTCAAGCCAATTAGCCAGTTACAAGTCAATCTTTGACATCACGAGTGAGAGTGTCTGTCTGGAAGGCAGGGATTGATGGACTGTTCCAACTGTTGCTGTGGCTGCAGTTCATCTGTCCATCATAAATCTGTGGACGCTCACACCTGTCACATCACACAAGGGATGTATTCTGAGACGGTTTGTCATGGCTCCCTCCCTGTAGCTATGGCAATAACCACTGCACAACCAAACGATGAATCTCTAGGTAACGCACAGGGTTAGAAGCCCCAGGGTCATGGGTTTGATTCACACTGGGGCACGTATGCTCTTATGTTAAGTTAAGACGCTGTTTTTTTTTTTTAAAGCAAGCATAGGTTCACATCCTCCTGCTCGCCACTCCGAAGATGACTAACCGTAAGACTGATGATAGAGGAAGGAGTGGGCGGTGTACCTCTCAGTGGAAATGTCCGTAAAGAAAACGCTGAACAGGGGCCCCACGTACTGTATATAGGGGGAAAATGAAAATATGACCAATTACCATTACAAAGCTGACACTTTACGGCTGCTGCGTTCGCTGCTTTGAGACGCCACAGAGAGAGACTGCAGGCAGGCCTATAAATAAGGTGGGGAATGGTGTGTTTACTCGTCTGAAGGCAGATGCCTTGGAGAAGTGTTGACTTGTTTCTGATGAAGGGATTTGATAAAGCCTTCGCTGGTTGACAGCAGCAGTCGTTTTTTCCCCGGCGCCCCAGCCGCCCGGGTGACAATCATTGTCACTACGTTGTGTACTCTCTGCATCGTAATTGATTCATTTAACTGACACTTTGTTAGCCGTTTTGTTGTTGCTGCTGCTGCTGTTGTTGTTTTTTGTTGATATTCATATTTG
The DNA here is from genome assembly GCA_900291075.1 of Melanogrammus aeglefinus. Lineage (NCBI taxonomy): Eukaryota > Metazoa > Chordata > Actinopteri > Gadiformes > Gadidae > Melanogrammus > Melanogrammus aeglefinus. The sequence goes on from OLKM01000071.1 coordinate 531,534, forward strand.
ACGCTTGCAGCAGGGTCCGGGAATGACATTCAGTGACGTGGCATGCTGGACGCTGCTCTTCCAGAGAACCCGGCGCAGGACGCAGAGTGACACGGAGACGATCTGCTTGCAATAAGGTACTTTGGCAACTTTTTATTCCCAATTAGGCTTAGGAGAAACATGCAATCTTTTTGGTATTTAACTTGCAAGCTTATAGCAGACACAGGCATTAACTTTGCAGTGAAATAATGGGGAGGCCCATATTGCATTGACCTAAGCCATTTGAATCGTAATCCTTGTTATTAGGAGAGTTAAGTAGTGCCGGGCTGAAAAGATTCTTGATCAAATGTACAGTGTTAATGCATGGTTTTGTTTCTGTATCCTAATGCATCGCTTATTCAAATACATTCTGTCACCTTTGACGCCCATTCCAAATATACTATTGAGAGTAAATCAGACAAAACATTTTGTGATGGGAATCGTGACACAATGAACCACTGTAATGAGACACTAGAGGTATATATGGAGTATTTTTAGTCGGCCAAGCAATTTGATATTGAGACCCTGGGGCCACCCAGGGTGTGTTATAAATTGGCTAAATGTCCCATGAGAGAGAGTTTTTTTTATTGTGACTTTTGTGCCTACCAAAAGAGAGTTCTAATAATAAGGCCAACTAAAGAAGTCTATTTCCCATCTTCACTTTTAAGCCCACTCATTCATGTTCATTGACGTTTATTTTTAATGGTCTTTAGGATTGCCACTGTGATTAAAATAGATGAGCAAGGCTTCCCCCAAAACACTGTGTGAGCGTTCCACTCTGTTGTGACGGCTGGTGGCGTTGTTTTCCTGACGTCTCGGTGCCGTTTTTCCGCCGAGGCACTCGGACGTCCCGACCACGGGGCACCGGGGGGTACGGTGAGGGCGTGTGGAGCAGTCTGGGCATTGGTTGGCTGCTGTATCTGTGTATTTAATGTCTGTGTCTGAGTGAGGGTTAGACTTCCCGGTCACCTTTAGTATAACGATATGGTGTGTGGCGAATTTCATGTAAAACATTTCTTATTATAAAGACAGTTAAACAACAATGGTCCCAACAAAGTATCATAAAGTTGGCCAGGGTCATAACCATGTGGATAACACACCTCTCTCTTTCCTAAAACTCTCCGCCCAAAAGACATTTTTGAATTCCAACAGTTCTGGTTCTTTAAGATGTGGATATGTATATCTGATACAGAACTGAAAAGTAAAATACCAGTCCTATTGGACCTTCAGCAATGCAAGCTAAATGGATAAATAACATATAATATACAACAAATGCAGTCTTATTGCAAAATAATTAACATACTTTCTTACCATCAGGATTCAGGTTGATGGGCCATCAAACAAAGGCTTTTCAAAATGTATCCCTTTGTGACATCAAAATGTGTTCCAACTAGCTGGAGTGAGTTGATTGATGGACGGTATCAGCCTGTCCTGTAGTCGGACACTCCCAGTTGTGGTGTAAAAAATGAATATATTTTCAAATGGTTTGGGATGGCTTATGAACTTCACATGCTGGAAAATGGGAAAGGGCACCTTTTATTTAAGTGACTGGTATATCCAACAATAGTTATATATAGGGTATATTAGAGCAGTTGTATTTCTGCTGTTGGCTTGAGGACAGACTGTGTTCTTGCTTTGGTAATTTAAACCCCTGTACATGTATATAGATGTTCTGGTAAATGTAGAAAGGCTCAACAGGGTGGTAAATACATAATACACATGAGTGAAACTGTATGAGGCACATATTAGGGTTTGAACTATTTCCAGATCCAAGCAGTACAGTTTTGATGCTAAATTGTGATTGAGTTGTGATTTGTCATGGCCTTCGATCATCAAATTATGATTTCCCCTCAATGATCGATATTCTCATTTTAAACATCAAACTTGATTGGATGCAGCTCATTAGTTTAATTAGCCTTTTCTATAATTATCATATCATAAAAATCGAAAAGAAAAAGGATTTAATTGTAAAAAGAAAAACTAATTTCAGGCTTACTGAAGAGTCAGAACGGCGTCTATTTTCTGAACAGAACGTTTTTAATCGGAAGAAAATCTCTTTCTTTGCTACTGATGGTTAACATGGCTGTGGCAGATCGCCAAGTCCTAGTGTAAAAACAGTTTGATGTGTTAAACATCAGAGTCCTAAATACAGCTGCTGGCCTGACAACAAGCGTACGCAACCGAACGCTCGTTTATCACCGTGCCAACTGAGATATGGAAACATGGACAAGAGGAGGAAAGAAACAAAACATGTTTCATGACATACAGTTCACTGTTTGTACTGTGACTTTCATTTTAATTTGTCTTGGTAGTCATTTTGTAAAATTTCAAATGAGATACAATACAAATTTCAAGCCGTATGAACAAACTATGTTAAAATCTCTAATTGAGTACATGAAAATGTAATGAATACAATTCAAATTTCAGCAGGGCATTGACTACCTTATTATTTTCCTATTTAAATTATTAACACCTTTCTTGTGTCACAAAGCTGAAATAACCCCTACGTCCAGTCGACCTTGGAGCGTATTATTGCCATCTTGTTGCTGCAATTGCCTTACTGATTTCTCAGTCCATTTCCATTGTAGTAATGGCATCGAAGAAAGGCCTGTTTCATGTCATTAGGTAACTATCATTAGCAGGCGGACTGAGTATGTTTATGTCATTCCAAGGACAACTAAGATGATGGTTACCGACTCTGCATGCTCGTCTTTTAGAAGCAGGAGAATAAGGATAGAAAAGTGGTCAGGATGTTCAAATCCCAGCCAAAAGGTAGTGGGTTCGATTCCCTCTAAATGTTCACAGCCTACCTTTTCACATTTAGTATCCTGACCTGTATCTGAATTCATAGTAGGGGGCTTTTGATAAAAATGTATTGAACAAATAGCAAATAGATGACAGAAGTGTGTATGGAATCCTATATGAAATACACGTGTGGTTGATAACGCCTGATTTAAAAAATAAAAAACAGTTTGAAGTCAATGTGACAATCCATGCATCCCATTTGAAGGTGTTTGTGTAGATGCAACACCACGAGTATGGTAATATAGCTAATTAATTGCAGCCCAATAGTCTAATGGAACTGTTCATCACAACTGAATACCATTTTACTGTGAATTCCATTCCCTAGATTCAGAGGGTGTCAGAATTCCTGTTCATCATATTTAAACCTGTGCGTGCGTGCGTGCGTGCGTGCGTGCGTGCGTGCGTGCGTGCGTGCGTGCGTGCGTGCGTGCGTGCGTGCGTGCGTGCGTGCGTGCGTGTGTTCAGAAATGACACCCCCCCCCGCCCTCACAACCCAGCCGGCACTGCGGGGTCTCCGGCTGGATCTGTAGTTCCCCTCTTCCTGCTGTAAATTTCTGATCTAAACCGTAGTGACTCTATTTATAGAGCTGTCAAGGTGTGCACACTGTCCATAGGAGGCCGGAACATTAACCTTTCTGACCATGAATGGTCCCTCGCTCTCTCTGTCTCCCCCCCACCCCTCCCCCAGTTTTTTGTTGTATTATTCTCCTGTTTGGCCATACTGTAATATCATTCTGTTTTACCAGCGTTCTCTGGCTAGGAATCTGTCCCTGCGTCTCTGGGTGAGATCTACAGCCATCCAACATGAATACATCAATGCCAGCGTGAAGGATGGCATAAAATGTATGGAAATGCCATGGCATAAAAATGTGGCCATGAAAAGGTGTAGAAATAAAATGCATGTCCGCATCATTGTGGAAAGTGGATGTCCTTTTTTAATGATGCAGGACATAAACTTATATTTTATATTGGTTGTATATTGTGGGACGTAGCCTAACTGAAAAAAACACCTGGTCCTGATGTCCTAAAAAACAAAAACGACCAAACACATTTTAACAACGCCATTACTATTATTATTATTATTTATTATACATAAAAACAAGCCAACACACAGAAGACATTTGGGTGGAAGAAAGGGGAGCGAACTTCTATCTCAAGGGACGTCCACACCCACCAAGGGCAACGCGTTGTGAATGACATTTCCTGTTCATCAAATGAGAGGGATCCTCTTAGATGATGATGATAGAAGCTGGAACCGAATCCCAACGAGAACCACAGCCTCGGCACGTACTGTATAGCAGGGGCAGGGCATGTTTCCTGTAGAAGATGGACTCTGTAGGTGTATCGGCATGACAACGGCCCATCAAAGGGCACCACGGAATGAGCCGTTGCTGAGAGAGCGCAGTCGCTCATGGACTGCATGAGACAAGCGCATTTTAGCTGTGAAACGTATGCTGTTGGATCCCATTTGCACCATTTACTACACCATTTCAATACAAACAGCGTGTAGGCCAATTTAAGTAGGCCTGCTTATCGCCCAGCCAAATGTTGACGCGTACTCGCAAATCAATTAGCACTTGGCAATGATGAGTCGCGGTCATTAACATGCAGAGCAGCAACGGCATAAACATGTGTTAAATAATTTTGTACCAATGAATAATTAAACCACTCTATCAAATCACCTTTTTTACTCTTTTTTTTTTTTTTTTTTTGGGGGGGGGGAGAAAGCAAAAAAAGAAAGCAGAGGCCTTGAGGGTTGAACGTAATTGGCCCGAGGGAACGGAGACCTCCAAGGAATAGCTTGAATAACTTGTTGATGGGGTTAAACAGCGCTCTAAGGTGATTAGGGCGCATTCCCTCTGTCTAGCGGTGGGAGCGCCAAGCTCTGATAAATGACACTGGGCTGGTTCGACGCCATTCCCTGATTTGCATGATAAATGATTCTGGAGATTTTTGATTTGTTTTCGTCGGGGCCGAGAGGAAATTGCGCGATAAGGAATGTGGGAACAGATTAGCCATGTGCCTTGCCTGGCGGACAACTGTTGAAAAATGACGAAGTGCTGACGTTAACTCCGTCCTGGCATTAAAACAGCCCTTCTTCATTTCCGGAGGACAAGGCTCTGACGGGGCTTCTGGCGGACTCTGAGTCCTGGTGGAGACGGGGGGGCTGTCCGTCTTTCTCCTCGGGCAGGTGCTTGATGGACAACCATCTGAGCCTGCTCCACCATGCACTATACCCTTCCATCCTGCTGTGTGTACGTGTGGGGTCAGTAATCCAATCTTTTTTTCGTGCTATCCCTCCACAGCACATCCTCTCCCTGACCTCACAGTGGCAGTTGTTTTATTTATTCATGCTCAGGATCACCTCGTTCTCCCAATCTGAACTTTCATTCAACTTGTGTGTGTGTGTGCGTGTGTGTGTATCTGTGTGGGTGTGTTGTCGTAATCATGGATTAGGCCAGCCTGTGTTACAAACAACGTAGGCCTACCATCGGTGGAAAGCACATTGGAATATTACACTTTGGAGATGCTGAGATCCCAGGAGCTCTCTTCATTGGCCCACCATTTGACCTGATTTTCCACCCACTACGATGCCTGGTTGCGTTCTGATAATCGTCAACCACCGGGGGCGTGTCATCAGCATATTTGGATAAAGTTTAATCACTGGCGGTGCAGATTATATTACATTTTGTCTGAGAAAGAGAAGTAGGGTTGGCATCTTAACAATGATGTGTCATTTAAAACTATAAGGCCAGATCATGCGTGGACCTGTCTATGGTTGAACACCGTTGATCCATTACACCTGATTGGGGTCCACCTGTGGTCCCAGGAGGGAAGGGAGGGAGACGGGGTGAGAGAGAGAGAGCACATTGTTATGGAAGAAACGCGTGCTACTGAGACTTTGAGGCCTGACGTGAACCAGATCGGTAGTTGTGTAGCAAAGTAACGGCAATGCCAAAGAGCTCAGATATCTATCTTTTTTTTATTTTTTTATGCTACCTTCAAACAGCCTTGCCTCTGTTTTTAAACTGAAGTCAGTACACATGTAAAAGGTCCACACGCAGTTCACAGCGTATCGGGGAATCAGGAGGGAGCCAAACGGAAGGAAAGAAGTCGAAACTAAGTGGGTGAAAAGCAAGCGGGAGTCCCCCTCGATATTCCAATATAGCATCTAAGGTGTGTTTGGTTGGTGACAGGTGAGAGATGGGAGGTGTGTGTTGCAGAATAAAGTGGCATCATCAAAATAAGCCAAGCTCACAGAACCAGTGGTCGCTCATTAGGGCGTTTACAAGCTAAGGTTACATCAACCCCGGGAACAAACCCATAGCTAGCACCGAATAAAATGAAAGTCTACAGTTCCCCGGAAACACTCTGTTCTCTCATGTATTTATTTACCTCAGATAGGAATCTAAGGAACGGGTTTTAGTGAGAGTTCAGACCTAATGATGGGATGGAAATGTTTATGCTTTAAAAAAACCAAAGAAGCGACCTGACATTTTTTTACGAGTCCCTGTGGAGTTGTTCAGAGCGACTGGTAAATAAAAATACATTTCTTATTATTTAATTCATTGGCAACCGCTATGCAGTGTTTGTGTACCTTTTCTGTGAGGTTAAACACAGAGCATACCGTGTTATGAAATGTAAGTCAGCTTTATTCACCTGTACTCTGTAATGTGAGCACACAAAGAAGCAAACTGTTCCTGGTGTCATGGCAAATGTCTATTAAAAGCACTTTAACACATCCTGAACACACCGGGACTGCATCCTGTGATAAGTTGTGGAGTCATGACAGACGGTACATCTCGCTTAGGATTGGAAGAGATTTGATTCATCGCAAAACAATGTTTTATTGCTGCAAATTGAGTTTTCCACCAATTGCAGTGGGACTGATTGGTAAACATAAGGGAAGATGCGATTAAATAAGATCATTCATTTCAAATGAACATGAGCACAATGCAGAAACTTTTCTCTAGGAGTTTGTGTTGTGTTCTTGCAGTCTCATCCAATGACTTATTTTTCCCCTGCTCGCATCTTTCTCAAAGTTCAAAGATAGGGTCAGCATCGTAGAACATTGTGTGTCTGTGAAAACCTGTCCTACTCCAGTTTGCACTATTAAGGAAAGTGATGGTACAGACAAACCATGCCTTCTTCCTTTTTCTTATGCTATGTAGGGGTTTACAAAGATCTAACCTTTTCATCTTGAGAGGTGAACCCTTGCAGTTTTTTGGATGTTTGGTGAGGCGGTATTGCAAATAGAGCCATGAGACTTTTTTCTTATCGCGGCAAACACGGGCCTAAATATTAAAACCAGGGCCGTTTGCAACTCCTAGCGGAGCCTTTTCAAAGGCAACCCAAAGTCCTTCTTTAGTTTAGATACACTCGTTGATTGACACTTTTCTAAACGTCAACGGAGGCGGGGCCTCCTGCTCGTTGGCTGTATGGGCGAGTGGACACACCCACTTATGAAGTCAAAAACAAATAAAGGATTGTGATGACTCATCACCCTCACACCTTGCCTATTAAGCTGACATATTCCCTCATCCTTTCATCAGCCTACTTCACCATGCACTGTCCCTCTCCATTTATTGACCATCCAATCGGGTTGCGTCATTTCCTTTTTTTTGCTTTTTATTAAAGCCACCAATTAGCATAACGAACGTAAGTGGCAGCCTCCACGGCGACGAGGGACCGAGCCGCAGGAGCAGGCCCTGCGGTGACCTTCCCGTCCACGCAAGCAGTTGCGCTCCATTACCTAATTAGCCTCGTTAGGCACCGGGGCAGCACACCTGCTGATGCAGCACTTGACAGCCAATCAACGGCCATCATCCCTCAGGACGGGTGCACCCTGTCACCAAGGCTATTCTCCCTTGGATATATGGGGCTATGGACAATCACAAACGCTCGGCTAATATCCCGATAGGGATTTAACCAGGTGACGTGGAAAGCAATTCACCTGATGGCATTTTGCAATCTGATGCAATTCAAAAGATTGATTTTAAGGGTTATGAGCCTGGATAACTGTAGCATGTGCTAAATGGTGTGATAAATTTCATATTAATATTCAACATAGTTTTAGGGTTTCGATTCGTTTGTGCATTTTTGGTTATTTATCTTTATCCTTGCTTCAACAGAATACAAAGAAGGTAAGGCTATTACTTTTAAAGGACACCTATGCTACCACTGGTGTGATGGTGATTAGCTATTACAAGCCCAAAAATCAATCCCTTTTAGGACAATCCAAGTGGGTATGTTCTCCTAGCTGTATCACGGACAAACCAGCTCCAGCATATAGGCTTTCGGCATGGCCAATCAGCATAGCACCTGACGATAATATAGAACCCTTTATGATTGCATTAGTAAAGCACATCTTTGGCCTTATCACCGTGTGCTGCTGCTCGTAACTCGTGCTAAGGTTATTTTTGGTTTGCGACTACTATACGACTCCAAGTAGAATTGAAGCTGAGCGACTACATAAGGACGACAAAAAAACATTACCCCGGGGTATCAGATGTTTGTTTGCATACATTCTGGGTATCTTGCGTGGTTTGGATTTCCTTTGTGTGCTCAACAACACACTATGTTTATATCCTGTGCAAACACTCAATCACTGTTGTCATTTCCTAAAGTCAACTCCGGTATATTTGTCTGTTTATACCGCTTCTCGCTAAAATCCCGCTCAGTGTTTGGATGAAGTGAACCTTAGACATGTGTGTCCCCAGACTCTTCGTGTGAAGGCTGTTTTCCCATCAAAAACCCTCCACCTTGGGTGGATCGGGTCCGGATGCAATCGAAATTCTGCCATGAAGTGTTTTATATATTTTTTTGTCAGTGGCATAATAGTTTCACAAATCACACGTGAGGTTAATATCTTAAATCTGACGGCAGAAGAAGCTTGAATCTGGGTGGAGTGCTTCCCTTTCTTTTGCTTCATATTTGTTTCGATCAATCATGTTGCTGGAGGCAGGGATCTGTGAGCACGCACTTTACAAACACAAACTAGGCCAGCAGTAGTAAAGAGTGTCATTTTTTAAATCATTAATGTTGTAGATTGGTAACTGTAGAAATACACCTATACAAATCTCCTTCATCCTCTCGTGCAATGAGTTTTCTTGAGTAGAATATTCCTGTATCAAAACAGGAAACGTGGTGCAGCTCTGTCCCTTTTAGTACTTGATTCCTGGCCCAGGTCCCTGTTGACGTTCTGCTGTAAACTAGCAGGACTACTGTATCCCAGATTACAACGCTAACAGCCCAAGGTAATCGTCCCTCATAACTCTATTTGAAGTTGCATAGAATATTGATGGCTTAAAAATGTTTGCTTGCTTGTTGCACTGATTAACTTACATAAACGTAACTTAAAGGCAAAGGCTGTGAATAGAGATCTATAGGATGAATATAGATCTATACGATTTTGGGATAAATAATAAATCCATCCATCAAGATTGATTTCAACATGGAACTGTCTTAATTAGAACCAAATGAATCATCTGAATGATTAAGATATTCAAGTGTTGTCTTCTGTGTTTGAGCTCTGATCTGTGGATGAGTGGACACCAGATACCCATTTTTTACTGAAGACACAGCTCCGTTAAGAAGATGGAAAGGGTGTAAATATTGTTTGATGTGGCCGACCGTTGGACGCTTCGACCAATTGATATTCTCGAGGGACCATATGCTTTTCTCCAGGGTATCCATGGCAACTGATAACTCATACAGTCTGTGCACAATGTATTCATGGCTTTACAGGGACATTTGTAATGGAGCGTCAATAATGTGAAAATAATGTGAGAGCGAATACTCTGATGTAACAAAAAGCGGCTTGATGGTAACACATTATTGGAGAAGCAAATGTTAGGAATGTTTAAATTGGTTTCTTGTTGAATTCAGCTCAGAAGAAAAACTTCACTAAAAACCCTCATTAAAATAGCCTGATTTCTGAAGAAAAATTTGTAGCAATTGTATAACGGGCAAAATAAAATGCATACATGCACTAGTTAAGTACAATATGAAATGACGCCAAATATACATCCATATATTAATTCCAAGATGTAGCCTATATTGCTTTAGAGCTTGGAACATAACTCAGTTTACCCAATGTTTTTTTAAGGTAATAAAACCAAATCGACATAATCTGAATCACCAAAAAAGGCATTTCTGGAAAACCTATCAAACCTTTTCGTTCTCTTTATTTTCTTAGTTAATTTTGGCATTGAAAGGCAAGGGGTCTAGATTACACACCATATAATTTGTATTCAACACATTCTCAGTCTGATTTTCACAGTTCATCTATGTTCCACATATTATGCAATCAAATACGCTTTTGTAGCTCACAGCTATTAGGCCTGTGTGGCCTGTACCTTTACCTCTGATGAAGGACTACCGTCACAATGCCTCCATGGCTTATTCAACAAGCCTGACAAACACAAAGCCATTAGCCTATTATGACATTCAAGGTTTAAAATAATATCATTCTTTAATTAATTAGATTCAAAGATATTCGTCACATATACAGCAGACAGATATACCGCGCAGAGAAATGCGTGTGTCGGCTCAATTAATAAGTTAAAAAGGAGGTGAGAAAAGGGAATTTTAGAGAATGCACACAATTAAGTAAGCAAGCAATTGTAAAATACAATAAAGAATAAATTTGACTAGTGCAACTAATGTAAATATAGCTAAAAATAGTTTCCAAAGAAGGGTCCTTTGTTCAAAAGTCTTATTGCTAGGCGGTATAAGCTGTTTCGGAGCATGTTAGTGCTGTACTGGGCGGAATTGCGGGAAACGATGGCCTTGGGAGTTGTGTGTTGTTTGTTAAGCAGTTACCAAACATACAGGAACAGGATACTGCAGGCTACACTCCCCTACTCCGCTTGCACTTACGGGCACATCAATGCTCATTTATGATTGAATTGCCAAACGTGATCACTTCAAAGAGAATAACATGACACGCGCGGCACACAGAGATCAATACAAATTAGCTCCACGCCTCCATTTACAAAAGTGATGATGCTGTCAAAGGTAGCCCCTGTCCCATCATTCAGGGCAACAAAGAGCCTCCCTGGAAGGAAAAGTGAAGAATAATGACATTTAGACACTTGTGTTTACTAGATTAACAGGGGAGATAAATAACAGATTGGAAACAGAGTCATAAAGGATCTTTTGTTTGGTGATTGGTGGATGCTCAGGGGGGCCGATAAATATTTAATGTTTTCTTTTTGGTATTTTAGTTTTTGTTTCATTTGATAACTAGATATTAGAGAGTAATCCAGCACTGTACTTCGTGAAGAAATGTCATTGGAAATACAGTAGGTACAACAGCTGCACATTAGGGACATCTGTGTTTGCATAATGTGTCAGAGATGTAAAAAATTCAGACTTTATGTTTACCCTTCTCTTGCGACTTTTACTGCAATATTTTAATAGGGATATTTTCTAAACTGGCTATTCTCCAATTATCTTATAATTAATGCGGATCTTCTCCAGAAATCATACTATAAAAAATATGTAATGAATAAATAAAAACAAACATAAATATTAAAACATTTTCACATACCACACATTTCAAAACTGACCTCTTCCCGGAATTAGAACCCTCACCAACAGAATACAGATTTTCTCCAGAAAGCGCTTTTCAAAAATGACTGAAATTAATGAAAAGAAACCGCATATATATGCCATATTCACCTGATACACATCTCAAATTCTAACCTCCGCCAAGAATCCGCTACAAACTAGTTTTCAAAGTGTATAAAAATCTTCAGGCTAGTGCCTATTTCACTCACTCTCCCTGTTCCTATTAGCAATGTAAACGTGGTGGGAAAAGAAACCGCCCACATACATTTGTTATGTGCTCGGGCCAAAAGGTTGGAGAATATAGACACAGAAATGAGACGACGTAGGCTTTGTGAAGTTCTGGGGGACTTCCTATTAAATTGGCTTGCCACACTGCTTCGGACTACAAGAGATTGGATGGCCAAAAAAAAAGATTTTCTGACATGTGGGAGATGGTGTCTGTCTTCAGAGGCACATGGGGAAACAAAATGGAAATCCTCAGTTATAGGATTCTATTCATGGCCGATCAGCCACGCTAGCACCAATTTTCTGAGCAAATTAACCTCCCATCCGTCTTTCAGTATCAAGAGATCAATGCAACTGCTGCAACTGCTTAGACTTATTCAAAACAGGCCTCACCGTTTGTTGGTACAAACGCGGAACACAAAATCACGTATTTAGTCCTATCAATACATCATAGGACTATGTATTTGTTTTTCTCATTTGTTTTCATTATATTAATAATAATAATTGTGGTTTTTTTTTACGCTACTTCGACATCTTGAGAATTTGATATTCTTTGAATCTGTCGGTAGCACGATGAGCTATTTTGAACCAGTAAAAGCCATCCGCATTGGTTACACGAACAGGCGTATGTGTGTGTCTGCCTCCTATGGGGTTTTAGGGAAGTATTGCAGCAGTGGCCCAGTGCCAGAGATAAGTCAGAGCTCACTCTTTCAGAGGGCCCTGTGCAACATGGTGCTCTGGGCACTGCCAGTGTGCTTACTGAAAGCTATTAACATGGGCTCTCAACCGACGCGCCAGGGAGAGACGCTGGTACCTCCACATTTATGTTTCTCTGTGGACGTGCCGTTTGCTTTTTCATAGCTGAAGCGCAAAGCTTACATCCAAGAGGCTTTCGATTCACGAAACATCACGTTGAAGACAAGACCCCAAACAAATTAATATTCTTCCCTTTCTGGAACGCGATGACGTAATATATACAAAATCTAGGAAAGACCTGGTGACTGCCCACCGTTGGCGGTACAAATGTAGGTCAGGGTTGCCCGCAGCGTTGAACCGGCAGTCACTTTGCGTACCATCACTGCTGCACAGTTGGAAACCGAAGCATTTAGACTCACTCCCAACACATAGATGTTATCACAGTAGCGGCATATCAATGCAATTGAGCGATTATGGTGTAGACTGGTGGACAATTTGGTGCTTGTCATCCGCGTTTAGCATGATGCATGCGTCTCACAGAACGCAACAACGATTGCCAATTCAATGGATTGAATGTATGCCAGGCGGCGTAGAATCCGACATGACATACAGTACAGGAGCGGTAGGTAATCATTTGTGCAACACAAAGGTATTGCAAACAAAAGGCTTTGCGATTCTGTGTGTGTGAAGTCGGGCTTCTGGAGCAGCTGAAAGAGGTTTGCTTCTCTGCGAATCACCTCGACAGGTACGGCTCGAGATCAGCCTGGCATCCCTGCCAGCATGGGGCAGGATGTTTCTGTTGATGGGGATGGTTTTTGGGGTTACGTGGTTAGAGACTTTGCTTCAGACATGATATACCAAGTCCCTTGGTGATAACAATCTGTATTAATAGTAGTGGAGTTGTGGATTTATAATTGTGCTGCGCTGGTATGGGAATAGCTGAGTTCTTTACTCTCTCAATAAACCTCTAGTGTTATGTCCGCAAACACTTTGTTCACCATCAGCTTCGTGCAATGAATGTGATCAGTGAATGAGTGAAAAGGCACATCATCATTTGCATGACGCAACGATATAGCAGTTGAGTCATTCATCTGACCTTACGATAGACAATGAATGACGATGGATCCTGATGATTCATTTGAATGTCATGCTAAGTGATTGTGGTGGGAAGAGGAAGGTAAACAAAGCCCTTCCTCACATGCTAGGCACTACCCGGCCTTCGAGCCAACCACAAGCGACAGTATAGGGTGGAAAAACTGGGCTGAGGTGGTACAATGCCCCATCCTCAGCCTCTTCTTACTAGTGAATGGTCGTTGGTGAACATGCGGCTTAAATAGGCAGCTATTTTAGGGGCACGAAGTTGACTCACCTATCTAAAGTGCAGAAAGAGACATTTTTATTTATTTATATTGCAGTCAAGTGTGGCAAAGTCAGTCACTGGGATGACACCCTTTTAGAATTAGATGACATAAATTCCACATTGACAACGGTTCCTATAAATGTTTAACAATCAGGCTGTCTGACACCACCCTCAAACTCAATACTGTGGCCTAATGTCAAGCAATGGCATTTGTAATTTCATCCAATAAAATGAAATACTACCATGCATGCAGTAGAGAAAAGACACAACTATCATACAATTTATGATCACATTAAATGGGATTAAACTACCAATATAACCCTTTGTGTAGGAAAATGTTTATAAACAAAGAGCCGTTTGGGAGCAGAAAGAGCTAGCTCTCATGGGGGCGCTAAGCCAAGTGCTGTGACTCACTGAAAAGAGCTGCAATGCCCATCACTACAGCTTGCTCCTTATATCTGTGACACACTGTATTCTCTGATTGAGTCCACTATGAGTCTGAGCAGTCGATGTGTTTGAAGAAGCCAACTGCATCTTGGAATGTGTTGTTTGAGCCAGAGTGCTCCACTCTACTAAGGTTTGCCTTATGCTGCATTTAGGAGACATCTTTTTTGTGGGTGTGTTTTTTTCTTCTTCATCTGACATTAAAGCTTGCACCAGAGCTTCTATCGGTTGGTGTCAGAGCTGTGTTGCGGTCTCTGGAGGGGCTTGTGCGCTTGTTTTAAGAGGACAGGTGGTGACTCGATTAGATCAAAATAAGTTATGGGATTTCTGCTTTCGGTGGAGGATGTGCTTCCACTTTTGTATCCAAAATTTTTGCGGTGCCCAAATAATCATAGGTGCCTATGAAATTCCGAAACCGTGGTTATATTTCCAGATCTCATACTGTCTGACTTCACTGAGAAAGATTGGCTTAGAACTGAAATGAAAGAATGTAAAGGCAAGGGACCGACACACGAACCATCGGGACTGCAAGATAAGTTTTGTCTGCCTTTCAGAAGTTTTTGGCATAAGGTCTTGGTGGCAAATGTTCCAAGATATTGCCTTATTTTGTAGCGGTATCGACTGTGATCAACTGATATGTGGAAAAGAGCAATGGAACATTATAAGACCAAAACACCTAGCCATTGCAGAAAGCCTTTGCTTTACATATAATATAAACTTAAAGGGGAACTATGCAACTTTCTTGGGTTGATGTTTCGACCCCCACCTAGCGCATCTTGGCTGAAAAAGGGAATATGCAAGTCCCTGCCGGCGACCCGCCGCCCACTCTCGCTGGAGTCTAGGGTCTTGTGAAGCACCGAATTACTTTACGGCACTACAGACCCAGAAACACGGAACCGGCTCGATATAAACACAAGTAGTGAAAGGATCGTTACATTCATCATGGATCAGCCGACTAAAAAGAGAGAGAGAAACCCAATGTCGGAGAGAGGAAAGGGAGACTGACCGAAAGAGAGGCCAGACACGAGTAAACGTTGGGCGAGCTTCTCAGGAATAGTGTGACCTGAAAGAAAAAGTAGACTGCAAATCGGATGCCGACTTGCCATGGCCGTATTGCTCTTGAAATTGTAAGTACCCATGGGTGAACTTTGTCCTCTTTGTATTGTGGCTTCTTGATGTTGATAGTCTCTGTAAAAACGTGTTTGCTTGTAAAAACGTGTTTTGTTGTGAGCCCTGTATGTTTCTAGCTTGCTTGCTGGGAAAACAAACACGTTTGTTTTCATGGTTGTTTTGCTGTTAGTCTGTCTCGTACCCCAGATACAGGCTAAATCCCCAAATCCAGGTTCTTGTTTATTTAGATCACTAGACCGCTATTCGAATGCCTCATATTTTTCTAAGAGTGTATAGCCTATAGCATGTGATATGTCCGGCTGGCCGTATAATGCAGTACCCTGCACGAGAGCTGCTAGTTAGCACATATTTGTTCGGTAACAGAACTGTAACGATACGTGAACCTCCATTATAGCTTTAGCCATGGTATACCTTTGGTGTAGTTCCCTGCTTGCAAACATGTTTGTAAAAAGATTGCTTTGTATTTTGACAAACAGCATTGTTATGAGGCTTGAGGCTTGACCCAAGACGGCTCGGCCTGCCTGCCCCATTACAGCCACCACCCACATCCGAACTTGTGCGGGTACAAGTGTCACGAGGAAACCCAGAGAACCCTTAAGAAGATGTTACACAATAGCCGTAAGGCAAAAAACAAACCATGAAGAACTGTCACTTGCATTTCTTTCAACATCCAAAATAAATATTTTTCTAACCAAAGTGTATATATATTGAACAAATGAACGAAAGGTGGTGCAAACAATTTTTTTTTTTTAAACATTTTAAAACCGTATAGGCCTACAATTATATTTATTTACAATGTTCATTTGCAGTCATTTACACGTAGGCCTACACGTAAATGTGTCCCTAATCTTCCAGATATAGCATCTGCCTATGACAACTCTCTTGCGAGGACTGGCGACAGCATACCATCTCTATCTCTGAATCCATTTCCCTGTAATTCCGTACCCAAGTGACGTACTTGAGCAGATACATAAATGTACGATTGCTGCGCAAATTGTTCATGCTATGATTATGTAATATGTTGGCCAACACTCTTATGCTGATCGTTCTGTTCAACAACCAAAGATAAAACAATTCTATTCTAGGATATAACATCTCCCCGTCAACTATAAAAAAGGATGGGTTTATTGTAACTCATACACCCTTTCAAAATGTATAACCTTCTCTACTCTTTATGAACATGTACCTCGGACATGGCTCCACCCATTCGCCGGCTATGCACACATGGCTAGCGTAGAAGTGGATGGGGAAGGGTGGCAACGAGTTGTTACGACAGTGTTGTATAATATCTCCTCCGAAGCAGTAGGGGGAGCTCAATGCGAGCGCAAACCAGGAAAACAGCGAAGAAGTTGACAAAGTTGCATAGTTCCCCTTTAACAAAGGTAAAGGTGCTGAATCATTTTAGTGTTATTAGTCAGCACTGTGCTATCTTTTCTAGATGACTGTGCCTGCCGCTGTATAAGACGATTTAGATTTGAGTTCATCCTGCCTGTCAACCATAGGTGCATCAACATCACACAGGCTGAAGCAGAATAAGAAGGCTTAGACTTCTCAGTTTCAAAATCTTGCCCTTCCGTTTTGTTTCCTCCCTTTTTAAAACTCTCAAATCTTACATACAGCACCTAATGGCCAGCCACCCGCTGAACAAATTTTTTCTACACTGGACTGTGCATAGAATGAAAAGGGAGACTGACACTGAGCTACGGCAACACTGTAGTACACAGAATTTGTGTCTGATCTGTAAAACCGGTTATCTTTTCGGGCAGACTGTATCGCACCGGCAACCTGCTCAGCGTGCACACTGGTTCAACCAGGTGACTTTTCAGTCACGGGGAGATTGTGGAAAGGCTAAGGAGTAAGATGTGTAGAGAGAGAAAGCCCAAGGGTTATTGGCCTTCTGGTTGGAGATTCCAAAGCGAAAGGAAATCGCGCATTTTCCTCCCCTCTATTTGTCATAATTTCCTCTTCCCCTCTTACTCTGTGTGTGCCTCTCTCCTTCCACTTCTGCACCCCCCCCCCCCCCACTGCCCTCCAACCATCTTCAGATGGCGGGCTTGTTTCCTGCACTCAGAGTCTGGGTGTTTGTCGCCACCTGCCACTCGGCTGCAAATCAAATCAAACGAAGGCGAATCAAGCATGAAGGGCCTTTGGTGTTCTTTTCATCATCCACACGTTTCCCCCCCAAAAATCGAATTTTCTGCTTTTAACACCTGGTAATTATTCCTCATCTCTAATTCTGTTTCATGTCAGTCTTTTTTTGACGATGGACTTCACTCTCATTTCTTTTTACTGATATATTTTAATAAAAAGCATTTTTTTTTTTTTGCCCTGACGACTTCCCTCCTGTTGGCAATTACATTTGTAATATAATTATCAAACGTGATTACGTGGGATTCATTTTGCTACCCATACACGTTGACAACTGTAGCAAATGGCGCCCATGTATGTGATATATATAAATATTTTGGAGATGATCTCATATTTCCATGTGTTGAGAATAACTGTTGCATACCTTCTGTCCGTGATTGTTTTGCTATAATTTTTTTTTTTCATGTTATTTATAACTATTGAATACAACAATCAAGTGAACAACAAAGTAAGATTAGGGAAGGTAGTTGTATAAATTACGACTATTAGTGTGATTAGTCTTTATTTTGTATTGGTAAATGCATGCTACTCCTAGACATGCCCTTATATTTAATTTATGGTAATAAAAAAATCCTACAAGGGTTTGAACTGCCATTCAGGAAATCACAGATGACATGTTAAATATTTAGTATAATCTCCTTTTTCAGGAAGAACCTCCTTCTCTATCTAGAAACTACTATTTGAGAGTCTGCTTTTTGTTTTGTTGTTCACACTTATAACAAGTGATAATCATTGCCCGTTATGATAACAGGTCATTATGGGTTAGTACTCTGAAGGATAATACTGTTTAACCGGTGAAGATTGCATCTGTCTAAACATAAAAATATATATATATTTAATTTGATGGTAGCTGTCCTTGATTATTAAACTGCATGGCTCTCCTCTTATTAAACGTTGTTGACTTGCATTCCTGTATAGAACATCCATAAAAACAATCAATGTGAATCAATCATTGAAGAGACATAGGTAATGCATCCTCACAAAATGAGTACCAATATCTTTCACCAGAAAATAATGGGGATAGCTCTCAGTAGATTATACCACAACATTTGTTTTTTGTCTAGCAAAGTAAAAGCAATAATAAAGCAGCACCCCTCTGAAAACGATGGCGCTGCTGTTATTTTCAAAATTAATAAACCACATAAATGTCTGGTCGATTCAATGTAACTCAGGTTTGCTTCCAGGTGCCACATTGTAATGTCCTGAAACATTTAAGGGCTCCAAGTTCTCTCTATTTTTTATTTTCCACACCTTTTCAACATTAATAGTCATGTGGCAGTCAGGTGCGATTTTGACCCATATTTCACAGCCAGTGACGCTGGCCCACCGGCCACAAAGGAAAGTGGCCTGAGTCACTGACTGCAACCTCCCGTCCTCCCCCTGTGGGTGTCCAGCATTGTGCACAAACAAAAGGCCTTATTTAGAAACTACCCACAGCCCCAAAGGGAAGAGGATGGCACTGGAACGGCCAGAGTCATCGAATCATCAGTTCTCAGAAAGGACTTTGGAGGACTTTTTGAATGGGTACAAAGGACTGGTAGGGCAGTCTCCCGGTGGAGGTCATGATGCTTTTAGAATTTAGAGGTCCGCTCCGGAAAATCATTCCAGATCCATCGTTCCAAAACCATAGCACATCCTTCCAGGATGTGCTGCTATGGTTTTGCACATAATGGATTGTCTATGTGCTTCTCTTACCCTTAGGCTAATGGATTGTTGTGAGCACTCTGAAGGCAAAGGTGTCCTATTAGCCTCGTTATTGTACACATCTTAAAGTCATTTTGAAATTGATCGGTTTGTTACTTCATTTATCAGTCTATATCTGGGTCGAACACTCCGGCTTGTGATGACACAAATAGCTGCCGCTCTATTCATGCGTTGTTGCCATTTTGAGGCAAAATATGAAGTCAAAATGGAAATAATTTTTGTTTGGGATTGACATTTCACGCTCAAAGTTTAAACACACCAAAATATGCCATCTAAAATGCATTTCATTCATTGTTAATGGAAATATGTTATCTGGCAGTTTTGTTTTTCTGTGAAACAAATGCATCTTATCGCCCTTTTTAAATTAATTAAAATACTTAATTAAAAACACAAAAAGCTCAATCTGCATCACAACAATGTGAAATTTTCTAGCGTGCCAGGCATTAGGTTTCATTAGCAAAACTAAAGAGCGGTAGCACTGACAAGGGACACAAGGTTCTCCAAGGGCCTCAGTCGAGCATCTCCGACCATGGAAGATTCCAATCAGTTGCCCGCCTTCCAGGGCCTTAACCCCAGGCAGAGACCCCCTCACACTGACGTGGAACTCATCCAGCAGAGTGAGACTTCAAGGGAGAGCAGTGAGTGGGAGAGCAGAGGCAAACAGGCTCATAAAGAGCAGTGATTGGGAAAGTGTGATCAAAGGCTGGGAAGACAAGTCATCATCAAAACGGCCAAAAATACTACTGACACGACGGGAGATAAAGAGGTGTAAACAGAGATATGGTCTGAAAGCTTTGGCGGCCGTGTTTTGTTTCAAGATTCATCATTTGCATTTCCGCACACGCCTGCTCGCAGGGTGATCCTAACAGCTTCTTGGTTGTCTTAAACACACACACACACACACAACAGCACCATATTATTTATTGATTATTTCACCATTTACCCAAGCAAATGCCCTGTCAGACCTAGACGGAGAACCAGGGTGTATTGATATCGATAAAATGCCATCAAGACGCAAAAGGCGATTTCTAGACAGAATCCATTGAGTGACAGAAAAATAACCGAATACTCCCAATCTCTGGCCTGTTCAGATAGATTGAAGTCGTCTGACTTCGATGAATACATTTTTCCAAAACATTGGGTATTTTATCAGTGAACGTTCAACTTGATGTTATTAGCAGGATACATTTACCCGTAATGAGTCGGTTTGAGACTTGGTTTGAGAATAAACAACTGTGTGTGTGTGTGTGTGTGTGTGTGTGTGTGTGTGTGGAGGCGGTGTGATGAACAGCGGGCGTCCTGGGTTGCTAGCGGACACGGAGGTGGAAGCAGCTTGTTGGAAGGGGGCGGGGGGATGTGTTTATGGTGGGATGGTTGTGTTGTGTTGCTGGTGTTAAGGAGCTGAGGATGGGGTTTGTTGGCAGAATCACATTGTTATCTGGCTGAGGGTTTTCTGGTGGTGGTGGGGTTGAGGCGGGGTTATGTGCCTGGAGGCTGCATAGTTCCCGGCCCCTGGAACTTGCGGGGGGGGGGGGGGGGGGGGTCTGGGGGTGACTCTGCAGCGACGTGACACTTCCTCTCGCTTGTGTGTTTTGTTCTTCTCTCCTTCCGAGAGCATCCTGATCTACCTGCAGCGCTGTGTGTCTGTCGGTCTCTCCCTGGTGGTCAAGGGGGGCTGTTGTTATTATGGGCTGTGTGACCTGGCTGCGACGGAGCCACCCTGGGACTCTGGTTCCTTCTCTGTTGCTGAGGATCGCTGTCGTCGCTGTTGTTGTTGTTGTTGTTTGGGGCGTGTGTGTGTGTCTGTGACTGTCTCCTGCAGGCGTGGAACGGCCCGCCCTGACCTTCATTGCTCCTATTCCTCCTTGATGTGGTTCTTGTGGAATTCCATGTTAATCCAAGAGGTGCCTGAGGTCCTTTGATGGCTGGGTCCATGGCTTGCAGTTGTATATGGGGGGATGGGGGGGGGGGGGGGGGTTCTGTTTGGCTGTGGTATTTGCAGGTTCCTGTGTCGATGCTGTTGGTAGCTTGTTTCCCTGCTGTAAAGTGTGTGCTGTGTGTGTGTGTATTGTGGTAACCCGCTCCCCCAAGGTGTTGGGTTCCAGGTACGAATCACACGTTAAACGAGGGTTAAGCCGCACTCGGCATTTATTGCATTCATCGTAGACAGATAATACAATCGCGGCCTCTAGGGTCTCCGTGAGCCTCTAGTCACTCGGGGACCCGAGCGCTTCCTTCTTCCCCTCTTGTCCGCTCCAGAGTGTCTTTTATAGTGTCTTCGTGGCTGTTCAGCCGGGGGTCTCCCATCTCGCTAATTGGGGTTCAACGGGTGCTCTCCATCGCCGGCTGGTGGATGACGGTAGTATTTGCTGTCCAGAATGGCGGGACGCCCCGTGTGTGTGTGTGTGTGTGTGTGTGTGTGTGTCTGTGTCTGTGTCTGTGTGTGTTTAAGTGAGATCTTTAATAGTCCAATGTACTATTATATCTTTGTGCAGATCACTGAATCTTACCTTCGCTTTAGATATATAGATACAGGGGATCTTCTGGTATGGACAATATAATTGTATTTTGTTCAACAGCAGAGACGTTGAACATTCAGAGATTAATAAATAACTAGTATGGGAAACCAGGGTGAATGTATTTTGGATGTTATTTGTGTTGATGCGGGGATGGAGAGCGGCTGACCAATACAACACTACCAGTCTGGTAAGTCTTGTTAGCGCAAGACAAAAGGGACGGTCGGAGCAGCCGTTCCAAATGGACCCGCGCCCGGGGAGAAGCAGTCACACGTATTTGTTTCTGAGAGAGTTATGATAAAAGCAAGCGGGGTATGATGAAAAACAACTTATAAATAGCACTAGCAAATGTGGGCAGTGTGCGGGAGTACAATGGGGAAAGAAAAAAACTAAGATTCTCCACATATAGGCGAAAAAAACAACGAAAAAGAAAATAAACCTGCGAGGTAGGCAGTCACGGGATGACAAGGCGTCACGCTGCCAGATATGTTGTAGAACACCAAAGTATAGCAGGGGAGTAAACACGGCCAGCATCCGCAGGGTGTCCGTGTTCCAATATATGGTGCAGGGCTGTCTCCTAGAAATATATTTGGCTTGCTGCTTATGAACTCAATAACTCGTCTTGTATGTATTTTATGTTTATGTACTAGTGTCTTACTCGTCAAATCGTTGGGATAAAAGCATCTGCCAAAATGCTTGAGTGTAAATGATTCTTTTATCAAGGTATATTTCCAACAACCGGGACAACTATGGAAAGGGAAATGAAGAGGTGGTTCAAGCTGTGCGTAAGAAGCATGAAGATGAAGAAATGGCTCATAGCTCTGGAAAATTCTCTCAGGCGCCTCAAAGAAAGTAGAAAGCACCACAAGGGTCCATGTTAGAAGGGATCCCTAATCCAGGAAATAATAGATTGACTGAGCATCTCAGAAGACCAAACTCAGATGCCTAACACGCATCTCTTTGGCGGTAGACGGTGGACCAGAGCACCTTTGGTACCACATAGGAGGATATGTGGAGGGAAGCTGCAACACATCAGCATCGCCACTCAGTGACTGAGCCACTGTGCCACTACCACTAAATATGGGGACTGATGGAGAAAACTGGAGGAATCGCTGGTTGGTCAGTCTCCGTTTGAAAGTCGATGCAATGCAGATATCAGCGCAGTCTAATCATTACCAATGCCATAAGGGAATAGGCTCTTTTTAAGCCTTTTTCCTTCACAGGCTCAAGGGGGTTGGAGATAGTCTACTTGTTAGGGTGTGAGACTCTAGAGTCGAAAGTTTCCGGGTTCAAACCCTGCATTGCAAGTCTAACCTGCATGTACCCTTGAGCAAGATGTCTACAGGCTAGACTGGACTACCCCTTCTGTCTCATTCATGACAGCTGGAAAAAAGCAATTTTGGTCAAAGTGCCTGCCAAATAGTCTATATACTCTATACTAGAATAATTATCACTGATATAATTCCATTTGAATCGCCTTTAAGTCCACACTAAACCTCACCTAGGACCATGTAACATGCCAGTCAATCAAATCCACAGCAGGTCAGGGTCCAAGGTGTCAGCGAGTAATGAAATCACCGGCGAGCAAAGACAAACCTCTAAGTGCTGCCGAAGCCACTTGGCGGCGCCACGTTTAGCGTCTGACCTTAAATATCAATAACATAAAAACTTCTATAAAAAATGTAATGTAACTACTACACTCATTTATCTGCCCCCCCCCCCCCCCCCCCCCCCCCCCCCCCCGTGCCAATGGGACTCATGACATGATCCGCACTAAAGTCCCTCCCCTGGGAGGAAGAACACTGTATCTGACACATGCTACCAAACAAACTGCACCTTAAAGCTGCAGTCCCACACACGTGTCATCTCGCCAAGGCATCGTAACCTGCTCTGTTTATGGAGGACACGATAGCGGGCTGTATTTCCTTCTACCCTTTTTTCTCCTTTTCTCTTGTAAGAGCAACAGTCCTGCCAAGAAGATATGGCTCGCTTTTATAGATGTCATGAAACAAAACATGGGGGGTAACATGTTCCAAAGCAAGCTATATGCCTCAAATCGAAATGTTATCATATATTTACCACTGTTAACTTCTCAAAAAGCTTGAGGCAGGCTGTTTTTTTTAGATACTGATACCATGGGATAGGGGTTTGTTTATTAGGGTGTTCATTCACATGGATGGACTTCCTGTCATGTCTCTGTTGACATTGGACAGCTCCTTTTACCTTGTAAGGGCCGGTCTATATCATCCCATGGTTCAGCAGGAATAATATGGTGTGCGATATGAGCAGTGAGGGAACAGGAGTTGCTGAACACTGCCAAGCCGACTTTGCCTGCTGTAGGTAATAGTTGCTTTTCTGTGCGATGTGAGATTTATGTGAGGTCTTCCTCTGTAATGTGTTTGTACATGTTTTTTTTTGGATGATCACTACTTCAGGGAAGAATACGTAGATTATGAATTGGTGAGAGTAATGATATCCCTGGGACTTTACATAAATAATGTTGACTGCTGGTTCTGCAAGTCAAATAAGATGTTAATGTGCAGTAAATCAGACCGTCAGGACGATCATGATCCTCATGACTCCCTTTCTCCTACTCCCTCTGCCTCTGTCTCTCTATATATATATATATATATACATGACCCGCGTAACAACATTGTGTCAGATATCGACGTGTATAGCTAATAAAGTGGAGCGTGTCTGCGTGTGTCATGTGTCACCTTTTCAGATCCTGCCTTCACCGCCACGGTCCGCCGCATCCGCCTGAATGCTTAACATAATCTAGTGATTAAGAAAAGAAAGTCTCCCTTCACTACGGGCTTAACTGCTGGCTAAATAGTTCCAGGGATGACTGACAGGCCGGGCGAGTGGAGAAAGGGGAAAAAAGCTATAAGTGCTAATGAGGTGATGTGTGCTTGTGTTACCCCATCGTAGAAAATCTGCCACATCTGCCGTGTGAACTGATGGGTTAATAAGGGGCCCACACGTCCTGTCCCATTTCCTGCAATCAGCTCACTCAGACATTTTGACAGGCAATTATGGACAGAAAATCTGAAGAGGCAGCAAAGATGGCGTCGAACACACTGACACCCGCGAACCCCCGCGCATGCCCGCACACGCACACACAACCACACGCACGCGTCAAGATTTCTTTAGAGGGTCAAAGCTGTATATGAGATGAGGCTTAGTTCACCTGATAAGCGGCAGGGTTTGAAATGTAGATTTGAATTGCAGTGTGGACGCCTCATGGGTCACACTCCCAGGACTTGGAGCTCGGCGTCTCTAAAACAAAGGGAGCCTCGGACGCCTCCGGTTCTGCTGGGTAATTACAATCTCGTGGGTCCCCGTCCGTTCTGATGCGTTGCGTAATAAAGTTTTTAGTGTGTATTTTTAGATAACAAAAAATTAAATGTTGGAAAAAGGGTTTTGAGAAAGAGTTCCAAAAAAGCAGCAAAAGGCCAAACACAATTAAACAATGAGATTTAACTTAGTTATGAAAATTAGGCTACTTGAGTGCAAAATCGTTTTAATTCGTTAACACTGATTCATTATTTTTTTTTACACTGATAAGCCTGCTCTTTAATTCGCTGTGACCTGAAATGACACCGCTCAGGGTGGCGTCAGACGATATTTATTGTAAGTTTCTCTATCTTGTGCGGCGATTTGGAAGAAAAAAGAGACACTTACAAACGATGTGGCTGGCACATTTATCAGCCCACCGCCTGTCCGTTGAGCTCACCCCCCCCCCCCCCCGAGGGGAGAGAGACCTGTGTGATGGAGAGGTGCAAAGAGTCTGGAAGGGTTTCCATTCAAAATCAAGTTTTTGAGATAAGAATATGTTGAATGCATGTGCTGGAAGACAAAATTGTATCAAAACATTTTTATACATTGGATTCAACCTTCAACCTCTGACATTGTGACTTATAATATTCACAAATACAACAGCGCTATTTATGTTGAGACGTTACGATTGTTCAATGTGTGAATCGATCATTTCATCAAATAAAAACTAGCAATTTCATCAAATCAAAAACTGTAATTTTAATCAAATGAAAATTAATGCAACATTTTTCTAGCCTCAATCTAAAACGTAAACATCACCCTGGGCAGAGGAACACTTTCAGGAACATTCAGTTATCACCAATCTGATGCCACATCTAATCACCGCCCAACCTATGTTGGCGACCATCCCAAGCAATGGCAAAGACATTTCCGATAAAAGGCTTAACGGCATAAAAAAAAAGATAAATAAATAAACCAAGCAACGGCAGCAACAACAACGCAAGACTAATCCAGACACGCCTGTTCCCTGACAAGCAGCAGATAGAAAGCCGTAAAGAGTTTCTAATCTGTCCCTCCACTCGGTGCAATCTGCCATGACTGACAGTGTTGTATGTTCAGTGGTAACCGCACAAACATCCAATCTGACTGCTGTAGGCCCCGTGAGGTGTTTCATCACCCCTCGCTAACTCCCCTCCCTCCTTCCTCCTTTTCCTCCCTCCACCAATGAGATTGCTACAAAGAGGAGCCTTGTGATTACAGGTGTGCCAGCGAGCGGTTTAAAGAAAGCTTGGCAGGACGCTGCTCTTCGGTGGCTTGGGCCCATTAACATGGTAGACAGGCAGGGTCATTGGTATGCTGTAACTGTCAGCCTTTTGAAAACTTGGACCGGGTCGAGGTGCCGCCCTCTGACGGCTTTGTGCTCCAGTGGGCCGAGGGTGTCCACACCTCTCGGCTGGTGAAGATGTACACAGTCAAAGCCTTAATGTTGATCGGGGACTTTGATCCTCCCATAAATCAGAGATCAGGAGGAAGTGAAGGAGGAGAGGGAGCAGGGTTTAACTTTGATTAAGAAACGTTTTTTAATGTCAAGTCTTAAAATCTGTAGGGGACTTTTCAATGGACTTAGGCGGAGATCATTTGTCTTTTTTTTTATGTTACATCCGAAGCCTTCCTCTGAAGTAAAATACACATTGGTGTGGTGTGGTCCTCTCTATTATATCCGCCTTCCCCCAATGACCTTTTCTGAAGGCAGCAGGCTGATGCCGGTGATGTATTGCGGATTGGTGTCACCTGGATGGATTACCCTACCGTTGGGCTGCCTCAGTCTCAGTTGGCTCGGTTTCTTGTCGAATGACTTTGTGATTAATAAAACTGGTTTGCTCTACCCCTGCTGTGTGTCCTCCCGTCGCTGTCGTGGCTTTAGCAAGCCATCATAACAATTGATGCAAATATTTGCAGACACATTTCTCAAAAACAAATCTAGACAACCTTCGGGTAATTTATCTGCCGATATTTGTAATTTCCTACTTCAGTTAGTTTATCTTAATAGAAGATCTCTGATTTCTTAAAGATAGTTTGAAGAAAGTTGTATAATCCTTTGCTGTGCTTTTTTGTGATTAATCCTTGTCAGTTAGAACCGGCTTCAGTAATTGCATATCATCCATTACACCTGCGTAATTAAAACATGTTTAATGATTAGGGCAAGCACTAACCTTAAGGTTATAATCTTTGAAACTTTGGTGCATACTATTCAGATAATTCTCATGTCCGTACCGAGACTGGGTAAGATATATTTTAATGTTATTCGATTGACGTCATTATTTTGTCTCTTACTTTCCATGATCTGTTAAGTTTGACACATTTACACTTTGCCATTTATAAAAATGGGAATGGTTTTGAAACGGGGAAAATAATTCAAAATGTACTAATTTAGATCACTGAATCTCCCACCAGCTGCTAAAACTGAAATACACCCTGATTGCTTAAACACATACCATTTCAATCTCCTCACTTTAGAGTGAAGAACAATAATATGGCTAAACAGGCAGAAAATGGCACTTAACCTATCCCGTTGTCAGGTCCGTGCCAAGCCGGTTCTAATTGCACTGAGCATTGTGTTTAATGTCTCGATGAGAGCCAGCCAATAATGTGGCACTATTGTGTTTAATCAACACCAGTTAACGTTGCAGACCTTCAGCTCTAATGGCCTTAATCAGGTTTGTGTGGCTCCCAGCTGCCAGACCGCCATCCCCTTGTGTAGACATGCTTTTTAACTTCAAGGGAATAATGATGTATTTTATCCCTTTATAAATCTACTGTTTAATAATTTAGCAGACATTGCTTGTTCCCATTGAGACTTGCAGTGACTCAAATATTTAGGAGCAGGTAGATGTTTAGGCGTCACACTCTTGCATGAGTAGCCCAAGGTTAGACTGCGAACATTGCAGATCAATCCCAGTACCTCTAGGCTAATTGTTGGCGTAATGCTTAAATAATATACTTTTATTCTCAAGGTCTCAAGTCTTGAGGTAGGTGGATTCATGTTTTACTACCAGAGCTACAAAAACAAAATGTGCTGGAAATAACCCTATATGGTGCGACTCAAAGTATCTCTTTCCTGCTGGCCAGATGACAAGCACGGTTTGCTAACAATTTGAACTCAAACCAACCCAGAAGATCCCTCTGACACTTTGCACTATTTCCCTTTTTAAAAGGAGGATTATGGGGGAAAGATTTGGACGTGTGCCGTATCTTGCACCTCTTCTGGGGATACCCCCAGAAGAGGTTGCATGCGGGGGGCCGGCATATTCAATGAAACGCTCTGGGCTCTGAGGACTTCTTCATCGCAGTCCTGCCTTTGCACCCGCTGGCAGGACGGTCTTAGCCGGGCCACCCAACAGGGAATGTCTCCTCTTCTTTTAGGGGAAACACAGTAGGGAACCATAGATCTCTCATTTTATTTTTTCTGTGTCTCGATGGCTCATTCAGATTCATCCGCACATGGGTCGCAGTGGGACGGTGGGACTAAACCTTTTTGAGGGCTCAACTCACATGATTCTAGGTTATACACTTTGGTTGTTTGTGCGTGCGTGTGTGTGTTTGTGCCTGTGTGCATGTGGCAGGACACCTTTTGATTGTGACATAGTCTAGCCTGCAATGCTGAGTGTCTAATATGCAATTTGCAGACTTAGACATGTCTAGCTCGGGTTAAATACTTGTGGCCCATACAATAATGAATAGATAGGACATGGGGCCCCCTTCTTCCATATTCCAGCCTAGATCTCTGCGATAGTATCCACCAATGTGCTGATATGGAAAGTAAGTTAATCAGGTATATAGTCTTTGTGTGTTACAACTACACCGGAGCTTCACTGGCTATGCAGTCTTTAACCTGCTTTTTACCGTTAACTCTACAGCTAGCAGTAAACATATGAAAGTATTATTGGGGCAAAACAGCTAGCTGAGCACCTGTGACAGTGGCATTTGTAGTTGTAGAAAATAAAAATAGAAAGTCACACATTTTCTCTCGCACAAACACAACACAACAGTTACACCTTCTCAAATGCTTCATTGCAGGTTCACAAATCCTATCCTACAAATAACAAATTTTGAAAATCATCTGTTGATGCAGTGAATATAACATATGACACATTCAAACACCCGTATAAAACCATTTGAAGTCATGGACCAAATATGCCCATCCCAAAACAGTATGTGAATACCTGTAGAAGGTTTTTTCACTAAAAGAAAATATGTCTTGGATATTTTTTCATAGCACAAACACAAGTCAATAACAACAACCGCTGGAATCTCCCGCTACGAGGCTAAGATGTTGTTTTTTTGCTCCCAAATGAGAAGCTCCACGCGCTCACACTTTTGCACCGCATATCTTATCGAAATGTGGCGCAAAAGTTACTGTGCACCTGTAGAGCCCTCTGCGTAATCTTATGACAAATGTACTTATTGTAAGTCGCTTTGGATAAAAGCGTCTGCTAAATGCCCTAAATGTAAATGTAGAGCCAGGGGCGGGTACTGTTAAGAGATCAACAACATTTTCGCCCAATCAGAGGAGCTTGTTTGGGTCTGCATCTCCAGCCAGCTCCTGATGTTTAAATAGCCAGGGAACCCCACTGTTTCAGCTGGAAGTCAAACCCTATGACACTTAAAGAATGTGTTTAGGATCACAGGTGCTCATTTGTTTTGCTCTGATCATACCATCATAGATTCCCATCAATCCATTGAAGACATTTTGAAACGTTAGACGTTATCTTGATTAATGGCCTTTTAGTTAGGCTATTGTTTAGAGCAGGGTACTTTGTCATTTGGCTCTTGGTTCTGGTGTAGAGATAATGACAATAAGATGGCAATATAGAGAGTAGTGCCCGACAGATATACATAGCTGTAATTCGGAGTATGAATATCTGTTAAATATAAAATAACTTTCTAACTTAAAAAGATATTTACTTTCAAACTACATCAATTGATGTGTGATTACTTTGATACACCATCACAGCAGCAGTATGAGGCCTTAAAGGTCACTTTAACTAGAACGGTCCATTGGGGGTGGTCTTTACTTAAAAACACGGGTTCACTCTGCCTACCTGGGCCAGCCACTTGTTCTTGGTTAGCAAATCTATTGTAATCACAACAACAATGTAACGGCAGAGATTTTATTTTGGGCTATTTTATAAAATATTCTGCTCAAAAACATGGCCAAAATTCTTATCAACAAAATAAATGTATTCATAAGATTTCGGAAGTAACTTTAATAGAAAGAGGAGTGTTTGTATTTTTGACTGTATTGAATTTCATACCGTCAGTATTTCTAAATACCCTGCCTGGTGTGTGTGTGTGTGTGTGGTTAAAGCTGTAGTTTGTGCTACTCAATTTGTATGGTACATGTGTGATTTGATTTGCTGCTCTAACACCTGCGTATCCCTTCAGCGATTATCAAAGTGTTATCTTACCATGCCTTGGGTTTTTCCACCACTGCGTCTGTCCATGAAAGTCATTAATATTTAACATGTTGACCGTCAGAGCACATGGGTTCGGTGGTCACATCTAACGGAAAAAAACACTGAATAAGAGGAATAGAAGTAGTCTTCAAAGACATTACAGAATGACTTTGTACTGGCAGGGTGGCAGTACAAACAGCGCACAAGAAAGTCTAAAATCCATCAAGGGTTTCTTGTGTCGCCCCATGCCCTGAGATGTACAGTGGGGGAGCACGACCAGTTAAAAAGCCCACAGAGCGACTGTGTTGTGATGTCTGTCTCGAATCGCCCCTGCAATGAAAACACAACACGGACAACATGGAAGAAGAAAGGAAAAATCACCCATAAATAAACATTTATCTGCATACGGGAACACGGGAGAGTTGTGGGCTACACACAGACCAGATAGATCTTGAGAACTGTTAGTGTGGAACTTGGCTTTGTTGCTGTTGGTTGTCCCGATTAATGCTCTGGTTAAAGTGTAAAGCGGGTCAAGCCATATCAGCGGGTCCATTCAGAGACATAAGCCAAGATGGGAAATTAAACGCATTCACACATTTCAAATGTATGAGTTCTGTTTTTTACCAGCGTGTGTTATGTTGTTTTTCGGTTCGGTATGATAAATAAAAAAAAATTGATTAGTCTTCTTCCGCTTTTACTGCCAAAAATGTGATCCGCTAGCGTAAGTCAGATTAAGGGTACATTTTTATTAACACCGGTGTAATGTTAAGCTAGTCAATTCATATTTATGAGAGGAACTGGGTACTTGGAGACAAGTACATGCACATCCACAGCCTCACCACACACAAACATCCATAATAAAACATAGGGATGCTGCTGGCTTCCGTCTAAAGGAATCGGGGGAAGGAAAGGATATTGGCAGGCGACTACTGCAGGAAACCGGGGTAGGGAGCGATGTTGAAGAAGGCATTGCAGACAGAGGCGAGTGACCTCAACTTTCAGGTTTTCATTGTAATAACCAGTATGTTGTGGGCAGCCCTTAATGTGGAGGGTTTTATCAAGGGCTGTTTTGTGGTATTTTTCGTTCTTATCTTTATTACTATTCGGCTTCAAGTGCCTCTTCTTCTTTTGCGTTGTGTAAGGCTGCACCCTTCTTTGAGATGATTTATCTGTGCTGTACTGGGAAATTGTTTCAAGCACATCTAAGGACAATCTGTGAAAAAAATGAAATTAAGTGACTAAATCTTCCCGGATATATTGCAAAACGGGTCCTCACAGGATCCATACCTTCTCCTCTGGCCCTTTTATCTCCAGTTATGGAAGACAAAAATTGCATAGAGGACCCAGACTAACAGATGTCTCTGGAAGTCGTCCACCGAGAGAGACAAACCCCTGTGAGACCTAAGGTCCTTTTGTATCAGCCACGTGAGGAAAACAGAAAAAGAAATGGGAAAGTGTGATGGAAATATGAAGCATTAAGAATCGCACAGGTGAAAAAGACGGATGGGTTCAACCTATTTCTCCTAGCATAGACCAGCTCATGCTCCGACCTTTGACCCATTCATCTCATGTATTAAGAGGAATCAATTATAACGTTTCAACCCCTTTTTAATCCAAGTGTTAAATAGTCTAGTGAATGGCAGTCTGCGGATGAGGGGGATTTTAAGTAGGTGTGCATTCTTAAATACATCCATTTATGGAGTCTTTAGTTGTTGAGGTCGTTTTCCAGTTTGATAACTTAAAATAGGCTTCTCCCTGATTGAAAAGTTGGTATTCAAAATGAAACTGTGGCGGTGGAACTGTACACCCTCATGTTATCAAAATTAACCTTAATACATGTACCGCAGTGCATGTAAACATTGTCTTATAGTGCTGCATCGAGATTTGCTTAATGTCACTAGTTAGAAGGGATGGGTCGGTCGCGAATGATTCGTTCACAATGAACAAATCCGAATTGTGAACGACGAGAACTGATTCCCAAAACAAGAGAACTGATTCTTCGATTCTTTTTTTTTTTTTAAACAAACAAAAATATGGTCACGTTAATAAAATATACAAACGAACAGAGCTCCGTCTCCCCGCAACCTTATATTGTTTGAGTCTAAAACGTTCTCAAAGATTCAACCAATGAGAGTACTACAGCAAGTAGCAATCGCGTTGCCATGGCACATGGGTAAACAAATGACAAGGCACCGCCACACAAGTTAACTAAAGATCGCTGTACGCTTCAATATCATTCAAGCACTTTATACGTTTTCTTTTTATTTTGTTCTACAACACAATTGCATGCTGTAATAAAGTATTGTTTTACCTACCATGGAAATGGTCAAACTGGGTCGTATAGGCCAATGCTACAGAAATTCGCTTTTTTTGTTTTCCGAGCGCACCGTGACTGAATTTTTTTTTAGTTTCTGTTTTATTGCCCCTCATTTCCACCGTGCGGTGCGGTTCGATTTCGGTGCAGCTTGACGCAGCTCAATTACGGCTGGCGTTTCGAACGCCGGCAGTACCCTTATGGTAGGGCAGGCTGTGAAAAAGCCTTAATTGGCGGGCGTACCCAATACTTATAAGCAAACCTGTGAGATTCCCTGTCAAATGACGTAAACTGACTTAACGAACGAATCAAACGAACGAATTGTGATAGTGAAAGGAACTGAAAGAACCGATTCTCGGAAAATAATCGTTTTGCCCATCCCCACTATTTAGGTCTACCTTAATAGGTAGACCTACTTCTGTGATTTACAACATTTAACGTAACAGAAACATGGTGATTATGACAAAGTTACCTCTAGATTTACAATGCAATTACAAAAGCGTTTTCACGAAATCTAAATCGCACTGTATTAGTACAGACCCATTCAGCTTCACATTCCTGAAATCCGGAGACAGACAGGCCTATGCATTGGAAAGTTACAGTCACAATTTTATAAGTTTTGTGATTGAAGATGACAATAATATCGAGGGGAAAATCTCACTGGCCACAAAGCAAGCGTTAGCCACCAAACTTCTTGTCAATTTATATGCAGGATTTACACTCAAACAGAGCAGGGTAATTCAATATCTTATTTTATCATTGTTTATTGATGGCTCCCTATAGCTTTTATTATCTAATATGTTTTAGACCATCATTGCGAGCAAAACAAAAATATCCCGCTTTTCCATGAGTTTCATTTTATCTCGTTACGGATAATAATGTTGAATTACACTTGGCCATTTTCGGCAGGGGCTTAGCAAAGTGACCCTTTACTGACTCGACACGACACCCGTCGTTTTTTCAAAATATTTTTTTATTAACAATCTTGAGGTTTTAAAGATTAAACCCATCCATTTTCTCCTCAATAAAACAAGTGAGTTGTACACGGCGTATGTTTTCAACATGTAGAGTGCAACCCATCGATCCTTCTAACAACTTCCTCAAATGAGTCCATAAAATAGTACAGTTCCTTCAACTGGACTTTTTAGATCATTTATTTTTCTATTTCACTTGAAATCCTGTGTCTTCACCACTCTAGTATAACATTTGTTTTTCCACTACTTGCGTAGATATTTCCCTACTTA
>OLKM01000071.1:570447-579905 GCA_900291075.1 Melanogrammus aeglefinus
TCCGTAGGTTGAAAAGACAATGTCGCTCAGACTGGATCCTAAATTAAGTATTTGTTAACGAATAAAATGAGAGCACTCTGCTCATTAGGTTGTTTGACTAGTTAAAACCTTTTTATAAAAATGTGGTGTCAAGCAGAAGTCAGTGGAAGGACAATTAGACAGATCACGCTCTGCCTTCCTACAATCACTTCCTTTGTCTTGTTGGCACTTCTGGCGCACACATTATAATATTTGGGACAGGTTCACTTGTGCATAAAACAGTTAACTTATTTTTTAATTTAGAGAAATGATTCATCCAGCAGTACCACAGAAATATGACTTTGCATTCTAAAGATGACGTTGTCGCTCATCATTCTAGAGTTATGCTACAATGTACAACAAGGAAGGTCATTCTAAAGCCTCACCATGTGTTGTTATTAGTACTGGTTATGTTTCCCTCATTGTCATAAGGTCCATTTCCTCCTAGTTGCCTGCATTTTGTGAACATATCAGAGCCAGCTTAAAGAACAAATCAAATCAACTGTAGGTGCCGGCGGCAGGCATTGATGTAATGTCAACAACGACACATTCTGATAAGTGGAAGCGTTAAAAGGTGTGGGTGGAGCACTGTAGTTCTCATTTATGGTGTGGAGCTGACATCCCTTTTGTGAGGTCAAAGATGGCGACTCAGTCAAATTGTCTTTTAAGGGCTATGAACAGTTGGGGTGGGGGGGGGGGGCTTACCGGAGCTCCAGGAGGTAGCGCTGTTGCCTTGCTCCACAGAGCTCCAGAGAGCCGGGTTTGGTTCTCAGTTATCTGCTGCCTCCCCTTACATGCAGCTTGGACTAATGGGCCGAGATGTGAATGGTACCCATGTGTGTGCGGGTGTGTGTCTGTCCCAGCCACTCACTGTCTCTCCACCTAAGCCACCATTGTCAGCAGCGACAGCCCCCCCCCCCCCCCCCCCACCCCGCCCCTGTCCCTCCTTCCCCCTAGCGTCCCGGAATAGGCGCTTAAAGAAGACGGATGGCTAAACAGCATGACATTTTACCTGCGATTAGCACTGTCCTTTTTCCTTGACTCGGAGCAAGGAAAAACAATTAAGGCGCCCTTGCATTTGACCTTCATTGATGAATGTGCACCAATATTAGTATCGAGTCCAATAAAGTTAACAACCCCAACCGTCTGACACAGGACTGTAGCCACGGGAACGCAATGCTCTTTGAGCACTTGATTGAGAAGCCGTTGGCGGAATTTTAAAAGACAAGTCAAAAAAGGAGGGATAATGTAGGCATGATTATGGCTTAGGGGGATGCAATGATATGCTTGACAAATGACATGGATCGAATTCAAGCTATACAATGATGGTGTCTGTGTCCCCACCGCCGTTATCAAAGTAAGGATTTTTTGGGGATAGGATCACTGCTTTTGAATGCAGCGCAGAAGCATCCACGCCGCTGTTTTAAGCTGTCCACCTTGTGATCAGGTCAACCGAGACCCATTTCTGTGACAGGTGTGAAAATATGTATTTTTTGTATCGTTGTTCAAATCTAATTTGTCAAACAGCTGACAAAAAGCAGAAGGAAGGAGAAGGTGAAAAAAAAAATGAAACGTGTAGTTCCCTTTCAAAAGAAGCAATTTCTATCTGTCAGATTTTGGCAACAGAACTAAAGGTAGGTTTTTATTTTTTTCTCCTCACTTCTTTGGACTTGGAAGAGGTGGAGATGGCAATTACGATCAGCTGTGTGAACATTTTCCTGAGATATGAGCGTTCAGATTTGCCTTGTGCGGCCGGTGTTGTGTCCTTAATTCAGGAGGTAGTTATCCCATTATGAAGTGTTATTACACAGTGAGGACGATTCCTGACCCCAGAATACTCCTTCATTTTCTTTACTGTGGGAGAGAAAAACAGCAAACAAATAGCAACAAACTTTGAAAAGGATGAAAATGTTTCCTTTTGGCCGTTGTACTGTCGTCGCCTTTGTTAAAAGTCTGAAAGTGCTAAAGGGCAGACAAGGTCAAACCTTATAGAGGAATAAAGATTGGGTTATAGGTGGTCACCCTGCTGCTCCCAGCAGAATAATGTAGTTACATAGATTTTATAAACAAGTTTTCATTATTGTATTTTGAATTAATTTTATGAATTGTAATTTATATGAATATAGAACTATAAAAAATCAAAGTTCTGATTAGTATTCAGTTTTAATAGTAGCATCATTTTACCATTTAAATGTTCATTCCGTGGGGTCCTGTGTGCAGTGGGCAGGTGGGCCCGGGCCTATTAAATATAATGGCTAAGGGCCTTGAAGGACGGACAGATAAAACTGTGTTTCAATATGGGCCTTTCAACGTGGGCAGACCCTAGGCTCACTGTCAAGTATTCTACTATCGTTGACTGCAGGTGCATTTTTCATGCAGGAGAAACATTTTTGGTGGAAGGGAATACATCTGCAATTATTTGCATGTACTTGCTTTTGATTATTTAAGAATATTTCTTGTATTTCTGGACTTAGCTTTTTATTTTCCAGTATCTCAGCAGTTTTTCAATCTACAAAAAAACAATGATATTTTCAACAACAATTTCCTCTGAACAATTGACACGAGATAAGACCAGAGTTGACCGTAAGGTATCATGTGTTCAACGGGTTCTTGTGGTACATGCTAAATGTTCACATAAACCAGTGGTTCTCAACCTTTTTTGAGCAAACGCCCCCCTGACCTTACCCTGATGCTAATAGTAATGAATGCCCTCAGAGTCGGTTTTGGTGCAAAAAAATATTAATGAATATTCATGTTCTCTGATTGGATAACAGCAATGTCCATGAGAGAGAGAGAGAGAGAGAGAGAGAGAGAGAGAGAGAGAGAGAGAGAGAGAGAGAGAGAGAGAGAGAGAGAGAGAGAGAGAGAGAGAGAGAGAGAGAGAGAGAGAGAGAGAGAGAGAGAGAGAGAGAGAGAGAGAGAGAGAGAGAGAGAGAGAGAGAGAGAGAGAGAGAGAGAGAGAGAGAGAGAGAGAGAGAGAGAGAGAGAGAGAGAGAGAGAGAGAGAGAGAGAGAGAGAGAGAGAGAGACTATGAAACAAAATTTGATTTTTTTTCTTGCTATCGGCCATGTTTGATTGTGTTGTGTTGGTTATTGAACTTTTAACCCGCGACCTTGGGTTATTTTTATCAGCGTTACTATAGAGATGACGATAGCTGATGTAACGAGAGTCTGGGCGTGTGCAGGACAGAACCGCGCTGTATTATCACTGTTCTACTGCGCATAGACAGTAAAAAGTAGCTGAGCGGTAGAGTGGTTAGAAACCAATAAATGAAAATAGGCTATTTATTTCAGGTAGCCTATTTTTTCCCCCAAAAAAAATAAAAACAAAAGTTTAAAATCCCCCCCCAAAAAATGGAATCACGTTCCCAGCGCCCCCTAGGTTGTGCGAACACCCCCGTTGAGAAACCATGACATAGACTCAGGACACAGGCCTGGTAAAAGCTAATGTTGGTACAACTCAAAAAGGAGAGCCTCAACATGGCCTTTTCTACAGGTTTTCTGGCTGTTTAAGATCAACTGACTATGGTACTCTTTCAACCTGTTGAAATGGCCCCAAATTGAGAACGCTCACTTCTGCCTTATGCTGCAAACAGGCTGTGATTCAACTCTATAGCACTTTAAAAGAACTGTGATCGTCAGGAAATGTCTACCACCCCCCCCCCCCCCCCCTCAGACAGAGATAGACAGCGAGACAGGGGTCATCATTTTAATCTGCAGACAAAATACCGCAATAAATATGTCGCTGGGAGCAATGGAGGTAGTGGGGATTGAGTAAAGTATGTACGAGTTCAACAATGTTAAATCATTATTATCACAGCAATAATAAAAAAAGATTATGTTGGCGATTCCAAGCATCGGAAACGTCGCAATGGAGGTGACGTTTCCTTGAAGTGTGTGTGTGTGTGTGTGTGTGTGTGTGTGTGTGTGTGTGTGTGTGTGTGTGTGTGTGTGTGTGTGTGTGTGTGTGTGTGTGTGTGTGTGTGTGTGTGTGTGTGTGTGTGTGCATAAACACGTGCTCATCGCAGGTGTTGTGTGTGGATGGGTGTGTGGTAAAGCGCGCAAATGTTTGTGTGTGAACGGATCTAAACTCTTGGCGTAAAATTGTGGCAGGTGCACATTGTCTTTTTAAGCTATGAAATTCAAGAAGCGCTTCCCTGGTAATCTCTCCTGGCATTGTTAACTCTCTACATGGTTGCCATTGTAGTATAAGTCCGCTATATCGGGTCTAAGTCGGCTATATTGGGAGGTCCAGGCTTAGCAGCCTGCTGCCTAGCAAGAATAAAAACGCAAGAATGAGTTTGAGCATTGAACTCGTAGAAACAAACTGACACTACTCACTAGAGTGATAGTAATAGAGAACACATCAG
Organism: Melanogrammus aeglefinus; assembly: GCA_900291075.1. Lineage (NCBI taxonomy): Eukaryota > Metazoa > Chordata > Actinopteri > Gadiformes > Gadidae > Melanogrammus > Melanogrammus aeglefinus. The sequence goes on from OLKM01000071.1 coordinate 574,835, forward strand.
CAATGTCCTTGGTCAACTCTTACATTATGTCTGTTTATCTATGTCATATGAAGGCCCCCTATTTTGCAAGCCGTTTATTCGGAATCCATCACTGTTTGTTACCTCACAAGTGGGAGTGCCTACCGGTACTCGGATGTGATGCCCGGGTCAACTACGGTCAGTCGATGCAGTCTCGCAGTCCACTCCTTACACTCGGTTTGAAACTCCCAAACGGCTCTTCGAAAAGACGCCTGGTGGTGAAATAGAGGCCTTTTTAAATATGAGGACAGTTGTCTTTATTCTATGTTTTACGTCACACAATTTTACACATTACTTTACCAAAGTTGAGTAGCAACTTGGAATAACTGCAACTTTGAAGCATTAATAAAGTATTAATCAATTGTCAATTTATAATTGATAAAAACATTATTCCAAAGTAAGCAATTCATAATAAGTAAAATAAATATCAATTTAGAAAATGGAGATTATCAAGAGACAATTAACAATGATATAATGGTTTTTAATCCAATCAAGCACAAGTTAATCATTTACAAACAGTTTTCAATGTGCTAATGATTGATAAACATTTCATAATGTGTCATTTCATTCTGTGCTTGCACATCTAAAGAGAGAGAGAGCAAACTATGCCTTACTAAGCATTCATAAGTGAAATTGTATATACAGAAGTTGTATTTGCTGCTGTCAGTTACAAACTCAGATGAGGAGATAGTTAGTGACTTCAGCCGCTCTGAATAACTGTTGGTTACCAGCTCTAGAGGCCTGGGTTCAACTCCTGCTGAGGGCATTCCCCATAGAGACCTAGTGTCATTCAGGAGCTGTACCAATGTCATGTAAATTGTGTCGCCATAACCTCTGACCAGATCATAGCCAGTCTTTGACGTCAGACTCTGACGGAGACAGAATGAATGCTGAATTCACTATGAATTTCCAGTTTACTCAGACTTTTTTTAATGTTTTTTTTTCAAATGAAGCCGTGCAATTACTTGTAAAAAATAAAGATACATATTCTATACATACAAATATAAAATACAGGTATCTTATATAGACATGCGTCATTGTAAAAGAAACAAAACAAAACCGGTAGATGACCACAGCTTGAACGCTGGTAATTATGGGATCCTGGCACGAACAGAAGCAAGCATGTTTGAAGTTCCTGTCTCTCAACAAGAAAAAAAAATGTCATCCATATGGCTGCAAGAGATAATCTAATACCTTTGTCGTCGGTCGGCAGCTCTCATGCTTATTTTCAGAACATGCACATGCACACACCCGCCCATGAGCACACACGCACACATATACACACAGCCACACTATAAGCACGCACACACTTTACTCATGCACCCACACTGGCATAAGACCACTACAAGCACACAGACAAACTTCTACACGCACGCACGCACGCACGCACGCACGCACGCACGCACGCACGCACGCACGCACGCACGCACGCACACGCACCGCACGCACACGCACACGCGCACACACAGACACACACACGTCGCAGGTACAGGCTAGCATTCTGCTGATGTACCTCGCAGCGGGGCGGAGGGGGATTTAACGTCCTACTGGGTCAGAATATTCCTAATTATCATCTTTGTCCTTATTTATATTCTCGTTTGGCACTGACGGAATGACCCCAGCTGTTGTCTGTTTAGTCCGATAGATATCTTCTGCTTAATAAAAGGACTGGCTGGGGAAAGAGAAGAGAAGGGGGAGCCGTTGATACCGCAGGAACATCTGGCGCAGCCAGAGGGCCTCCATCGGCAACATGGGCACACGCACTGAGGAAACGCGCTGGATCCAAGATGGCGGCCGCCAGCCGCCGTGTTGGATCACAGTGGGCTTCCTGTTCCCGTTGCGCGGCACGATGTGAAACGACCGCCGCTACACGGGTTTATCTGCGTTTTGGGTTGAAACTGCATAGTGTTATCCGTTGCCAACTCCTCTGTTTTTCTGTAACAACAAAGGGAAAAACAAACCAATGAAAGAAATATCCATCCGTCAATCGTGTTACGAGCTTCCATGCAGAATGTCGCACAGTGGTGGCAGAGTCCTTTTTTTCTGGGCAGATGGAATGCAGTTGAATCAGTTAAACGGGAGATATTCTTTTTGACGGACGCACAGCAGCAGAAGGGGGGTTCAGGTTACTCTCATCCAGCGCCATGACGGGTGGCTATTTCAGGACGGGTCGCTCCACCCTCTGAGGCTAATCAGCCGCCAGTCATCAGCTAGGCAATTCCAAACGTATGCATGTGGGACCGTGCCATTGGAAAGTATCAGTGGTGGAAAAGAGTGTGTGTGTGTGTGTGTGTGTGTGTGTGTGTGTGTGTGTGTGTGTGTGTGTGTGTGTGTGTGTGTGTGTGTGTGTGTGTGTGTGTGTGTGTGTGTGTGTGTGTGTGTGTGTGTGTGTGACTTCATAAAGGTTGTGAACATATTTCAAATTCCTTGGCTATCCAATGCAACAGCATGTAAATGTTTGTATTAAATGCTTTATTGAGATTATATGTGGCTCCCCAAATACAGTCCTCCCCAAAAATAGAGAATCTAAAAGAGAGACAGTCAGAGAGAATATAGAGAGAGAGAATCAAACCCCAGGGCCCACCACCACCACCACCAGCGCCATTCTAAACTGTGACTCTAAATACAGCGCTATGCTGCAGCGCCGTGATGAAATGTTCATTCTTCTCTCGGACCAAGGATCTTCAGCTGAAATCCCATCATCCTCATCGTCGGCGTCCATCGAGGCACTTGGGGAGGGGGGTGAGTGTGCGTTGCTGCTGCCAGACAGGTGATGAATGCAACAATAACATGAGCAGTCTGGAGCAGAAAATATTAAGCTCCCAAACACCGTGGGCTCAGTTTCACTCCGCGCAAACCAATTCCCCCAGACTTTTTTTTCGAAAGCCACTTTATATGTGAGGGAGTTAGAGGGCGGTTGGTTACCGAGGGAAATTACCATCAAAGCGGAAATGACAATTAGCCAGTACAGGGGATAATAATGAGGTTGGATAGGGCTCAGTTGACTGACTCGGTTGGAACCACTTATGGCTGTTGCCCTGGCATTTTAAATACACACGCGTATAAAAACTCTCAAGCAGACGGGAGACCCCAAGAAACGAGCAGCAAAACGCCAACCATGTTTACTCCAGCACTGAGTTGTGGGTAATTTACGATTTAATAATTTAGTAGACCCTTTTACCTGAAAAAGACTGCACGTCAAGGGTAAGGGTTTACAGGGGGGTTCGCAACATTCACAAAAGATGCCCAGGCTACAAGTTCATCGTGGATGTTCGGGGATCGAACCCAGTCTCTTGGGACGGAAAGTTGAAACGAAAACACGACTATCCGCGATACAACCCTGGGACCTAATTTGTCCAAAATATGATTTTCTTCCTGAAGCCCTCTTCTGGTCGGGGATGGGGGCGGGGTGGGGGGTGGGAGACCTGCAATGTCATCCGAGTTCAGCACTGTGTGACAGCTGAGCCGGATGGAGCAAATATTTGGCCTCACCTTTTGGCCGGGATTAAGGGGTGTGAAGGCACACATACAGGTGTTCCAGCTGTGAGAGGTGAGCCCGCGGTAAGCCGCCACGAAAAGGAAAAAGAGGGGAGGAAGGGGGGAAGAGAGAGAGTGAGCTCTCTCACTGCCCACCTAAGCTCTGTGTGCTGTCGGGATAAACAGGTACAAGCCATTGAGAGACGCACCGGCCAGACGGAGCCAGACGGGCAGAACGAGGATGGACGTCAGGGGTGGAGGCAGGGTGATCCCACCAGAATCTATAGGCAGGGGGGGGGGGAGGAGAGAGAGAGAGAGAGAGAGAGAGAGAGAGAGAGAGAGAGAGAGAGAGAGAGAGAGAGAGAGAGGAGAGAGAGAGAGAGAGAGAGAGAGAGAGAGAGAGAGAGAGAGAGAGAGAGAGAGAGGAGAGAGAGAGAGAAGAGAGAGAGAGGAGAGAGAGAGAGAGAGAGAGAGAGAATAAGGCGGGTGGGGTGGAGGTGTTGGAGGATGGTTTAGAAGACTAGCCTAATCTCCACCCACAGGCTTAGAGGAAGGAAACGTCCTTATTCTTGGCATGTGGACCAAGAGACAAAGGGGTGTGTGTGTGGTGACCGCTATTCTTCACCCATTGTTCGGTACCCACACATGGAGAGTGGTCGCGATACGGTGGATTTAGTGTGTAATGTATCTTTTCTTGGTCTTCATCTTGTTCTTCTTCTTCTGCAAGTTCAAAGGCGCATTGTAGAGAACAATCAGTATGGTTTATACAGTGTTTAATCGCCGTTTAATGTTGTAGATCTGGCCAAATGTAGATTGGATAGGATTGGATCTGATTCAAGTGCATGCGGTTGTAGCATAGGTAGGCCACAGTGGAATGCTGTCGAAATATAGATTCTATACGTGCGAGTCAAAGCACTTCAACACCGACCGAAACTGGTTCATGCCAACTGCAAAGATATATAGATGGATAGTTAGAGCAACTGCACACACATACGCACGCCAGTGTGTGCATGCACGTACACACTCTATTACAAAATACTAGGCTTTTAATAACATTCGGTAACCAAAAAGGCGACTTTATTTCAATTTGGATTCAAAGCTATACCACTCTTAAAAATGACTGTAACACGAAACACCGGCTTGGTACCATAAAAGGACTCCCTTTACTTCAATATACAAGACGCTCTTTATCATCTTGTAAACTTATTATGTTTTGATTAATTCATAATTCCCTGTTTTGGTTCAGTAGAGTGTGAAATGCACTTTCCCTTTTGTAGTTTTTCAATTTCTATCATTGAGAGCAATGGGAAAAGAATGAGGTGTGTGTTGGTGTGTGTGTGTGTGTGTGTGTGTGTATGGGGGTGGATGGAGGTTGTAGGGGAGTAATGAACACATGGATTTCTGTGAGTGTGTTCTTGGAGGAGGGGCTAATGAACACATGGATGTGTGTGTGTGTGTGTGTGTGTGTGTGTGTGTGTGTGTGGGGGGGGGGGGGTGGGTGTGTGGGTGGGTGGGGGGTGGGTGGGGGGGGGGTGTGGGGGGGGGGGGGGGGGGGGGGGGGGGGGGGGGGGGGGGA
>OLKM01000071.1:579930-635436 GCA_900291075.1 Melanogrammus aeglefinus
TGTGTCTGCGTGTGTGTGGGGGGGGGGGAGGCAGGAGGGGGTAATGAACACATGGATTTCTGTGAGTGTGTTCTTGGAGGAGGGGGAGATGAACACGTGGATGTGTGTGTGTGTGTGTGTGTGTGTCTGCGTGTGTGTGTCTGAGGGGGGGCAGGAGGGGTAAATGAACACATGGATGTCGGCTGTAATTAAGAAAGTGAAGTATTGGAGGCGGCAGTGCCTTCACCAGCTATAATTCATCAAACATGGCCTTAATTAAGTTGTTTACACAGATGTCCACAAATACTGGCTGCCGAGAAAGTAATTCCGTTATGACTAGACAATGTTATCACCGCATTCCGATGCCGAGGGAAGTTTCTCTTGTGTTTGGTGCAAGTTGTCGTTGTTTCGCCAAAATACGTTTCCCCGTCACTTGGCTGAATGTCTATTTTCGAGTCGTCGGAGTCATAACCACTGACGAGACTAGTAAAAGTAGTTTTATCGCCGGATATTTCAGCCATAAAAGTTTACGAAGAAATATTGCCTATTTAATGCATTTGAAAGTAGTCTTTTTTAAAATAATATTTAACTAAGCCTTGATCGATGGATTCATTAAAGTCAAGATCAACTGCTGGCTCCTTCGTACACGGGCGTACACATATCTTCTCTCAAAAAGCAAAGGCATAACATATCGACACACGTGAGAGGAAGGTGAGTGGTTCACATCCCGTATTCACGCTCCCACGGCGCAGCCATTTCGTTACAGAACCTGCCATGTTTAGCCAGCCAAAGACACGCAACAAACAACAAACACAAACGCACACAAAAGGAGCACTGCTCCACAAGGGACATGAAAAAGGGCTCAAAGCGCTTCTCCTTTCTAAAATAAACCCACCCAACACAACAGAGAAAGCCCCTTAAACGAAAGCTGGAGATATTGTGTGAGTCACGCACATCCCGGGAGCCAGTGGAACAACGACGCCGGCGCCACTGCCGCCACTGCCGCCACTGTCTCTGTCACTCTCTTTTATTAGAGCCGGGCTAGTCCTAGCACCACAGCCCCCCCGCCCCCCCAACCTCCCCCATTCTCCCCTCACCCCCACCCCCGTCCTCCCCCTCCCTCCCTCTCGCTGCTAAATGTCAGGCGTGTCAGCGCCCATGCTACCCTCCACCCCGTAGAGGACCCCCTGCCCTTCCTTCCCCTAGCCCTCCTGTCTCCCTCCTGGGTGCTGCCCTCAGCTGCCTCCTGATACCCCCATAGCCCCCCCGGGTAGCCCACCAGGTCGGACCACCGGTCTGTCTGCTCGCCCACACGCTCCCCCTGTTCCCTAACCAACCCCCCACCCCCCCTGATCCAATGCCTTATCTCTCGGATTAAGGGCTTTCTGTCACTACACACACACACACACACACACACACACATACACACACACACACACACACACACACACACACACTGCCTGCTGCTCGGTCAGTTCACACCAACTGTCTCTCGCTTGCTCTATCGATGTCTGTTGCTATTGCGCTCTCTGTCTCTCTGTCTGCGTTTCTGTCTCTCTCCCGCTCTGTCTTACCGTCTGTCTGTCTGGCCCTCTCTGTCTCCTCTGTCTGTCAATTACTCTCTCTGTCTGTCTCTCTTTTTGGCAGATCTGTCTCTTTGCCAGTTTCTCTCATGTTCTGTCTCTGCCTATCTGTATGTCTGTCTTTTTCTGTCTCTCTATTTGTATCTCTGTGTCCCTGTCTCTCTTTGTATTTCTTTCTGTTTTCTATTGCTCTCTATCTGTCTTTCACTTATACTCTCTCTCTGCCAGTCTGTCTCGCTATCCCTTTCTCTGCCTTCTCTTTCTCTCTCTTTCGTTCTCTCTCTCCAATACATACACTAGACTGGAAGAGCATATCGGCTAATATAATGTATAATGAGTGTAGGTAAGGCCTGAGGGTAAATATTTAACGATTCCTTTTGTTGGTGTTTGAGAAGAATCTCTCAGAATTACATCTATGCTTTGCAGACAGAAACAGCAGTTAAAACAGCCAACCGGCCCGTTTTCAAACAGAAGTGGACTTCATTGAATTTCCCTGTAATGTTTTCTCTTTCGTTAAGATGACTGACAACCAACGATTATTTTCTATTTTGATGTGTGAATACCCACTACGCCTTTTCAAGCTACGACTTTTCTCTTTGTCTCAAAGGAAACCGTAGCTGGAAGAATAATGTTTTAATGTATCGGAAGGTGAGTCGAAGTTATTTCTCTCGACCGCGACAGTACTTTCCTTGAGCTGTGAAAATCAACACAACGCAACGCTATACTATAAAATTTGCATCCAGCCATAAACAGCATCCAGCCATAATTCACTGACAAAATAGCTTCCCCTGAAACACATTCATGTGTGAATTCATCGCTGTTTGTGTGGATTTAAATAGTTACATCATCACCGGATTACCAAAGGAGCAATTCAAGGTTCAATGGAATACCTGCAAGCGAGATTTCCAAGTTTCAAAAATAGTTGTAAAACATTTTCCCACTTACAAACATCATTGTTCCGGCGTACTCTTTAGGGTTATTTTGAGATTGTTTGTAGTCTGAGCGGATTTGTATATATCAACGAATTAATCATAAACCATTTCAATTAGACTATCCGCTTCACGGCTCTCCTCTCCAGCCGCCCAATCCTGGTCCGGTTTACGTCATGAATGCATAAACATTGCACCACGATGCATATATTATCTCTCTCTCACACACACACACACACACACACACACACACACACACACACACACACACACACACACACACACACACACACACACACACACACACACACACACACACACACTGGCACAGTCGATGGAGCAGGATGTATGCGGTCAGAGCCCGGCAGAGTTGGGCTGCCGTTGGCGGAGATGATGGACGGTGCAGTGAGAGAAACATGGAAGTGGCGGTGATAGATTAAAACGGGGGGCTGTTTGCAGCCACACCGCCCTCCTCACAAGCAGACGGCGGCAATGCGAAGGGTTTGGTTGATTAATTTGTCGTCATTTTTTATTAAAGTGAGGGGTTTATTGACGAGCTGTTTATGGAAAGCTGAAGGTCATTTTCCCAATCAGATGTGTTGGATGGATGCATGGCGTCACCTACGCAAACGGTGTCACCCTTTTAACATTGAGGAAATAGGGGCTTACCTCGCACACACACACGCAGGCACACACACACACACCCCTACACCTACACATACACACGCCTGCACACACACATACACCTACACACCTATACACTTACACACCCACACATAACACCTCTTTGTTGTCTTCTGGCACGCATACACACAAACATTTCCATCTTCTGTCATTGCTCATTTATCATCAGTGTGCTGAGGAAATTGCTCACTGTCAAACTATTGTCAGTCCTTTGGTTCCTCATGCCTGCCATGTCAGAGCCAGTATGTACTGCAAGCATCTCTGTAAACATCTTTCAGCTTTCTTGTATCAGTATGTGCACTACGGTTGGTGTGTTTGACTAATGATCAACATCTGTTTTGTAACCATGACGGTACAAGGTTTATATTTGTATTTGACACATAAACATGGTAATATATAGATGAAATCAATGATGTTCTCACTTCAAATATCACTGCATAAACTAATATACTACAGGGATTAAGGACAGAAAATAAAATAACATAGATGGACAACTCTGAAGATGAACACGGAATACAAGATCAGCCAAACCGCAAATTGAATGTGATCAAGACTTTCTCCCATGACATGAAAAAGACCATCGGAAAAAAGACAGCTCAACGTCATGTGCATTGAAAGCCAGAATCGGCGCATGTCATGTTCCCTGAGAGCACTAATTCCCAGGCGTCCTGAGAGGTTAACGATCCATGCTATTCCCGTCAGCCTGGTCTCCTCCACTGATGCCTCTCTGATCCCATTGTCCATCAAAGAGACATTTTGGGCTTAATGCAGCTGGACCCTGGGCTAATGACAGTAAGTAGCCCGGCCGGCTTTATGGCGGCAGCTGAGAACAATGCTTCGGGGTGACATCATGCCGGGCTGGGGTCGGGTGGGGGCAGCCTTCTATTTCAGGTTTCTTCCTTTTATAGTGTGCCCCTGGACTGTGGGCAGGGGTAGGGGGGCGATACCCTATTGCCCCCCTCAACCATCCCTAGACTCTCATATAAAAGCACGGGACCGGGCCAAGGCCTTTCCGTGCTCTGGAATCACCTCTCCTCATACCTCCTCCTGAAACCCTTCGAACGCCTCTCCTCCTCCACCCGGTAACTACATCAGCCTCCCTTCCCCTCCCCTCCTACTCTTCGGTCATCATGGCACCCAAGAAAGCAGAACCAAAGAAGTTCGAGCCCAAGAAGCCCGAGCCCAAGGCGGCAGCGGCGGCGCCCGTGCCCAAGGCGGCCCCCGCGCCCAAGGCGGCCCCGGAGCCCGAGCCCGAGCCCCCAAAGGAACCCGACTTCGACCCCAAGAGCATCACGCTGGAGTTCAGCGGCGACCAGATCGAGGAGTTCAAGGAGGCCTTCACCCTGTTCGACCGCACGCCTAAAGGCGAGATGAAGATCACCTACGCCCAGTGCGGCGACGTAATGCGCGCCCTGGGCCAGAACCCAACCAACGCCGACGTGCTCAAGGTGCTGGGCAAGCCGCGGCCCGAGGAGATGAGCAGCAAGCTGGTGGACTTTGAGACCTTCCTGCCCATGCTGCAGCACATCTCCCGCTCCAAGGACCAGGGCAACTTTTGAGGACTTTGTGGAGGGCCTGCGGGTGTTCGACAAGGAGGGCAACGGAACCATCATGGGGGCGGAGCTGAGGCACGTGCTGGCCACGCTGGGCGAGCGCATGACGGAGGACGAGGTGGACCGGCTGATGGCGGGACAGGAAGACGCCAACGGGTGCATCAACTATGCCTCCTTCGTCAAGCACATTCTCTCTGGGTGAGGCCCGGTAAGGGGGAGAGATGGGGGAGACACCCAGTCGGACTGTGATGGAAAGAAAGAAAAGCTCCTCTATTCTGGATCCTTGTTTTTTGCTCTTTTTTCGTTGTTTTGTTGTTTAGGAAGGTGAGCGTTTTTTCCAACATTGGCCGTTATTTTTTCCACTACAAAATGTCTTGTCCCCAAAGAGAAATGATAAAAATGTTAAAAAAAAAACGATGTGTACACAGAAAGACAACCAATACAATGAAATGCTGCGGAGATGACAGAAGTCGATCTGACATGAATAAACAATGTGTAATTACTGACTGCCTCGTACCTTGTTATTTTGAGAGTCTGAGTTTAGGAGAAAACAACTGACAAACACCAATACTATGATACCGTCGCATTGCAATACCAGTTGTTTCTCTCTGGTTTATTATCTCAGACAAGGAGGTTGGTGTTTGCTTGTTCCTCCATGTAAAAATAACATACCTCAGGCAACTGTTGCAATACCAACAAATGTCATGCGCTCATTTGAGGCATTGGACGCACACTGCTCTCTTCATAAAGACTTCCACACCCACTACGTGTGTGGCATTGTAACAAGCAACACATTGCTCAAAGAACTCTGTTTAAGAGCTGCTACATACGTAGTGTAGAACCAAATTGTTTTCATAGCTTCTCTTCCTAAATGTATAGGAATTCTACAACCCTAACACTTTCTCTCTCGAACCATATCCTGCGTGAGACTGCTTTAATTTAAATCTGAACTTTCAATTTAGTGACAACATTTTAATGAATTGAGTGCATCTTTTTTTTTTGCCCTTTTGTGTATGCATCAGTAAGTTAGAACATAGCTGTACTCTGTCTGTGTTTGTGTGGGTGTGCGCTTTTGAAACAAGGGAGGACAAAGTGGAGGGAGATGCCTGGATAATTCAAAATTCTTCCCCAATTAATAAACATTGATTTTAGTAGTTTACTTTTTTTGGTATTGGCCATACAGAACAATATATGAAACTCCCATTTCTGCCCCATGTGAATCAATACATAACTTGCAGAATAAGAACTTCAAACAGGTTTCATATCCACACATTTAGACCACAACTTTAATGTTGTAAAAGTTATGTTGTATTTTCGGAAATGCCACGCACGACAGGGGGTCGTTTCCTACCCAAGTGTGACAAGAAGCTCAAATCTAGAAGCCTATATCTACATCCGAATGTCGACATCTCTAAACCACCAAATACTGATTGGGTCGCTACAGCTGCCACAAACTGCTCTCTGCAAAGTAAGTAACGGCAGCAGCGGCAGCCAGAGAAAATACTGAATGGGTATATGTATCAACATGATGTATGTACCTCCCCCTTTGGCTTTGCTTCGTTTTGGGGAAGAATAATGCGGGCAAGATTCTCAGAGTATTCTCGTGGTCGTGAAAAGTTAGTAGCTACGACTCATCTCGCAAGTAAAATCTTTCCATCTTTAAGGATAGAGAATGTCTGCATGATTGGTTAGGTGAGATTCACCCCTAAGGTCGTACTATGTTATAGCTGCATTTCATGCTATTTCTTAGTTCTGTCGTATTCTCCAGTAAGCTGAAGAATATATAAAAGGTGAGGGCCCATACTTGCCTTTTCCTCCAGAACATGGAAGGCACTCATACCTCTTCAAACTGCATGCAGAAAGCCAGCGCTCTCTGTGACCTTATGTGGTCTGATCACCAGACACCCCACCTCCTGATACAGCTAACCACTTTATGGCAAACCAACTGCCAAAGTGGTAGGCCATCACACTTTCATTTATTTATGTTCTGCCCACCTTCGGTTACTGTGTAGAGAGAGGCGAAAGATACTGCGGTCTGCAAATTTCCAGCTTACAAAATGTGATTCGGTAAAAAAAGGGATTGCAAACAAAGGACACTCTCTGGTATTATTTTGCTGGAAACACATTGACATCGCCAAAGACAACTCAAGGCCATCAAACAACACGTCTATGGCCATGATTACTCTGTTTGACTCCCAAGAGTAGACCAACAGTAGTATCAGTACAGCTGGCTCAAACCCTGTGTCCGTTTTTGTTTGGTTTTAAAAAAATATTCACCCAGTAGATGTTCTACATCTGAATGCTAGTCCAACCTATAGAGGTGTCATCTCAAGACCCCAATTTGCCCAAGTGCCCCGAAATTAATATAACTTGCGACAGGAATAAAGGAGGAAGAACCATGTAGGAATACATGTGGCAGGACATTCTCTAAAATGCTCAAAGTTTATGCATCAAATTTTGCATTTCACTCTGCCATGAAAATAATTCTGAATTCTTTATTTTATCAGGATCCTCCAAAATATTCCCATTCAATGATTCTCATCTGGCACTAACCACCTAACAACCAGCTAATAAAATAAGGTGCATAACATCCAAATGTTAGTGTTTCTCCATCGTCCATTCCTCTTTCATATTTTCCTATACGACCAAATAAAGGCTGCTGATGCATTGCTGGTTTTAACTGTTGTTCTGGTCTTAGGGTACTGTACTTTAAACACCGTTCTCTGGGCCAATGGCTTTCATGCAAAGAGCTACACAATCGCTAGTCTGAGAAAGTCTGGTCTATCAACTGTCAATGTAGTTTATATTCTCTTACGTCCTAGGAGCTGTGTCAGTCAGTTTAAAGTCCCCGGAGCGAGAAGAATAGGAAAATGAAGGAGAATAAATATTGAGCATTTGACAAATAATTTGACAAAGCAATATGATCCAACACATTCAGAAGTCCTACCCTCTTCTCTTGCCAAAACCCACATTTGCAGGCGTTCCAGGGTGAGATTAGTGTCTGGGAAGGAGGTTGCTGATTCGCAAACCATACATTCAGTGAGCTGCAGGAACAACAATAATAAGTAGAGCTACTTGAGAACCCATAGCATTTTTCAATGACTGCAGTTCTCTGGGCTCAGAGAAGGCTAAGATGGCGTCCCATGAGGATAAGTGCATGATGAACTGAGCAGACATGTATCACATTTAGCTCACTGGAGTGGTCTCTGTATATGAATGGTACCCGAACAATACGCTAGTTATAAATGGATGTAAGACTTAGATCATCATTTCGTCCTCCAGACACAGACTGTTCCACAAAGGCAAACGTTAAGATTGGATTACAAATCGGCAAACAATCCAATCGAATCCCCAAAAAAAGAAAACTTACTCTATATTGTACAGATATTTCGCTATTGTATTGATGAAATTGTGGCTAATATGGCATGGAGGAATTGACTTGATTAGATCAGGAGTCTGTATTACCTACTGCTCTAATGAAAGAGGTTGCCAAGTGGCTACCATTATGTCATCTGGGATATTGTACAGCTATCTGGTCATCTGCCTCAAAACAAAGGGAAAAAACCCCAGTACAAAACAGCTAACAGCGAGCTTGGCATTTGACTACCTTGGAGGAGTTTATATGCACTGTGCATATTCTTCACTTTCATGGTCAAATACTGCAAAAATTTCTAGGAGCTGTTTGTATCACAAATTAATTTTGCCTTTTGAAAATATGTAATATTGGTTGGAAATTGGTTCCCCCCACGGCTTAATGATTTTAACGTGCTAAGGATGTGGATTTTGGAGTGCAATAAAAAAAATGAAATGTCAACCGATCACGTAGAGATACAGACTCTCTCAATCATGTTACCGAGGGCCGCTGGACAAACGTAATCACTTTTCCTTCGTCTAATATAGGGCAGGACCTAGTGTTCGATGGATCAAAGGAATAATGGAGATACACACTTCCATTTGAGACTAATTCCCTCCCTTGAGGGGGGGGTGTGTGTGTGTGTGTGTGTGTGTGTTGTGTGTGTGTGTGTGTGTGTTGTGTGTGTTGTGTGTGTGTGTGTGTGTGTGTGTGTGTGTGTGTGTGTGTGTGTGTGTGTGTACTGAAGTCATCCAGTGGATATACACTGTCACAGGTCTTGTTGTAGCTATCCATCACCATTGCCCCCAGGTGCAACACTGCTCCTCGATGCCAAAGGAAATAGTATAGAACCAACTCAATGTAGGCCACGCGTGGTGATTGTTAATCAACCTTTTCTGTTCAATTACTGGTGTGGTCTATGAATTTTAGCACATGTTGTTGTACAGGTAATGTGAAATAAATAATTAAATAACTAGCAATCACTCCCTATCAAGGGTGTTCGTATTAATTAAGCCTGTGGTGATTAAACCTGCATTAAAGTCTTTTTCTGTCTTTTGTTTCTTTGGGCAACGACTCATGAGCACATTGGGCCTGAATGGACCGCTAATCTCATAATGTCAATGTGATCGAGTGTCAACTAAATCATATGTTGCTGCTTAATGTTCTGTGCGAAAAAGATTCTTCCCTCTCGCTCTAAGGATGTGATTTCCCTTGCACGCGATGGTATCACATTAACATTTCCCAACATTGGACGAGATAGCAATCAGCACATGATGCATAATTAATGTTTTTCTTCAAAAAATCTTGTGTATGAATTGCAGGGAAATGTGTCCGTATCTGAGTCCTACCAAAAAAAGTTAAAGTTTCATTATAAGATGAAGTGATAAATACAGATCAGACAACTCACCTGACTCCCATCTGAGAAGCACTTGGTTCGATCCCAAATGCATGATCACTAAATGCCAAATTGTAAACCTACTATGATTTACAAGTGTGTGAGATACAACTACTGTATATCTTCCTGCCCAAATGCACTTTAAAACAAACATCCCCAAGCACCGAAACATGCTAATTATTCAGAAGTATAGGGCGTTATGGAACTGCTTCTAATGTGAGAATGAGTCCTGCCTGATATATTAAGATATTGAGCTGCCTCGTAATTAGGACGGCCTGGCCCCACTCAGGTCCATCCAATCAGAAAACTTACACTTTTGTTACGGTTCTGTTGCCTGCATATGTATACATATATTACCCTATTGTACACGTTAGCCATCTATCAATAAAACCCTCAATACCTATGATTGGTCTTGGACAGGCAAATTACGCCCGACAGATTTTCCTTTCTGTGGGCCCACCCACGCGCTACATCTGGCTAATCTAGCGTATTGACTGGGGGAAGTTTGTGTTTATACAGCGCTTTACTGTTGTGTGGAGTCTATAAATGTTTGATGCTTTTCACGTTGTTTTATTCCAGTCCACATTGTGCACTCATCTCTGTGCGTCCCGCCTTAACACGGTGGAGGACCGCAGGCCTGCATTGCGCAGGATCATTATTTAATGTTATGATATACAAACGAGCTGAGAGAAAAGAGTTTTATTATACAGTTTGGTACAATTACACCCCCAAGCAACGCTTTCACCTACTGACCACATACAGGCACGGTATCAAAGACTTAACCACCCTCTTTTAATTTTGCTTCAAAGGACACATTAGGTTTTCATTTTTAATCATGCTGAGCAATGAAAGTCAACAGAGATCTTGCTGTATTAATGAATATGTGTTAAGACGTTGCTGTGCTAATCTCGGCAAGTGCTAGATGGTGCAATGTAGGGCTGTAGTCAAACCATGTACTATCTTGGTAGACTGAAATTTTACCAACTCTACGGCCAACCGATTTGACGATGGGGAAAATTAAACCGAAATAAATATATTCCGCCATCGTGCATTGTACTCTACCTGCTAATCTTAATATCACGTAATTGTTTTTGGTCTGAGCCTCAATTAATTTAGTTTAGAGCTGATTAAATGTTCAGGAAATTATGACTAACAGTCTTCCTTAAATTGGGCGAGTTCAAAGTTGTGAAAAACAGGGTGTTCTGACCTCTTGTATATAATTCATAAGTCAATCAAACCATATTATCATAAAACAAACTACAAAGCCCTCAACATTATATTTGTCATAATAAATGTCATTCCAAAATCAGTATTGACAATAGACAATCTAGAAAAAACAAAGTTCTTCTTGCCCTGAATTTATTTTATCTAGAGGCGTTGTTTGCCTTTAGAAGGTGACGTAGGGATTGTCCAACCAATGAGAATTTGGTCGTACAAGTGCTAATCTACCAACCGACCAGAACTTGGCAACCATAAGTGCAATGACAATATAAGTTAGAATGCAGTCATGGGAGTTATTTTGAAGAAGCATGACTATAATTATTCTTGTTACTGATTTTAAAAGGCTCAATTGCCTTTCTAATTTGACATTGATCTGGCAATAAACCTGTGTTCCATCCATCATTGGAGTCAAATCTCTACGGTTGAAATTGATTTGTAGTGTGAAAATTCATTATCCATAGTATGTTTTGGAAGGTTTGTGAATCCTCATTCATTATGTGATTCTTTGGAAACAATGAAACATTGGCTAATATATTTATCGTATATGAAAATTAAATGGATGTCATAAATTTATAAAACTTTTTTACAGCAATGGAATACTATTAAAATGTATTATTTGGGAAATAACAAACCAGAGCAGTTCATGAATTAAACAGACAAACACAGATTATACTATTCAATCAGGGGGAAAGAGTCTTGAGTTACCATTATTTGATGACGTACTCCCAGAGGAAGGAGGTGAAGAGGAGAACGAGCAGACACGGCTACATTTTCAGGGTAAAAAAAACTTATTTTGGCATAAATTGGGTACCCATCAATTCATTCCCAAACTATCCAGAGTATGCTGGTGAGGAACTAGTACTAGCTAGGGGATACAATGGATATTCTACACAATGGGGAAAGAACACTAAGACCCCCCAAAAGCCATAAATACAGAAGGAAAGCCTTGATGCCAGAGAATTACATGTGCGCATATATCTGTGTCGTTGATAATGATACCTTTAACGTAAGGTAAGGTAATTAAAAAATATCTAAATATTGTATAACGCATGAAGAGTTGTACGACTATCATGTTCATGACCGTGGCGCTGTTGCTAAGCAGATTTCCTCTAATGTCTTATGTACGTCACACAAGCAAAATTATAACAAACAAAACAACGGTTAGGCTACACACACTCACTTTGCGAGATCTTCATGTACACTAAACTAGTTCTAGTTATTTTCCGTACCCGTTCTATTACACACACACACACACACACACACACACACACACACACACACACACACACACACACACACACACACACACACACACACACACACACACGTTAATGTTTCTTTTCTCTGCACTTGGCTAAGGAAGACTCAGAGCAAATTACTGGAGTCAATGATGATGGCGCGTGGAGCAAGAGGCAGATAAATGTGGGTTTGACTGCCGTCGCAGCCCAGCGATCCCTGCATTTTTGGCTTTCTCCTCTGCAGACTGATGACTTTGCAAAGCTCAATTAATGGACCGTCTGTAACACAGACTTGTTCAAGTCACGAGCAGACAATCGACGACGCCGTTCCTTTTCTGTGCTTAACGTTTACCGCATAATGTGCCAATTTAAGACCCCCTTCAGTGCTGTCACACCAGGGTTATGTTTTATGGGATATGATATTGATTGATTGAGACGTGTAAAACAGATACAATTCCGGTAGGGCCCGATCACTTTAAAGATTTGTTTGTTTTTATCCAGAGCTAAAAATTGTAACTGCCTGGGTGTGTTTAAAGCCTGAATCCCTGATGGATCTGAATTTGATATTACCTTGAGTTAAATAACTGAAAAAACACTTATTTTGTGTGAACAAAATTGAATGTCTTTAATAAAAGATGGAAGATGGCCCTTTTCCCTCTTGCATATCAGACTAATGTCTACCATGGGGGCCCAAGCACAAAATGAATCTTTTAACATTTAATTTCCCCACAACTAGAAAGACATATAATATAAAGTTGTCTTGTGTTGTCCCATCCACACCCATACTTTGTGGGGCTGACTGCAGCTGATCTCCGAGTAAATTGCCAGTCACACACGTAAACAAGGGTGAAAATCTTTTCATCTCAGTTCATTTCGGCATGCTGGCCATGAAGTACACGTAGGAACGTTCTGGAAACATGCACTTGATTGAAAGAAAGTCTCGGCTGAACTCCTGAGACTTCTTTTTTACCGCTGTGCAAGTCCATTACGTCATTCAGAAGTGAACTGCCAGCCTTGTTGCCCCTAGCAACAGGCCACCGTTTGGCATTGTGGCGGCACTTGGAACCAATGCAATTTTCAGAAGGAAACAAAATAAGAAAAAGTCCTACAGCTTTTGCAGCATTTCAACACAGTGTGGTCACATATGTGCATTCACAACTTTCAGATCAGCGTTATTAAGATAGTAATTTCTGCAGATATAGTTTAGTGCTCTACAATTCAAATAGAAATTGTAATACAGAAACCTGTGGTGTAGAAGACGGCGCACACTGGTTACCGCAACACATAAGACAGGCCTTCACATGTGATTCAAAATCTAGGTGTGGTACTGATTAAGATCACCTCAATCTGCTGCACAGTCTCAAGCATCTCCCCTAAAATCAAAAACCAGTGCATAACCATAATGTCTACAGCCTCTTCCCATGTGGCATTTAAAATGCCTTCCCGCTGTTTCAGATCATTATTCGTCAGCTCTCAAAGCAGGGAATGTCACTGCTACCGACCAAAACCCATTCACTCAAGACGCATTTGAGATTGTCCTGCACTAAACCACATTCAGGAGGGTATAGGGACATGCATAGGACGACCATTGTGATCTGTGTAGTCCACAATAACCTCTCAAATCACTGAGAGAACGTGCCTTTGTGATCCAGTCCACCTTCCATGTTGTCATGGAAACCCCAGCCACTCCAACTCCAACCGATACACATGTGTATGTGCCCTGTGTGCCTTGGATATTGCAATAGCCAGCAGCGGAGAGAGGCGTAAAGTTCATATAACCGGCTCAAACAAAGTTACCGCTCTAAACATGTTAGTGCTAGCCAGCTGGTGTGGTGTGCCCCCAAAAGGATGTCCAAGTTATTATTTTTTATTATTTCTGCTTTACTTTAAAACAGAGAATGCGGCCACAAATCGGATCACCGGAGGTCACTGGAGATATAGTTTTTATATGAGGGGGCAGACGTTCATCATTTTATCAAGCAAACGCCAGCATTGGTTGGATTCCTGTAAGCAGGGCTGAGTGCCCTGCCTACACTCCTCCCTCTTATAAATCTCGTTCGCACCCCTGTTCCACATTACAAGATGGGCCCCTGGGCAACACCAGACCGCATGTGCCAAATGCCAGAGCTAAGACGTTAAAGACGCTGCAATTATGCCGGGTTGTTTTTTCTTCCTGCAAAGGGAGGGGAAGGTGCTTGTCTATTTATATGAGGCGTGCCCTCCTGTTGTCAGCCTTCACCAACACATTCTAATTGCTCGGCTGGCAGACGTGTCGAAGTACGAACAGCGCCGCCGACAGCTTCAGCGAG
Source organism: Melanogrammus aeglefinus (assembly GCA_900291075.1). Classification (NCBI taxonomy): domain Eukaryota; kingdom Metazoa; phylum Chordata; class Actinopteri; order Gadiformes; family Gadidae; genus Melanogrammus; species Melanogrammus aeglefinus. The sequence goes on from OLKM01000071.1 coordinate 594,175, forward strand.
TCTACAGGGGGATGTGTCTGGGATCGTGTGTCCGGGTACCCCTCGTCCTCCTACTGAAGGGGCTGTGACCCCGTCAACAGGCCCAGGAGGTAGGTCTCTGGTTGTACCCCTCACCCTCCTTTGTGTATTTAGACACTTAGACTCCCGGACCACCACTTACAGCTCCAAGGAGTCTACAGGGATGTGTCTCTGAACATGGGTCCATGTACTCTGCACCCTCCCTATTGTATTAGGGCATCCATCCACCCCCCCACCCCCCTTTCTTATGAGAACCATCTCCTCACATGAACCGATCAGCTTTAGATATCAACATCCAGAATCGTAAGAGGGGGGGGGGGGGGGGGCTACGCTTGAAGTGTCTCCAGTGATTTTTGGCAGGGCTTCCCTGAAACCACATCTGTTTAGGAGAGGAGGTCTCCTGTGTAGAGCACAGCAGAGCCACGGAGCCCAACGGACGCAGAACAAAAGCAACCCTGGCTGTGTTTCCCGGTGGAGAGCGTTTTAGGGCCTCTCTTTATAACCCTGGATCTGGGGAGAGGCTTGACAGGCTTGGCGGGGACTGAAGTGATGATTGTCCACTCCTAAATGAGAAGGGTGCCCAAGCGGTGAAATGGTAGAGGCCAAGGCTGTCATGTTCCGTCCGCTGTATTTCTTCTCACACCACAATGAAAGAAAAGGTTGATGGGTTTGTATATCTGTGTGTGTATGTGTGTGTGTGTGGTTCAGGACCACGACGACATGCGACTCTGCAATGTTTTTCCAAGCATTTCTTAACCTCCGCCGACACAGGATAGTTCTGAGCAGGCGAAGGGAGATAAGCGCTCGCCGCCTCTCCTCTCTCTACCGAAGGGGAAGGTAATCTTCAATTACGTCCGCTTTAGGTGTGGGAGGGGCACCGCTGGTTCTACGCGGAAAATAGTGGGTTCAACTCACCAGACAGCTTTTGACACCGAGGTTTAGAAGTGGAAAGGCCGGTATTAGGCTGCCAGTAGCCCATGCCTCGCGGTTTATAAACAGGGCGAGCCGTTGACAGGTCTCAGAATGCATGGCATATTTTCATGTCGGTTTCCTGTTGCGACGCTATTCTGCCCTGTTTAGCTCACCAATGAACTACCTCACTAACGAAGGTGAGCTTGAGATTGACATTTAAGCGTACGTAAATGAGCCAAGAAATATTAAGTGTATTGTGCAGGCCTACTTTTAAAATTGATTCTAATAGTGGGATTGATTCTGATTGAAATATTTTTAATTAGAATCAGTGTAAGAGTATATTGAATGAATTCATGATTCACAATTCTGAAATCATTAAATTATTATTGTTCTTTTTCATACAAAAGAAATGCAGTTCGAAAATGTGCATGTTTACAGTTTTGTATGTAAATGATCCAGGAGCAATGACAATAACATTAGGTCAATTAATTAACTTCTCTCCATATTAGCAGTCGAACACAATCCTCCAGATTATCCACGTGAATTCCCAGTGATACTGCCCCTCTTGGCAGACAAAACACTCCTTTTTTTTCCCTCCTGGTGGTGTCCGTCCAGAAACCGAACCAAGCCTTGCAAATTGCCGGTGGAAGTCTGTGGTTGGAAGTCTCCATGGCGAAAGCGTCCATGTTCACTAGAGCAAAACATGCATTTAATTCACCGCTAATAACGTGGATGTCCATTAAGTGCCGGTGGTCTCAGTACTCCAGTCATACTCTGGGCCAATTAGGTGTTAATCATACAGAGAACGACCATTCTACTGCTTTTCAGCCAAACCCCCCATGAAGAGTCTGTGGGTATGCATTGGATACAGACAATGCTTGTTTTTTTACGATGAGATATCGCTTTGCAGATCTCTGGGTGTCTGAAGCTATGTGAAACCCCTCTCTGCCCCTAAACCAAAACAAAAAAACACTGCAAACTTTGTTGAGGGAGGAAGTGCATCTATTGGATCTATGGATTGATTTCCACTACGTGTGTGTGTGTGTGTGTGTGTGTGTGTGTGTGTGTGTGTGTGTGTGTGTGTGTGTGTGTGTGTGTGTGTGTGTGTGTGTGTGTGTGTGTGTGTGTGTGTGTGTGTGTGTGTGGTGTGTGTGTGTGTGTGCGTGTGTGCGTGCGTGTGTGTGTGCGTGCGTGAGAGAGAATCCAATAAGGCAGGCAAACACGTCCAGAATGCAACACAGTTTCTAAATCTGTTTGCGGTGCGCGCCTTGAACACAAACGTAAACACCGTAAGTTCGAGAAAAGATCTCAGGGAATCAATGTCTTTGTTGTTCCTCAAGAAGTATTGGACTGCATGTTGTTGTATGTTTGCCGCAGCCAGCAATTGTTGTGTACCTTCTCTTCTGCTCTGCAACTGCAGACGTTGAACATTGGGCCATGGCAAAATCAGCCTCCCGCGCTGATGAGTCATGTTGCTTACAAACATACAGAACAAAGTTTCATCTGAGTGTTCGACTGTCTGCTTCTGAGTTCCCTCCGCACACTAGCATTACAAACAGTGGCACTGGTGGAGCTAAGAAAGGTTTGTGATCATCACGGGATTATCGTGATTGTGGCTGAGTATTGGAAACCACAATACACAATACTCCAAAGGAAGATTAGAAATAATTGAAACATTTTTTTGCACATCATATATTTATGAGCCTAGTAAATATAATGTGTTAACCCGGTCAAATAGAGTTATTATTTTCAGTTTGTCTCCCTGAAAATTGATGGTTTCAGTAGTATAGAACAGCAAGTATTTTCATTTGAAGGCCACTGTAGAAACATGGTCACCAAGTATTGAAATATGTGTATTATCCATGAAAGCACCTTCTCACATGTGCATGTCGCTGGGCTGTTTCTGTCCCACAGTATCACATTCAACAGGGCTTCATATTAAATTGGGTTGCACTCTAGTTGTACGTAAATTGTTTCACAGCCCACGCGTGCTAAAAGGTCACTACTGTGGTATACTTGTAACTCTGGTCTTAACCCTGAACATATTCAGGTGTCTGTGCCTGAATCACAAAGCAGTGTTATTCACTGTGGTCTCATGGTCTCATTCCCATCATCTATTGCTTCTATTGTTACCTTCCTGTCTACTCCTCCCTTATTTACTCTTATGTCAACTAACAATTTCTAGAACATAGCGACATCCAGTAACATCCCAACAAGACCAATACTATATGCATGTTTTATTAGCTTGGAAGAAATCAGCAAAGATGCCATGCAGAATCAAATCTTATTAAAATACAGGATGACCCCTAAATATCTTTTAGTATTAATTTCACAGATGGTACAGAAAACATCAAACAAGCTAATAGTTTGATGTGATTCTAAATATATTGCAAGATTTAGACCTATGCACAACACACACACAAATGCACTTATACATTTAACAAATGATCTGCTTTCAACATCTGAGGGAGACCTAAGTGCACTCCACTGCACTTTTTGTTTTGTGAGTAGCTGTTGAAAAAACCCTTTTGAGTCATATCATGTTAAACACAATTACCTGTGGTGAACCCCAATGCACTATATTAAAGGCTCCATTTCATTGTTATTCATATTGAAACAATGTGCAGGCACACATATACTATATTAGCTGCCCTAACATTGTCTGAAGAACAATTCAGATCTAGATTCATATTCTTCTGAGTTCAGCCAATATTCGGCCCTTTATATCCACAATATTCAAATCATAATGGCGGTACGTGCACTTTGCAACCCCTACAGCAACCCCGCCCTTCCGGACCTTAGCCATATGCATATTTCGCCTTCTTCTTCTTCTTCTTACATGTTATAAATGTAACCACCTCAATCATGGCCTCCCTCCATTGGCTTCCCATTACATGTGTAATGAACACAAAATAAATGACAGGATATCAGGTCTGGCGTCAAGCAACATCACAGACACGCAGACCTCTGTCAATACTGGGTGAATGCCCTGTGATGGGTTATGGTGTAGCTGAAGAGATGGAGCACATGTGCGACTAGACAGCGGGAGACGCGAGTGCCGGAGGAGAGAGCTGGGATCACTAGCGATCGATGAGCCATTCAGACCATGAGTGAGGAAACGTTGAAGCATGAGTTGGTGATTGAGTGCCACTGGAGTGAAAACGCTGCGTGCCTCGCCCTGCAACTGCTTGGGGTTTTTGAATGGCGCTTCACCCCGCACTGCATTGGTTTTTTTGAATTGCACAGACGTTCGTACCGGCTTTCCCAAGAGTGGCGGGAACGGTGTCGTGGCACGTACCAGGAGGAACGCCTGGCCATGATCCACTAGTTCAATAGGGCTTGTGGAACAGTTGGCCGGTAGATTGGGCAGTCTGATAAATCAATGGCTTCTGTGACTAGATCGCTTTGTTGTCAGGCCACACAGAATTACTGTTTTTCTGCTACTTAAATTTCCCTTTTTTTTATTTGTACTTTAATTAACTTTATTGTCATCTTGTATTGTTCCTGCTCTGTGACTGTTGAGGACCCAAGCCGAGAATTTTTATTCTTGTGTACTTGCGATAAGATGTAGTAAAATAAACAAAAAAAAAAAAGTATGAATCTGAATTTGCTTAGGACTGATGATTTCATAGACTACTCAACACCAATGTGCACTGAAAAATCTAGTCGAAAAATACACAAGAGCTGATCGAATCGTGCTGTTGTATCATCTGAATATACAGTAAGTAGGCCTATCTCTCTACATTAGGGCTACTCGATTATGGAAAAAATCATAATCATGATTATTTTGGTCAAGAATGAAATCAAGATCAATTAAACGATTATTTTTGAGTTTGAAAACATGTAACATGTCTCTCCCAAAAACACTTTGTAACTGAGAACTTTAAAATTTAGTCTTAAAAAAATACACAAAATGGTCAAAAGAAAATGTTGAAATCAAATTAATGTACAGCTGATAAAACAGAAAAAAAAAAAAAATCGATTTCATTAGTTTTGTAATCGTTTGGTGCTGTAATTCGATTAATTGCCCAGCCCTACTCTACACTTATTCTGTGTAGAGTTGAGAGATCGCAATTGTGCTGATATTGCTTTTGTGCTTTCTATCAACATTCTTCTGAGTTATAAAAACAAAGCAGCCCTTTCTACATCAAGCCGTGTCTATTCAATCTAGGAATCAGCAAACAAATATTCCGTAAACTTAAAGCCATGTTTGTATTGCTTTGCAGAAATCCCTGCAAGGATATTTATTTTTTCTCATCATCTCTCATCACCCACTCTTTGAACATATCCTTCAATCGTTCCCTTCACACCTCTAATGTATGTTCTGTTGGTATCGCATATGACGATTCTGATTTGAATGTTAATGTTGTTTCCAACTTTGTTGTTATCCTAGGCTTATTGGTTCGAGGTCAGCTTCGAAACTTTGAGTTTTCGAAAAGTTTTCTCACACAAATGAGTTAGTCAAGTCTCTCTCTCTCGTTCTCTCTCTCTCTCTCTCTCTCTCTCTCTCTCTCTCTCTCTCTCTCTCTCTCTCTCTCTCTCTCTCTCTCTCTCTCTCTCTCTCTCTCTCTCTCTCTCTCTCTCTCTCAATTATGCTGAGCCAGAAGCATGACACAGGAAATTAAGAAAATCAAATCTGCCTTTTAAATCATTTAACAGATTCACACGTATTCCACTTTCAGTGTGCTTGTAATATACACTTCATACTGGTAGGGTACCTTGCTCAGAGATGCCTCCAGAGATAGGCTTAAACCGATAACCTGTCCAACTTATAAAACTGACAAAAGTGACTCAAGTCAGTCCTTTACCATTCTGCCCCACTAAGAAGAAGAAGAAATATCACAACAAGGATCATCACGGGTGTTGCATGTGCTTCTGTGCAGTTAAGAAGTGCTGACATTAAACACTAAACACTTCTGAGAGAGCAGCACTTCTAAGTCAATCGGGATAGTGGGTAGAATATTACGGGGATAAAGCTTTTCCGACAGGGCTCCCTAATTCATCCGTGAGATGCCGACGTGGCCGTATCAGCCTCAACCACAAACAAGGGGAGCGCGCTAAAGGGAACGAATTATTGGGGAATTAATTCTCTCTGCGTCTGAGAAATGAGTTGCCATCAAGGGACGGTTTCATCACAAACCCCCTGGCATCGGCGATGCTGTCGCCCTTGGCAACCGCTAGCAGCCAACAGGCGCGCACACATCTGCTTGGGAAGCCATATGCCGTCCTCGTCGCCTTCATTTCCCTTTTTTCTTCCTCTTCTTCAAGCATTTTATCTGGAAATATTTATAAATCCATGATGTGGGAGCCGAGAGGCACGTTCCGCACACTGCCACTGGAAGGTGTGGGGACCACAGATGCTAGCATCATCAAATGACTGGCAAAGCACTGTGGCGGCGGTTCTGAACAGCAGCCTATTCATCCATCTTCCCTACTTCCCCAGCCCCGCTCTGAAGCGGGACATTGAGATGCAAGGGAGAGACGCCAGTTTTGGGTTATTTTTTTTTCTATCTCTCTGAGCGATGCTACTCAGTAATATTCTAACATGCTTGATTCTTTTTCTTCCCTTCTCAAGAAGTCATTAGTGTTAATGAGAGGATTTGATTGGTTGAAGAGAAGTGGATGGATAAAAGAATAGAGAGACAGATCCAAGTAAACCCGAGCAAATGGGTTGGGTTGGTTTTTGGATAATCACTCTAATCCCAAATTGTCACATTAACTCATAACATAATGCTATTAACAAACGTTTCATAATGCTATCAACTATTTACATGATAATCTCTTTCTGTAATCATTGTCAACATTTGACCAGTCCAAAATAAGTGGATGTATGACAGAGATGGAGGTAGAATATTATTTACCTTGTGAGTTCTCACCTCACCTCTGTAGTGGTCACACATGAGCATGGATGCACTAAAATCATCAAGTTCTACCAGAATAGTCAATTAACCAATCCATAATCAATAATAACATTGGCAGGCTAATAATAAATGCTCTACAAATGGCAGGGAAGGGAAAATGGACCTTGGGGGCAAAAATTGACCTTTTTTATCCGGTAAGAAACTTGCCCAATCGAAGCGGTAAAGAAGGAGAGTAGCAGACCGATGTGTGGAGCCGCGGCTATCGCTCAATGTTCTTCAAGACGAGTGGGGTGCAGGGTCACCGTTCCACTTATGTCCGAGTGTGATGCCGAATAAATTGTGCGACTGAACCAGGGATCCTCTTCGTCCCCTGTGATTCTGACCTGAAGTACCGTTTTGACAGTCTTGTTTTTCTCCTTTTTTTTTTCTCCTTTCTTTCTTTTTTTTTTAAACGGTATTTAATGCGACAGGATTTTTATTTTTTTGAGATTACTCTGACTCTTTCTCTAGCCCGGTGAGACCATCTAGATTCTTGGCCAAGGTCATGTTTCAGTTTCTATCTGTGAATCGATATTCGGGAAACGCAAACGTGAATATCTGGACGGTCTCACGAGGCTGTTGCTCTTCGTTTCGGCACTAACTAATGGATGGGTGATATTTTCAACTGCATTCTCCTCTCCCGGTGGTCGGTGAAAGAGTATCGTTGTGGTTGCATTGACATGTGCTCAAGCTTGCTGAAATGTGGATCTGAGTGTTACTGGGGGAGTGAATGAGAGAGGTCACAACTCAACCAACAAAATATATTTCATTATTGATTGGGGCTAGTAATTATTCTCAAACTTTTATACTAAAGTCATCCGAAATCGATCTATAGTACTGTGAAGGAAATTTGGAGAAACTCAGCTCCTCAGTGAGATCATGTCATTGCAACGAAATATGTGTGAGATAACAAGTTATTTGTCTATTGATTAAAAGTTGGTGGATTTAGTTCTGACAACACATCTTTCTTATATAATAATTGCATGTTACTAAATGATATGTTTTTCGTTGTTTTATATATATTTTTCATGTCAAAGCAGCTCAGTCTGACTGTGATATTGTCCCCATGATTATCTCCTCCATATTTCCTGTAGGTAATTAAAACACATGAATAACGTTGAAAGCAGTTTGAAACCAAAGTCCTGTATTAATGCTACTTCATTGTACATTTGCAGTGCAAATGTCAAGGTTCTTCATGTCATTTAACAATATTGGTTCTGTTTGGTTTGAGGTTTTATATATTTGTACTGGTTGGCGTTAATCTGTGTAACTGTGATTTCCTAGTTATGTGTGCTGCTGTTGTGTCATATTCAACAGCATCTCTCCGTATCTCTTTCAGGCTCGGTGACATGTTGGCTTTCCATCCATCCAGCCAACCAGAAATCTATCTTGACGTGTGAAACATTTATTGATAACTGGTATCGTAAAAATACTCACGACTGAATAGTACACATGAGTTGAAGTAGCATGAATATTGCATGTTATTTGTAAGAAACCCTGTTGTCCTTCTCTTTCTCCATTGCAAGCTATATTTTAATAACATGGGGTCTCAACTCTAAGAAGACCAACAGCTGAGGTGTGATTCTCCCAAACAGAATCAAAGGTGGAGGTTTACATCAGCATTTAGGTGGCAGTATTTAATTGGTTCCCTGGGACCCCCTCCACACATCTCCTTTCCAAAAGATTTAAGCCACACACGGTTCACAACAGAGACCCTCCCATCTGGCTGCGGTCCAGAAGTTGTCGCTCATCTTCCTCAGTGATCTTAGACATCACTGAGCCCTTTTCGCGCTGCTTCAAGCCTTCAAAATAATGTTTGTATCCGTGTTCAAAAGCTCAAAGTTTCCGCCCCCCCCCCGTCTTTGAATGCCGGCTGCTTGCTGGTCAACAGACGATCTGGAATCCGTTGAGTCTAGTTATAAAGCGCTTTGTCACAATTACCACTGTTAAAAATGGCTGAACGGCAACTCGTTCATGTTTATGATTCGATTAGTTTGGCCCCCTTGAATGGGCCACAGAAGACCTAGAGGAAACCCACCAGGGATAAAGGATGAGACTTCTTGGACAGTGCAGGCAGGGATTGTTCTTCTCGGATGAGTGCTGAGGGAGGATCTTAAGAGAAGGCGTTGGATTCAATTAAAATTTTCCAACCATAGAGAAAGCCACAATAGATTAAAGCCAAATCAACAAAGAGAATTGCCATCAGAGAATGTCGTTATGTTGCATTTTAAATGCTTTATTCGTCCCTCAAGGGGCAACTTAAGGCAAGTGGATTACAAAACAATGTGAAAGGAGGAGAACATGTAATATCAATCATACTGCTTTAAGGCGATAACATCAAATTAAAAAGGGCTGACCAAGCTAGGCCTACATTATGGTATGTCAGTGTGTTTTTTTATTATGACAAAGAAAATAAATGGAAACAAAAAGGTTGTGGGTTCTATATCCCCTGCCTGGACATAAGCATCATTGATGAACTTGCCTAGTCCCAAACAAAAACACCTCAATGATCTCTTTTCACTCTATGCTTTGTATAAAAGCATCCCATAAATAAATATGGTCACTCCATTCTTTAGAAAAAAGTTCATCCTAAACTATTTAAGGGACCTATCAGGCATATACGTTCATGCAAAACAATGTTAGGCGTTTTGAAAATAATTGCTCCTTTATTCTCTTAATTAGATGTCTCTGGTCTGCGATAAGGTGTGATTCATTTCTGTGCAGGTAGAACAAAAGCCTGGGCCACATAACAAATGGTCCCTTAACTTGCTTTCTGCTGACCTCAGCATCAAATACCCATTTACATTGCACATTTTGGGCTGTTTTTAGTTCATGACGTCTGAACTCGGCGTGCCAAACACACTGTGTCAAAGGCTGGAGTGGTATGCAGAGATTGTGGGGTTGCACGTATATAATAAATATAATATATGAATAAAAATATATAATAAATGCACAACATGGCCAGTGATACATACATTAATTATTATGCCATAAATGCTACAACAATGTTACATATGTGCCAATCCACAACCATTGCAACGTATTGAGAAAGGATCAACATAAAAACCCTAACATTATCCACGTGCCTCATCAGATATATTGATGAAGGTGGATATCGCTATATATAAATTGCATTTTATAAACACTTTGAAAGATGCCAAAAAGGTTTTCAAATACACACCCATTTTGTAAAAATGAAAAATAAAGATAAAACATTAAAATGATTTATCATTAAACTTCTGTCAGGTATAACTATCCCATCATAATTACGATACACCAGTCAGTCAATCCTCCACACCTCGTCACAAACAACAGCACATAGGCCAGAGTAGGTTTAAACTCTTACATTGAAAGGAAATCCAGCAACACACACACAAAGGTATCGATTCGAATACATTGGTGTAAATCGGCACTGTTGTCAATGGAAACGGATTGCCAGGCCAGGTGGTAGATAAAATCCTGAGGAGGCTTGTCTTTGCAGACAAGAGGTTGCATCAGGGGAAGCAGGAGGCAGAGAAACAACAGGGACGTGCCGTACATACTGAATACGCATTATGGTAAGACTCAGGGGCCTTGCCTCGCTGTGCTATAGCAATATTAATTACATTACTGTTGTTGATTGTTAGCAACAAATCAAAGTGAGGTTTGACAAACTGCCAACATTGTATTTTGGAAGATATTTGTCGCAGAGTATAAAGTGTCACTCTTGTGTCATCGCTGCCGTCGGTTGAACCATCATACTTCATACTGTGGTTGATACTCCCATTTGTGACGCCTGATGTGGTCCCTTTGAAAGACAAGCGCTTTCAGCATTCTGGGTTGTAGGTTTAGCTCTTCAGTGTTTTCAAACCCTAACATCCATAAGCTAGTGGTCAACCACTTGCATCGGATCAAGCTGGTTCCCTGCTTCTTTGACCCCACCAATGAACAACCAGAGGTTCTCTAGCTTCAGGGCGTTAGCTCTGCCCGTCCAGCCTAGCTGAAACTTAAGTTTCCAGAGACAAATGGTAGTCGCTTAGCAGTATATTGTGCTGAGGTTCTAATAGACGATGCCAAAGACTCTGTGCTTGCTGATCTAAGTTGTTAGGATCAAGATAAAGTGGGAGGTGTTTCTTTTTCCATTAAAAGCCCACGTCCCTTGTTCAAGACAAAGGTCTAACTCTGTCTGATTGTGGCAAACCGCAAATTATGTGTGGCCTATTTCCAGGATAATAGCAAAGAATGGAGGGGAAGCATAGCACATCTTTTATGTATGCAACAATGGAAGCGCTGCTACTGTCTAACTCAGCCCGGGCCGCCGACTGAAAGCCTTCTATGTGGACATGGCTGTCGTTTTACAGAACTTCTACCAAAACATAACTTTATTCTAACCCACGAAGTGTGTAATTTTTTCTCTTGAATCAATATCTTAAATAATGATCAGATTTGTGTTTACACACATGTTTTCTTGATTCTGTTTTGTTCAACGATTGATTGCTCAAGGCTGCATTATGCAAACTGTGGTTATAAATGCTAGTGTGGAGGTCGCATCCTACACAAAATAAACTTACGGTACATTACATCATCTAGATTGGTCTCCTCCCCCAAAACTATGTTGAAGATCCTTCCTAAGAGCTAAATCTTGAGATGACCCTGAGATGGTGAGCGGTCGTTTTAAAAAGAATAAGACAAAAAGTGATGGTCTCCTTCACGCATGGCAGCTTTTCCTTAGTGTGTCTCTTATGATGAGATCTGTGTCGTGTGGAGACGGGAGGAAAAAGTGGAAATAGGTCACAGAGTGCGAGTGTAAATGCAGCCTAATTAACCACCAAGCGTCTGTAGCCTGGATTGATGGATGGAAGGTGGCAGAGAAATGTTTTATTTTTCTTGTAGCCCCCGTAGCGTTGTGTGAAGCACTCGTTTTGAACAGCAGATCTAGAGCATGATTAAACGTTGTCTTTTAACAGCAGGCCGATTTACAGTTTGTATATTAGACTCAGTGGAGGACTGCACATGAAATGTACAACCATGTTTGCTTTACGTTTAGTTTGACTGAGCAGCAGGCTATGCGTCATTTCCTTGCCGACATGCACCATCATGTATAAAATATATTTAAAATATTTGTTTGAATACCCCACTTTACTCTGCATCGTGATCCGATTAGTCAAATATTAGAATCACCCTCAAAGTCACCTCTCGCCTTTTAAAATACATAGCAGAGGCCCTGTAGGCATGTCAAGCTTATATACATAGACCTGTTATCGAACTTAGTGTCTCAGAAGGCTTTACACTCTAGCCCTTACAACAGGCAAAGTAAATCTCCCTGGAAACCAGAGAGAAGAGGAAGTAACCTTGAGAAGGAACATTCCTCCCTTTAGCAATGGCATGGAGAGCACTGTGTTGGTTGGACAGACGCTAGCAGAATAAAAGTGTGAATTATCTTGGATTAAGACAAGCAAATAAATCTAAATGAAGATGAGATAATGTTAATGTGTCCCTATTAAAGATTGTGTTATTATATTAAGATAGAGATTAAAAGAGATTCAATTTGATCGAGTGGAAGCTTATAACACTCAGTTCTTTAAATGTTGGATCTTCGACTTTGTAAACACTATTTCTACATGATAACTTGTATGTCTATCTTAAAGTTTAAGACAACCTAGGTATTTGTGCATATACAATAATGACGTAAACCTCCAGCTTTGATTCTGTTTGGGGGAATCACACCTCAGCTGTTGGCCTTCTTAGAGTTGAGACCCCATGTTATTAAAAGTACGGTGCCATCTAAACTTTACTATAGATACATTTAAAGGAAAACATTGTTATAGCTCATATGCAAAAAATCCCCATGACGTTTCTAATCAAACATTTTTTTTATATTTAAGATCTTTTCACAAACACAGCTTTGTCATGATAACTCAACTGTGTGACATTGATCATAGAACGTTCTTCACCTCATCAAGATGTTGATTGGTGGAGTTGATTCCCCCCTTGGTGTGCTGAGTCCTCCAGGGCCGGCACAGATGTCCTCTCTGCTGACTAACTGCCTCAGAGATCAGTGCCCTCAGCATGTGGTCCAGGCTCTCGTGGTTGAAGGAGGATTAGACGAGAGAGGCGACGGTGTGCTCAAGGGCTCATCCAATCCGATTGTCTGGTCGTCGCGCGCGTGTTCATTCACGAGGCATCTACCGACTAAAATGCGGCAACAAACTCAAACCATTTGCAGGATGTTCTAATATGGATATCCTTACTTCAGAGTTGGCGTTACTTATTGTTTTGAACAGAAATGTACCAAACAAAAACCCGGCATGCTTTAGTCGTTCCAAGCTGATGGTGCGGGCATCCTTGAACCCGTATCAGCTGGCCCCGGGCAGACTGTGGCTGCAGGAGCCAAGGCGACAGACTGGGTTCTAGTCGTCCAAACGCGGACGAGGAACAGATGTGTCGTCGATTGTCATGCATTACTTTGAAAGAGTAGATTGTCATTCGAGCTACAAAGAGCAGTGTGTGAACTGCTCGTCCACTAACCGTGTGGTCTATCATTCCCTCTGTTTTTTCAAACCACTTTCATTATCCTGCCGATAAAAGTATTTACAAGAAGATATATTTTGTTATTGGAAACCTAGTGTATTTATTGACTGAATATAATAATTTAGTGTTTGTATTTGTTTCTGACGGGAACACTTCGGACGTTTCCTTTAACTGTTTATCTTTCTTGGGTTTCTTTTCGAGTGCTTTTGCGCTCACATTCATTGAAACTGAATAACCTGTGTGACCTAGTGCAGTTCTGTTAAGCTAATGTCTCTCTTCTGAATGAAAGTCCCAAGGAAACCTTTTTTTTCTCAGTAAGTGATTTCTTCTCTTCCTTCCTCCTTTTGCACTTCTGCAAACATCCACAATAATCTGTCCCTGAATGTACGATTGTTTGTGATAATCGTCTGAGTTGAAAACCACCTCGAATATTTGGCATGAAAGACAAGATCTCAAAGAAAACGTCTTAGTTTTAAGACAAGCTCTTTCTTTGGTTTAAATTATCTGGTGACCTTGCGAATGTCATACACAAATGAATATACGTACATGTCTCTTCACGCCACATACATTTTACACTTGAATTTCCGCATTTAATTATCACATTGAAAACACTCCATCAACTAGCATCTAGTCCCGGAATTAGACAATCAAACTCAAGCATCTGCAAGTACATTTGCTAAACATTTTTGCACCGGTAAGGAACATTTGTGAGCCTGCTTTGCGCCCACGTGTGGACTCACACCGTCAGGCTGACAGTGGTGTCAACCATGCTCAGGAACCTCGCTGCATGACTGCCTCCGCGCCCCAGCAGTCATGACATTAAGGTCTCGTATTCAAGGACACCAGCTCGCTTAACACTGAGCTACCGCCGCTTAGCATGAGTGACATTGGCGCGCCATAGCTATGCGGAAAGTCCCGCCTCCCCCCCCAACCCGCAGGTGGCAGCACCCCCTCGTGGTCTGTGAGCGGTCTGAATGCAGGTTGATTATTATTATTTTTTTTTTTACAAATATAGCATAATTGCTATAAAGTCATCATTTAAAGGTCCCATGGCATGCTACTTTATGGATGCTTTAGTATAGATATTAGTAGGCCCCAAACACGGTATTTGAAGATGTTCCCGACATTCAGCCATGGTGCAGAATTACAGCCACTACGAGCCAGTCGCACATTGAGATTTCCCCAAATGCGCTGTTTTGGTGTCTGTAGCTTTAATGCAAATTAGGAGGAGAGAGGCGGGTCAAGGAGGAGGGTGGGGTTGTGGCCCTGAGCAGCTTGCGGCCACGGTAGAACAATGCGCTCTGTTTACAGTGGATGTATCGCAATGGCGAGGCGCACACAGCCTTTAGCCATGTTCTGTAAATATTGTAGAACACACGGTCCTGGAGCTCTATATCTAAATAATATATTATACATAGAAATATATATCGTATAATATATATTATCATGGCCAAAAGCTGTGTAAGCCTCAAGACGATATTATGAAGCTTAAACGACGTCTCTGGTTCTTCCACGTCCACATCGATATGATTTAGACTGAACCACGACATGGAGGAGAAAGGGATTGTAGCCCGCAATTCTTGACCGCGGTTGTCTCCCGCCGGAGCCTCACTGCCCAGGCACCACCGCCTCCTGCAGCAACGAAGGAAGTGGTCCCTCGGCAGCGGGAAGCGGGGCTCAAGCGGGAGACATTCATGACCAACAATCCCTTTCTCCTCCATGTCGTGGTTCATGTAATTCAGGGAGTCAAAGCCAAAGTTCCTTTTCCCCAATTCATTCACGATATTATGAATCACAAACGACTTCGTCGGGTTCTCCGACGTCTCTGGTTCTTCCACTTCCACATCCATCCGAAGTAGATTGAACCACGCGCTGCCTGCTTCCCGCTGCCCGCTGCCGGACGGGGATGCATTGCGGCGGTGGTGTCTCACGGCAACGGACGGCAGGCAGCATGTCGCAGTTCATCTACTTCAGAGAGTCAAAGCCAAAGTTCCTTTCCCCCAATTCCTTCTCAGCCATGGCTGTGATAACCCCCACTACAGTCTCGTTGTGGAAATTCAAGAGACGTCAAAGGACTGACGTGTAATGCGCCATAACACCAACAGCAAACACTTGCGTTTCGTGTCTCATTGGCGGGCCAAATTCTCTGGGTGGACAAGGCAGAGAAAGGGAAGGAGCTTAGATCCTTTATGACGACATATGGGACCACATTCCAAATCAGCGCGCTTGAGCCTCCGTTTTTTCAAAGGCGAGCAGAACACCTAGAGCTTGTTTTTACACCGAACGCAAGTTTTAGCCACTGGGGGACCATAGGCAGGCTAGGGGGACTCGTATGTATGTTAGAAAACCTGATAAATGGAGATTTTAATGCCATGGGACCTTTAAGGTTCATCTTGCATTTAGCGTAAAAAATACCAAATAGATGACCTAGGCAGATAGTAATTATGGAATGTAAAAAGCATCCTGATTGGCATAGGATGAAACCAATGAGGCACAGTGAATCAGCAGCATTAGAAGGGTAAAGTTAGGTTAAGATATCACAATTTGTCCCAAATAGGACTTGGGCACTTATGCTATGTGTCTAACGACATTATGCTCATTGTATTTCTCTGGTAAAAATGCATTGTACTATTTCCAGTTATATTTGTTACATTAGTTGCCTTGATAAGGCTTAGTTGGGCGATGGTTGGTTTTTGAAATAACATTTTAGGTCGACTGCGGACCACAAACCCTGTTGAGGGGTTGAAGTGGGCCTCGGGACGCAAAGGTTACGAGCCTATCTGATTATTTCCCGGAGATAAGAGCACGAGCTAATTCCACCCAGCATGAACAGCTTGGCAGCGTTGTATTCTAGGCCTAGGCTCTATCTGATTAAGCCAATAGAATCTGAGCTACAGCCTGAAAGCATAAATAACATTGCATACTCTAGGCTCTGATTAATGACTAACAGTGAAGCATTACGCCGAAGGTATTCCTGATTATGCAAGGCGCCATGCTATAGCCACTTAGCAAAATTTGCATTGTACCGCTGCATGCTTTGGGTCTGTCTGATGCAGCCAGGACTCTCCGGAGCGCAGAGCTACAACACTTAGCATGAATAGCTCTGAATCAGATTAAGAATTGCTAATTTAATGATGCAAATGGCTGATTGTTGGGCCAGCCAGGCAATGCCGAGTTCAGCTTTTTTGTCGTTATCATGTCTGTGGTGTGAGGCTTTCACTCAACATTTCCTCCTCCTTCTGTACGAATGAAAACGATGACACAGTGTATTCTCCACCGTGTCCGATCTATAGGGGTTACAGTCGGGTGGGCCATGCTATTATGACTATGGGGATTGTTGTGAAACACCGGCATGATGTTTTCATCTTTTTCAATCTTTCTATTTTGAAGATCCCCCAACCCTCCACTCATAAACTATTTTTTTCTCTCTCTCTCTCTCTCTCTCTCTCTCTCTCTCTCTCTCTCTCTCTCTCTCTCTCTCTCTCTCTCTCTCTCTCTCTCTCTCTCTCTCTCTCTCTCTCTCTCTCTCTCTCTCTCTCTCTCTCTCTCTCTCCTCTCTACTCTCGCACTCATCAGACCTCCACCCCACATACCCAGCATGAAGACCTCCACCACATACCAATGAGAGACCACCCCCATCCAGTCCACACACATACTCTCTCTCACACACAAACAGAAAAAAAAGAGGAGATAAGAAACTGATGAGTGAAGTGCCATGCCTCTTCGGTATATGATAGATACATACATAGTATGTAAGATACACAAACAGTATGTCCTTGCATCAAGACCATTTGGTCATTGCAAATGGTCAGTGTTAGGATTGATCGAGCTGACAAGAGAAACACTTAGAAACACTTCTAATACAATTTTGACGCAATATGCTACCTCATTTACCATGGTAACCTTAGAAAAAAATAATGGATCCGTGGTTGAGGATGAAAATGGTTCGGTTCAACAACACTTTCATGGAAGGACCGAGCTCCATTATTATTTCCCATATTTACAAGGTGGAGCACGGGCAGTGTCGGGGTGCGAGTGGAAACCAACGCACAACACAGCATCTGATACTGCATCACCTCTTTTCATTTCAATCAGCGCATTTCTCCATTACTTCAAGCCATTTACTCCCTCGTTATGTTGACGAAACGCTTCTCGTTATGACGGCAAAAGTTTTTTAGGAAAAAACACCAAAGCCTTTTCCCAAAATTAACTCCTGATTTTAGCCAGGCCCAGAGTAATGGTTGTGACAATATTGCACTGCAGGCCTCATTTGCTCCTGGCTCTATAAGGTACAAATTGATATGTGAGCCTGCCGAAACACGTTGCCCAAATGGAGATTTAAATTGGGGGGCCAACAACCACAGTATGTACATATAAATGTGTCCACCGGAAACATGAATAATCCATGCGCAAAAAATGCATTTCTAAATATACTTGTTGGGGCGAAGTTATTTTCCACAAATCAGAAACTTTTTGCCATGATCCTGAACTGCCCTAGTCTAAACTAAAGAAAGAGCTTACTTGGGTCTCTCCCGATTAATTATACAGTTTTTATTCTACAGATAAGATAAGATTAATAGTAATTGTCATAATACATTGAAGCTCACAGAACGTGGCATTTTATCTCCAATAGAATAAAACTGGATTGAATAACCAAATCAAAGACAATAGACTGCGGAATTTCCCAGGGGGGGAACGTGACTATTTGTCATTCTGTCCATTCTTGTGAATTGCTTAGTGTATGCACAGTATATAATTAAATTAATGATAAACAGCAATCAGCGTTTTCAAAGCAGATCTGTGAACTTTGCATACGGTGGTTTTAATTGCCTCTTAAAAGTCATTTAATTGGTTGACTTGTTATTTAATGCAACGCCATGTCAAGCTGAAGCGTACTTTCTTACCAGCTTCTAGTCAGCTGCGGCACAAAGAATCAATCTTGTCTGTTTAATTAAAGGCCAGGCCTCACGTTACATCAAGTCATTTGGGGATATGCCCCCTCTCTCTCTCTCCCTCTTCCTCCCCACTGTTTTCGTAAGGGGAAACTGTTTGGCATTGCTGACATTTGTTTAGATGTGTGACCTTTTAAACATTCCTTAAAATGGAGACCATCAGGTCCCCCCCCCCCCAGTGATGCGATAGGTCTAGGGGAAATGCCACACAGTGGAAGCTCATAGTGGGAGTGTGACAGAAGGTGCACATGGAAGAAGTCCTTCAAAAATAAAAGCACAATCTCAAATTGTCTAGCCAAAACGGATGACTCACAATGAGAGTCACCTCACAATTTGTTTTAAACTCGTACTCATATAAAAGAAAGAAGGCATTTGACATTTTAAGTCGGGATCAACGGGGGGCTGAACAATATTTCTTCATCTGACCATCAGAGGAGCCTCATCCCACCCATCGGAGAGCATCAATAATTCAGGCGTTCGTAAGCACACATCCATGGGTGACCAGAAGTAAACAATGAATATATTATACCGCTGACGTCCCCGAGACATCTAATTAGACAGGCGGTGGTTTGAAGAACTGCTGCAGCGGCAAGTGGAATGCCTAAACAGCCAGATTGCCTCTTGATTCCCACTGGCTCCACCTAGCCTGCTCTCCCTTCGATCAATATTGTCTCTGCTAATGAGAGCGCTTGATGAATAGGGAGTCAATAGAGTTTGCCTTCCCGCGCTCTAAGTGTGCTACTCGCGCCTTCGTCAAAACAAAAAAAATAAATGGAACGCCTGTTGTACAGAGACAACTCATTTACAAACCTGCCTTTTTGGGCATTTGTCTCAATGGTGCACATGGGTTTGAACGTAAGAATATATCTTATTTTAGGAGGACAATTTGATGTTCACTTCCCAGAGAAGAAAATGGATTGGACCGTTTGCATAAATTGCTTGCCGACAGAAGAATATAACATTTAAACATAGTTATATTATAAATTAAGCCATCTATTTTTTTTACAAAGGATTGTATTTATGTTCATTGAATTCCATTGATGTAAAACATTGCAAAAAACACATAAATATAGAGAACACAGTAATATATAGAAAAACATTAGCATGAGAACACAACTGATAGAAAACCTTACTTAACCTGATATAAATATAAATATTTACTTTTTTTTCTAGGTGCCTTTTCTATTCCAAAAAGGTATATTCTTGCTCATCACAGGTTCACCTTATGAACCTGAGAAGGATGTTTGCTTGACAAAGCACACATTCTCCACTATCCTTCACAGCAGAGCGGATCTATAGCGATGCAAATAGCTTTTCGTGGCTCGCCAAAGAAGAAAAATATTGGTGTGCTTATCCTTTTTTTTTTGTCCTAGCTGATAGACATTTGTTTCCTTGTACACACAGCAATCTGCTAGACTATACAGCCTTCTCTGTATCGACACCATCAGATCAAACTCTGGATCGCTTGAGTGAAAAAAAATTACGTTTTTGTGGCCTTGAATTTGAGAGGTACACGACAGAAAAAAGGTTTTTCAGAGACGCTTTTGAATTCAAGAAGTATATATATATATAAATATACTGTATATATATATATATGACATAATACACACTACTAATTATGGCAACTATTAAAAGAGATATCATTCCCTACTATGTGAAGAAATCAAAGAAGTCAATACAGACATATTTCCATTGACATCATTTTTAGCACTCATAAGTGCAGCGTTCAAGGGAAGAGTCTCATCAGGTATTTATAAAGACACCATAATCACCTCATCAACGCCACGATCGCCTCCATTATCAATCAAGGTCCGTAATGGGACTGATATATTACAGACATGTTCTCATATTGACTCCACTCGCCAGGTCAAAACTTGTGGATGGACATGAGAGAACTCCCTAGAATTAATAAGGTGGATTCAGACATGGATAAATACGTTGGCGTTAGTGTTGGGACAGAATAGACTTGTTGAATGAGTCACAACAACAACATTCCATCATCATTTACATAATTTAAAGTATAAAAAAAGGCCTCTTCCATTATACGGTGGAAATTATGTCGGATTTTGCGGATATTGAGATTGATATATTGAAGAAGCCAAACGGAAAGGGAGGTTTTTGTTTGCTAGAACCTGATTAATTGATACTTAACTTGTTATTCCCAGTCATGTTGAATGTCTTCATACGTGTGCTGCCACTGTGTTACCACTTTTCTTTTCCTTTTTTTTCTGTTCTCTTTTATTCGTTATCCTGTTTTCATGTATTGTTGATTTATTGTATATCTGTCTTGTTAAATGTGGGCCCCAGGAAGAGTAGCGGTTGTGAAATGCAATGGCTAATGAGGATCCTAATAAACTAAACTAAACTAAATTAAACTAAACTAGTGGGAGTATCTGGTAAGGATGCCCACTGAGACCTCCCTTGGGAGGTGTTCCAGGCACGACCAGTGGGGAGGAGACCTCAGGGAAGACCCAGGACTAGGTGGAGAGATTATATCTCAACACTGGCCTGGGAACGATCCCCCCGTCAGAGCTGGTCAATGTGGCTCGGGAAAGGTAAGTCTGGGGCCCCCTGCTTGAGCTGCTGACCCCGCGACCTGACCCCCGGATAAGCAGATGATGATGAGGATGAGGGTAGTGGGAGTACTGATTAACACAGGCATCGTTGATAGTGCTGAATTACTTATAATTGTTTCAGAAGGAATTGCATTTATAAATGTGTGAAGATTGTGGTAGTGATGTGATCCCCAGCAACTCATTTAGTAAGCATTCAGCTTACTGTTTTTGACATATTGTGGAAATCGTGGAAATCTACTTTACCCAGAAAGTGAAGGACATCAGCTCTTCTTTCATCCCTGCCTCCATCCTCCCTCCACCAATCCCCTCCTCCTCCATCTTTACCCAATTTAGCCCTCTCACCTCTGACGAGGTCAACGGAATAATAACATCTAACCATGCCACCACCTGCCCCCTTGATGCTATCCCCTCCTCTCTCCTCCAGGATGTCTCAAGCGACATTCTGCCATTTCTCACCTCACTTATCAACTCCTCCCTCACTTCAGGCATTGTTCCAGCATCCTTCAAGACTGCTAGAATAAAGCATCTCCTCAAAAAACCAACTCTTAAAACTGCCGACATCCAGAACTTCAGACCGGTATCTCTTCTTTCCTTCCTCTCTAAAACACTAGAATGAGCCATTGCTAACCAACTGTCCTCCTATCTCTCATCTAACAACCTACTCGACCCTCACCAGTCAGGCTTCAAGAAGGCACACTCTACTGAGACGGCTCTCCTCGCCGTGACTGAGTCCCTCCGTGCTGCCAGAGCCTCTACCCTCTCAACGGTTCTCATTCTCCTCGACCTGTCCGCAGCATTCGACACGGTGAACCACCAGATCCTCCTTGCCACTCTTGCTGAACTTGGCATCGCTGAATCTGCTCTCTCCTGGTTCACATCCTACCTGATGAACCGCACCTATCAAGTGACATGGAATGGCTCCTTGTCTAAACCTTGCACGCTTGAAACTGGGGTCCCCCAAGGCTCTGTACTGGGGCCTCTTCTGTTCTCCCTCTATACCAGATCTCTGGGCTCTGTAATTGCGTCACATGGCTTTTCTTATCACTGCTATGCTGACGACACTCAGCTATTCCTCTCTTTACCCTCATCGGATAAAGCCCTGATTGCAACACGCATATCGGAATGTCTGGCGGACGTCAGCACCTGGACAACTTCCCATCACCTGAGGCTTAACCTCAACAAAACCGAGCTCCTCCTAATCCCAGGGAAAGATTGCCCACACATGGACTTACTGGTCACGTTGAGAACATCACTGTATCTCCTTCTCCAACTGCCAGAAACCTCGGTGTGGTATTGGACAATCAGTTATGCTGCACCGCAAACATCACTGCGGTGGCCCGATCCTGCAGATTTGCACTTTACAACATCCGCAGAATCCGGCCCTTCCTCACAAGGGAAGCAGCTCAGCTTCTAGTCCAATCACTGGTCATCTCCCGCCTCGACTACTGCAACTCACTCCTGGCTGGACTTCCTGCCTCTGCGATTAAACCTTTGCAGCCCATCCAGAATGCGGCAGCGCACCTCGTGTTCAACCTACCGAAGTTCTCCCATGTGACCCCCCTCTTCCGGAGCCTCCACTGGCTCCCTATAGTAGCTTGCATCAAATTTAAGATGATGGTACTGGCATACAAGGCAGTCGATGGAACTGCCCCTGCCTACCTCCAAGCATTGCTAAAGCCACACACCCCAGCTCGATCGCTGCGCTCAACTACCTTAGCTGGACGTCTGGTACCGCCATCGCTAAGAGCTAACAAAGGTCGTTCAGCAAAGTCACAACTCTTTTCGGTTTTGGGACCTCAGTGGTGGAACGAGCTCCCTGCCGTTCTCAGGACCGCAGAGTTCGCTCACTATCTTCCGAAAAAGACTCACCTCTTCAGAGTCCACCTCGACTCTGCATAGCCACCCTCCCCCCTCTGGCCACCATTGTACACTGTATTGTATTGTGTTGTATTGTATTGTATTATAGTACTTAACTGTGTAGTAATTGCAGTAGCTGCTATCATTGCTGTAACACGGGGAATTGGTTAGCCTAGTGATTGTTGTGCTTGCACTTGGTTCTATGAACATCCTTACTGTACCGAGAGCGATATATTGTTGCACTTCTTATGACAAATGTACTTATTGTAAGTCGCTTTGGATAAAAGCGTCTGCTAAATGCCCTAAATGTAAATGTAAATCAACATCCAGTTAGTTGGTTTTTGTATTTTTAAGTAGTATTTTATGAACTATTTACAGAGAAAATTGTATTTTTTTATTTATGTGCTGATTCTTCTCAAACAAATGTCAAAAACATTCTGCATAAGGAGTTTACATCTGGCTAATAGCAAAGGCCATAGCAATCTACTTTTTTAGTCCATGTGTCCCATTAGGGTACTGACTTGGAGAAATAAATGCTAACCAGATGATGGGCCTCTCTTTACCCTTGTTCTGATTGCAAACACGCCTCAACAACCACTCTGCGTGGGTATAATGCTGCTACTGTAATTTCAATCTTTTACTGTCAGGGCTGCATTGGATCCTGCAAATGGATAGCTTGTTTGTCCAAAAATACATGTGTATCCTTATTCGTTCGTTTTCGAGGGAAACGTTCTTGAACTTTGCTTATGCGTCATGGTTTTGGTAGTATTGGTATGTATATATGCCATCTCTGGTTTGAAACGAAAGGCTCACAGAGAGTCTACAATAGGACAATGCCAGGAGCACTTCTCATCTCCAAACATAGAATTGTTTTCAGTAATTTTTTCCACCACTGGACAATCAACCAGACTTTCGTACAAATAAATTATTTTCCCCAACACGCCCCCAGGTGGCATCCGGAAGTGTCATTCACAAAAGGGTATTCATGTCTGAAATACGTTGTTGGAAATGAATGAGCCGTTGCGTGAAGCCATGTTGCGTATGTAGAGAGAGACAGGCCTGTGTCTTTAATGAGTGTATTCCTTATGGTGTCAGCGAAACCCAGGAGGATTCCTCTCCGCCAACACGTCGGGAAGGCGATAGGCGCAGTGAGCATCGCTGGCAGGGGACAGTTGCGAAAACTTCGAACAACATTTTGGTTTTGTTTTAGCTGCGGTTTAATGGCAACGTTGACGTCTTTGATGCAGCATGCTCGGATTGGAGAGAAGAGGGTGAGAACAAGAGAAGAGAGAACATGATATTCTAGAACTCCCTGAAGCCGCCATCTGGCCATTGAGTTTTTGCGAGGGTGGCACGGTAACAGCTGGCGGCTGACATCTCACCTGGTGAGCAGGGTAGCCGCAGAAGGGGTGTTCTAGTGGGTGGAGATTGGAGAGGGCTCGGAAGAAGCACCTGCCTGTCTTAACATTCAGTCGGTCTCAAGAGGGGCTTATAGAAGCAGAGCATGGTATGCTGGGTTGGATGTCAAGGATGTGTTTTTTAATATTCCACTGCTTTAGCAGAGACTTGAATCCAGAGCCATACAACAGCGAACCCACTGACATGTCCATTGAGGATCAGGTGCAGTAGGGGTCGCGGCATCTCGCTCTAGGTAGGCTGCAGACATCGCTTGTTGATCAAACCCAGTACATTTCTAGCCAAGTACCCCCTCGAAAGCCTTCCATAACTCATATTCTAAAAATTATTTCTTATGGATTAAAGGCCTTCTTAAAATGGTGAAACCCAAACTGGAATACTATGCATTATTAAAGGTCCAGTGTGTGACATGTAAAATGGCCACTGGCGGTGAGCTTGCAGATTGCCACCTACTGACCCCCTCGCCTGTACTTGCCTGTATTGTATAAGCTGCTGGTAGGTACTTAAAAAATGATGTCATCGTCTACAAAATCACGTATTAGTATCAAGTGAACATGTTTCTTGATAGGTTGATGAATAATATTTAATTTTTTTTTCAATTGAAAACGATAGGTCATGGCTTACAAGCAAAGGTCCTTTCACGTGAAACGAGATTGTGTGTTGCAAATCTATCCCCCATCAATAAAATAATAAAAAATCCTAATTGAATCCTTTAAATCCATACGTTTTTTTTGGCAGAGCATGCTCTTCTCCACTAGGCTATATGAGATGCAGCCAGGAGAAGGTTAAGCTTCTAGGACTCGTAGGGTAACTTCACAGTGTGCCTGAAATTGTTGCTAGCTTCGTAAGGCCAGCAGTTAATTAAAGTGCAATTAATGTACTACATCAGCCATTATAACACACATACACTACCATGTTACTAAAAAATGTAGCACAATGGGTCGTAGCCATGTAGAACCCCCCCCGCCCTTCTTTTCTAGAACTCGAAGCCAAAACATGTTTTTTTTATTGACTTTACAGCGTTCTCTCTGGAGCGGTGTGTCTGCCTGGGCTGCTGTAAAACATGAAGATGCAACATGGCTGCACCCGTTTGAGGGGGGTCCGCTCTCCATGTAGACATAAAGAGCTCCTTCTAAGCGAACAATCACGACACACTATTCTTATTTTCACGGGTTTGTACACTAATTATGCATTTCTGCCAAGTCTGTTGCGTGGGAAGCCACTCAATTCTACACACTCCACCTTTATTAAACTTGCCCTAGTTACTAGTAGCACAATTCACTCGGGAACCCAAATTGAAAATGGTGTGTTCATTTACGAGGGCCCAAGGGACCATTCAAGAGGCCCTACCTCCACTCCTGTGACGAGGCACCCTGACCCTCGACTTTTACCTTCACGTGGCTGTGTTAGCAGCCCTAGGCTAACAGCAACACTGCTCCACCACTCAAGTCCACACAGTTTGTGAAAAGCTCATTAACAGATAACCCTTAAGCCACTTGCTTTACAGATGCACTATGCATTGTTTGCCCATGCTGTAGACTGCGCTTCATGATAGTATATATACAAATAATACAGTTATAAGTAGACAGTATATGCATTTGGTTTATCCTAAAGTCAATTCAAAGTGTCTGACGAGGATGCCTTTAATGCCCTTCAGTTGTACAGTAAAATACTTAAGTACGCTTCTTCACAATCACTCCTCATTTTCCTATTCTCATGAGTATAATTTTAGACACATCACGTCTGCGATGAAAAGCATCCAGGCTGCCTTTTTTTCCCAAGCAGATGTATTTAAAACTTACTTTGTTGAACTACACAGAATATCAAGGCAGAGAAGCACTTCAAGGACTCGATAGATGGCGAGTGTACAAAAGCAGGGGTTTGGTTCAGAAGGACTTGCTGAGCTTGGAGTTTGCGGCTTGCATTCACTTTAGCTCCGGTTGACAAAGGGAGAGAGAAATGAGCACAGAGGAGAAAAAAAGAGCGGGAGGGTAAAGAAGGATTAGAAGAAGAAAAGAAAGGGGTTGACCAGAGTTAAACGGTACGCCCGCTGATAGAGGGCAGGTGTGTGACTTGTCCTTGTTTGGTTCCTGACACATCCATTACCTTTGAGTTTGGCGCTTTGCTCAGTGGTGGCCTTCACCTAGGAGTAGCTGAACAAACTAGTCCACGTCGGCTGTGTTCCCTGCTTGTGTGATTGATGTCCCAATATTTTAAATCTGTCTCCTCATCTTTATGGAGTCAGCTTGATGCCAAAAGCATTGCTCTGGTGAATAAAAAATATAGGCTTCTATCTGGAAATGTTTCTCATAATATAATTTTTTTCTGAATTGTATATACAGTAATTTTCACAAATGTTGTTAATAATATTGCAATCGTTATATGACACATGTTTACGATTAGTCTTTTTACGTGTATATTTTAATTGTTAATGATTCCGATTTATTTTTTTTCCCCACACTTGCGGCTTGGACTGGTACCCTGCACCCTACATGCCTACAGTCACAGTAAACCCAGCTCATACCAATGGTCATTTGACCGAGTGCCCAATAAAGCCTTCTTTCCTTCACCACCCTTCCACATCAAAATAATGTGAAAACATGAACCCGAGAAAAACCCAAAGAATGTACTTCTTTTTTACATCTGTGAACAAAACCCTATGCAATGCTGGATTTTTAAGGAGCATTTCAGGAGCATCAATTTGACTTTGACAATTTGTCAGGTCGGATTAACTCAGGGGGTATGGCAGGTTGACTTGCAACCAGAAGTTTTCTAGTTCATCCCGGATTCTCCTGGCTGATTGTCGAGGTTTCCCTGAGCAAGACACTCTACCCTAATCCTAATTGCTCCCGACATGCTGGCTGTCGCCTTGCATGGTTGACGCCACTATTTGTGTGTGTGTGTGTGTGTGTGTGTGTGTGTGTGTGTGTGTGTGTGTGTGTGTGTGTGTGTGTGTGTGTGTGTGTGTGTGTGTGTGTGTGTGTGTGTGTGTGTGTGTGTGTGTGTGTGTGTGTGTGTGTGTGTTCAATGCGTGTGTACCACTTGAAGATTGACTCCTTTATATGTGTTTGTGTTTGTTCAGTGCATGTGTAGTACTATTGACTCCGCTGTATATGTGTGTACTATTAATACACTTCTGACACTACTTTTTATCTATAAATATTATTTAAAAACAAGTTAATAGCCTTTCAAACGTTTTCATTTAATGCGAGAACGAAATTAGCAACCATATTTTGCATCATCCTCTCCCATCAGCCACGAACACCTTCATTAATACTATTAATTATATTATTATATGTACTTGGTTTGAATACTGTTTGGAATGAAGTTTAAAATAAGTCAACTTACCTCATAATCACGTTTTGTTTCCGTTAAAATGTTCTCCAAGACTCAAGGCATCACCACTCCGGTAATATTCAGGGATAAACACAAAGGCTAAACGCAATTTGGTTGTATATATTTTTCTCAGTATCTTAAGTGTCCCCCCACCCCCACACACAAACTACTGAACACATTGCACTCAATGACTCAATGTTTCTCCCCGCTTCCATATTGACCTGTTGTTCACGGTTGGCCGCCCGTTCGGCTATTCAGGCGAACCGTGCGATGGGTGGACTGCAGCAAAGTAATGATGAACAATCCTCTTCAGGCCATCTAGAAAAACCATAAACCAAAACCCATTTTATGCATCTTTTTGTATTCCTGAGCAGTGTCAAAAACATCTTGAGAATTTGCATCCCTGTTTGCAGATAGTTCATCAAATTGCGGGTTGATGCTTGGTCGAACGTCAAAATCGGATAGACTATGAGATTTATTATAATCATGATCAATGCAGTGGGAATTTACATTTTGACTGGCCAGGAAATTTCAGGTGGTGACATTGGTGTTTGCTTTGGAGATAGCAAGAGCGCCTGGGGATTTACATGTTCAAATATAAAGATGAGTCGAGTTAGCCCCTTGTTTCGTCAGCAAGGCTTATAACATTGAATGATTTAATGAACCGTGCCAAATCGCTACCCGTGTTTAGGACCACCAGCGACAGTGCTGCTCATTGGTTTAATTTAAAATTGATATATGCTTTATAATGCTCCTAACGTTTGGAACATTTGAATACAGGCGATTCAAAACATGGGAAAGGAAGACAACGTATCATGTTAAATATAAATCGTAGACATTGAACGTAATTAAGCTTCATGGTCGAGTATGATTGTTGTCAGTCACAACACAGTCAGGGTTGACAGCATACCAATGTATCGTTCTAGGACTGACTTCAATCGAAACTTGAAATTTGTTTGTTGTTATTCATTTTTCCATAATAGTCAAGTGCATTGGTAGGAGTAGGTGCATTGCAACAAACTAGATTCTAGATTCAAATTATTCAATTAAACATTTTTCTATACCTGCTGAATTGCTCAATTTACTTTCTTGGCTGTTTGGAGGGTTTGAAAATATCACTTATTTGCATATTCATATTGTCGGATTCAGTAAGAGGTAGCCTAATTACTATTGGTAGGCACACAGGTGACAACTAGAAAATTCAATTGCTCTAAAATGCAATTAGTTCTGTCTCAGAGTGACTTTGTTACACACTTGTTCAACATGCAAAAAGTCTGGTTTTAAAAACATAATCTGAAACCTACCAAGTGTTTTATCACTTGGTTGGATTGAGTTCTGAGTAGCAGAAAATATTTGTATAGGTCAAGCATTAAAGTAGAAGAAGATTGTTTCGATCAGGAGGAAAAAGAAGAACAAAAACATTTATGTCAACAAATTGCATTTGAAAGGCTGGAAAAACCTGCGACAGTAAACCGGAGTAAATGATATATGTCAGGGTCAACAACGGAAATTTGCTTTTCATAAATCAGGCGCGATCTCACCATACTTTACTTCAATTCTTTACATATTTTTGCAAGGAGAATAAAGAAACACATTGGGTATAACATTACTAAACAAATAACTTCACCACTGACCTTGCAGTCTTTATAAGGCCATTCATTAGCTATATATTGACGTTGTTAATTGATTGGTAGTATTATTTACAAAATACAAACAATCAGGTATTCAAAAGCATGCTCTTGAGGTTTGAAGCACAAATCTTCGGCAACGCAGTGAAAGAGAGTGACGGACAGGTTGTGGGCGATTGGAGTATACGGTTATTGAGCAAATCTGCCGCTGCCTGTTCTGTCATTCTGGCAGCAGCGGGGTAAACATAACGGAACGAAACAAGGCCTCGAAATGTCCAAGTCCACTCAAGCATCATGTGGCCGCGCCTCTTATATCTACATGAGCCAGACAGAGAAGACATTTCCGGGAGAGGAAACGCCGGTCGAAAAAGCGTATGAGAAACTTGTGCGTGCGTGTTAAGACACACAGGCGTGATAAAATAGTTTAGTGGGCAAAGTTGTTTGTTACGCAACCTTTTTGGCGGAAATACAGTAAGTGTAGCGTGCGGACGACTGACCGCATGAGTGTGTCAGACAGGGATTATTCTGCATGAGCAGATGTTTGGGATTAATCTTCAAGAAAGTATATTGTGTTCAAAGAAACATGGCCGCCAGTTTTTGGCTGTTGAGATGCGGAAGGCACGACCTCTGTCTCTCAGAATGACCCGCTTTAGGGGTCTGGAACGAAGCCACATATACAGGGAAGGTCAAGCACTGATTATTTAAAGATGCCATGGCATGAAAATCTCACTTAATGAGGTTTTCTAACATAAATATGAGTTCCCCTAGCCTGCCTATGGTCCCCTAGTGGCTAAAACTTGTGTTCTGTGTAAAACGAGCATTAGGTGTTCTGCTCGCCTTTGAAAAAACAGAGGCTCAAGCGCGCTGATTTGGAATGTGGTTTCTTATGTCGTCACACTGCAGTAAGCTCCTCCCCCTACTCTGCCTGGCCTGCCCAGAGACTTGGCCCGCCAATGAGACACGACCCTGCGAGCGCCGTGTGTGTGTGTGTGTGTGTGTGTGTGTGTGTGTGTGTGTGTGTGTGTGTGTGTGTGTGTGTGTGTGTGTGTGTGTGTGTGTGTCTGTGTGTGTCTGTGTGTGTGTGTGTGTAAATATACACACACTGTAACGCAATGTTTTCTTGTCGGTTCTTTGACGTCTTTTGTCTTTCCACAACGAGATTGTCGTGGGGGTTATCTCAGCCATGGTTGGGAAGGAATTGGGGGGAAAGCAACTTTGGCTTCGACTCCCTCAAGAACATGAACCACGACATGGAGGAGAAAGGGATTGTTGGCGGCGAATGTCTCCCGCTTGAGCCCCGCTTCGCGCTGCCGAGGGACCACCGCCTCGGCGCTGCAGGAGGCGGAGGTGCCTATGCGCTGCCCGGCAACAATCCCTTTCTTCTCCTTGTCGTGTTTCAGTCTACTTCACATTGATGTGAACGTGGAAGAACCAGGAAAGTTGACGCGGTCGTTTGATATTCATAATATCGGCTCACACAGCTTTTGGCCGTGATAATATATATTATATGATATAGATAGAGTATCTATGTAGGCTATATGATATTATTTATATATAGAGCTCCAGGACTCCCGTGTGTTCTAGAATATTTACAGAAAACGGCCAAAGGCTGTGTGTGCCTCTCCATTGCGATACATCCTCTGTAAACAGCGCATGGTACCGTGGCTGCTCAGGGCCACACCTCCACCCTCCTCCTTGACCCTCCTCTCTCCTCCTAATTTGCATTAAAGCTACAGACACCAAAACAGCGCATTTGGGGAAGCTCAATGTGCGACTGGCTCGGAGTGGCTGTAACTCTGCACCATGGCTGAATTTCGGGAAAGTCTTTGAATACTGTGTTAGTGGCCCATTAATACCTCTATTAAAGCGTCCATAAAATAGCATATCATGGCACCTTTAAGTGTCATCACCTGTATTCAATATTCCAGACTACGTTTTGATCTTGTTTAGTTACTATTCATTTATAATCGACATGTTGTCCAAAGTGAATTTAATTGAGCTACAGGAGAAGGAAAAGGGTGAGTAGAAAATAGAATGTGCACATCAATGCTATTGTGTACATCGACACATACACAGTATGTTCACAAATAGCTTTAGATTTGTATGAAATGTATATTTTCTCTGATTTTAAATAACAGTTTTCTTCTATTCTACTTCTAAATGCTCCATTATTATCAAAGATAACAAAGCGGATGATGCAACAAGACACCCAACATTGAAACAAAAAACACCATCCAGGACAATTACTTCACATTACTCTGTGAATGATGCTCCGGGATCATACTGTGAAGCTAATATTGCTTACTATTGGTGAATTTAGAGGTCCTTAATGACTTTCTCTACAGAGGCTCTGTGTTGTTTGTGTGCTTGGTTGAGTCTAACTTTTAGAGATTTATATTTAAGCTTTTCAAGCGATATGGGCTTTGTTTATCCGAGAACTTTCTTCTACTTTTCAATTTAAGAAGAGTCACTTGTTTATTTCATTTTTTGCTTTGGTTATGATAATATAAATGTTTTAAGGGGAGTATGAATGCAGGGCAGTGGAAAAGTCACCTTGTAAACAAACAGCAACCAGAAAAAAGTAACATTGAGGCTGAATATATTTTGAAGTTTGCTTGGGAACTTCATGAAAATAGCTGGATGTCTGCAGTACATAGAAATGACCTTAGGTTGAATTTGGGCCAGTGAAAGACCCATTTTTTTTATCAGTGTGTCCCACAAGGTGGAGGGTCACAGAGAGGTTTACCCGTCAGGCTTTAAATTGTATTAACGGTGGTTTTGAACCGCCTGTCTTGGAGGACGTACTCTTGCTTATGGCTTCTCTACTCCAGCTGTGAGTACAATGCTCATGCGGTCCATTTATCTGCATTCAGTGGGCAAGTTATTCATCGAGGGAAGACTCTAAATTGTAAATATGCGAGGCCTTTTTCATTCTCCTCCGTCTCCTGTTTAGAAGAACGGCACATCAAGGCAGAGAATGCATTTAATGACAAATAATCAAATCCTTATTGTGGTGGCCTGGTAGAATTCACTTACCAGGAGGATCCAATTAGGCCACGGCCAATACAAACGCGGGGATTCCGATGCACTGGGCCTCATTTTATTTAGATGTATTCATTTATTTGGCTGTGACGTGCCGATAGCACTCTCAGCGTTTCAGAGCAGGACTTAAAGGCATTCTTGGTAATCTGCAAATAACACACATGGCCACACCACTCAACCATTAAAGAGAAAAGCAGAGAGGATAGAGGGAGGGAGAGAGAGAGAGAGACCATTACAGGGTGTGGGGGGGCTTTCCTACGCTCAATTCTGGGGGCACGAAATTTCCATTCTGCTCACTGCCCGGCATGTAGCATGGGCAGATGCAATCACAATTACTGTGGTTGGTTCCACTGCTTCCCTTGTTGTTGAGTGCAGCCAACTGAGTTATTCTGGGTCTGTCGGGGGCACAAGCAAACACCCCCGTCACCCTACGTTGTTCATCGCTCTCCTTTCGCCACGGGTGGTGGTCACCTCAAAATAACATTTGCATCATGGATCATCACTGTGATACATGGCAGACGCGTGTACACACAAACACAGGATCAAATAAGAGGGAGACTTTGTTTATAGCTTGAAGTCAATTATTTGATTATGATGCAAAGTTTCCTGGGATTTATTGTATTTCTTCACCTATCTTGAATTAAGTGAAGTCATTGTCACTCCCACTGTGTCTATCAACTCATTTTCCCTAGTGTTGATTTATGAAGAGTGGTGGTGAGACAATATTATACTTCTCGTGATACTGGGACCCTATTTGAGTTGCGGTATTCACAAAGCCATTTCATCCCAGAGCCACAGTAATATCCAGCCCTGTATAGAAAGGCATTGACCAGAATTTGTTCAGTTTAATGTGGTCTGTTAATACTATTCTCTGTATGCAATTACTTTAATGTTCAAGAGGGTGAGGAAGGACATTACTGAGAATGCTTATTTTTTTTTCTGTGATTTGCAGGTTTGGGGGAATATACTTCAATAGTAGTGCTAACCAAGTTTTTATCTGTCCATCTATAAAGATTTACAAACATTTTGACACTTAATCATGCAGAAAGAGAGTTGGCACACCACAAAGAAATCAGTACAGGTATTAGTTATTAGTAGTTATTGAGGTAAGCACAAGATCAACTGATAGTTGATTGTCTCAGAAGTATGATTAAATTAAAGACCTAGTTTAACATAATTAAGGGCATTTGAAAGGCCTGGCATCCAAGTTTGAATCTGAAACAAGTTACACTTTAATTCTGTGTTTTCTTTTATAAAATATGCAATATAACGTGAATTCTGTGAAATTTGTTTGAAGGCAAGATTGGTCTGCATAGTGAAGAGCTAAGGTAGGTAAGTCTTGAAGGGTTATTTTGAAAATAGCAATTAACTTTAACGGTGGCTGCTCGTTCGTATTTCTAATGCCTCCCAGGGCCATTGTCAAAGTTCCACAGCCAAATTAATGAATAATAAATGCTCATTCAGTTCTACATCATAACAGATTTCAGATGACAGTTAAGGCAAGGTTGTTTAGGTGGTTACGGCTGTGAACAATACAATAAGTTAAGAGTTCAAAATAAATATACAGCTTAGAATTTATATAAATCCAAGGATTTATGCAAAGGTCAAACTACTTTTCTTCATTCCCAGGTTGTTTAGGGCCCTCAATTTCTCTGAGACATAGGTGAAGGTCGGCATGAATGGGTGTGTGAGTGGGAAGATCTTTTGTCAACGTCAAAGACAGAATATGTCGAGGAGGAACGAAGCGTTTTTTGTAAGCAAAGAGTGTTTGTCGCTCTCGCCAGTGCGTCCTTGGAAGAGAGCTCGGAGTGTGTGTTTCTGAATATACAAGTGTTTTTATACGCTCATTGAAGGGCTGGATTAAAGCGTGTGTGTGTGTGTGTGTGTGTGTGTGTGTGTGTGTGTGTGTGTGTGTGTGTGTGTGTGT
This sequence comes from Melanogrammus aeglefinus, assembly GCA_900291075.1. Lineage (NCBI taxonomy): Eukaryota > Metazoa > Chordata > Actinopteri > Gadiformes > Gadidae > Melanogrammus > Melanogrammus aeglefinus. The sequence continues at coordinate 628,249 of OLKM01000071.1, forward strand.
GTGTGTGTGTGTGTGTGTGTGTGTGTGTGTGTGTGTGTGTGTGTGTGTGTGTGTGGCAAAAGCATTGGCGAGCTTAGATCCTAATGTAAAACATTACTTACTGGTCAGAATGAAGGTAAAGACCCTTACATTGGATGTACTTGTTGAAAGTGGTTGGAACCACCAGAAAAAAACAACAATGAATTTGAATACTTTGCCCTGCCCTGAAATTCAAAGTTGAGTCTAGGTGAATGTAGAATACAGACAACTTTTAATTGTAACTCTTCTGCAGCTCTTGTTTTGGGCCAGCGGGGGCTGTACTTGTACGTAATCCACCAACTGGGTCCTGGGCTAAATATACGTAGAACTACCAAAACAATCTAGAACACTCTATTAGGATTAGACCTGAGGAGATGGGTTTAGTGTGCACCACTCGCGCAGACGGTCATGGGTGCAGAGGGGAGACGCTTAATGATTTTATTTCCTGTGATCGACGTGACTAAAAAGTACGGCTTAAATGGCAGTTTAATTTTAAGACTTCACTGACATTTATACAAAATACCTGTTTAAGTACGATAAGTAATCCTGCCCATTAAATGGGTCACAACGTTGTGCTTGTTACACTGACCTGAAACAAGTTAACTGAAATTCATAAAGTCCATGTATTTTTGTAGGCCTACTCCAATATGAAGTGTCAATCGGTATGATAAAATACTTCCAACACATCTAACCAATTCAATGTCAATGATTCTTCGGTCCATATTATGGTGTGTATTTCAGCAGATGAATGAATGAAAATACAAAAAATGAATCCTGTCGCCCAACCAATGATCATATTTAATGCTTCGGCCTACATTGTTTCGTTCATGTTAAGTTAAGGGACCACGCCAACATCCATTATGAGCTGCGCTAGAAACAACAACATGTCAGTAGATAAACGCCTCCAACACCCATAGGGAATGCACTTTTTATAGATTAGTCACCATAGCATTCCCGTCTGTACTCTGCTACGACTTTCAACTTCCAAGGATGCTTTTGCTATGTTTACCTCTTTAAAGCATTGATGGCTGGCCATCAATCACACGCTAGTGAAGATTGTATGTATTATTTATTTGCTACCCAGGTTATATAAATAAATTGCTGCTGTCCCAGTGCGCTTTTCCAAGCACCCTACCATGTACGTTTTTAGTGGTGGTTGGGGAGGTGAGGGGGACATGCTACATGAACCACTCAATGTGAACCTCGATGGGGTTTGAACCCCACGCCCGTCTTGCCATGGAGCACAGTGTTATCGATTTGAGGAACCTGATCTATTACTGTAGAAATCAGATGTTTCACGTTTCTGTAGCACAGTTTGAGTTCAAAATTGCTTTATTAATGTGCACGCCTACTTTGAAGTTACCGTGGCGAAAGTTTGTGGTGAAACAATAAAAAAAAGTGCCTTCAGTTTGAGTAATCGAAAAAGGTCGACAAACAAGAGGGGATACAAGGGCCCCTAAAGATAGGTAGGGGTGTGTGTGTGTGTGTGTGTGAGACTGTATATCTCTGGAGGTCTAGGGAGGAGCTCACCTTCCCTGTGGGTATAAGCTAAAACGATCACAACCCCAAACTGCTATTCAGGTTTTTTTTGTCATTCTTATTTATAGGCCAGAGAGTACAACAAATGTCAAGCAAAGGACGCTGGGAAGGTTAAACCTCTCAGTTGACGGTGTTACTACTTTGCCTCTTGAATTTCCTGCCGGGACGTTTTAGGAAGTGGAAGAGTCATTCGAGTCAACTTCTCGCGACGTCCGGAGAGTATTGCAATTTAATCCTGGACTCTCACATGTTCCACGGTGTATCTTGTGCTCTATCGTCATATCATGCTACCCAAATCCACTGTCTGGGATGGAAAAAGTTCATCCCATCTCATACAATTGTACACTTTGTTGAATAAGCATTTCACTTGGTTAATAGTGTGAACTGTTTAAATCGTTAAATCATGCACCGTGGGATGTAAAAAATGAGTTGGTTGTGGGCCCGGGCCTGTAAGACGGAGTACTGGGTTGTAAACACCTGAATAAATCTCAAGAGGTGAACACTTGCAGAGCATACACACAAATAACCATCTGGCACATTCTCTTAAGAAAAGCTGGGTGGAACATAATTCAATTGCATTTAAGATAAAGGTTTATATAAAATTCAATTTATTAATAGTCTGTAAAAGTCTCCCTAAATTTCTCCCTCATCAAAGAACTTGACGTAATTAATCCCCCAGTTCAGATAATAAATGCGGTTATCATTTATATTCCTAATTTACTGTTCACTATTCAGATGCCTTTATCCAAAATGGCCAGCGCTGGCTCTGCCTACAGGTAGGTTGTGCACATAGAACCAGTCCTTCCTGTTGAGAGTCGGAACACCAAAGCGATAGACACTCTCTATTTAATTTGCAAATCCCAGAAGCTGCAGTAAAGAAAAAGTAGTGGTGGATTAAAATGCAGGCATCCATTACTGTTTTAATGTTTCAGTTGAACACTCTTGACATGGAGCTACTTGCTAACTATTCATACAATTTGGTGTCTCTTGCTTCATAACTTGGAGTCAGGGCAATTCAGTCATTCTAAAAACCTTGCTTTATTTCTGTTTCTTACACAGTTACTTTTTATTATTATTATTTCACTTCAGCTTAATCATCATACACATTCGTAAGACATATTTCCAACAAAAAGCTTGTACTGCCTTGTCTTAGACAAATATAAATATTGGCAATAGTGGACCCCAGAAGAGTACAGGCCGTTGGATTAATCCACCTAATTGTTTTCTTGGTTTCAAGAGCTCAGAAACCTATACACAAGGGTGATGTGATTAATATTTATAGAGTGTTGCATCATCGGCTAGTGCCTAAAAAGAAAAGAGACTCTGTGGGTCCTCCTATTCTATCCTAATTGTAATTCCTCCTAAGCATGGAGAGCATCTGTTTGATTACTTTACTGTCATCAGTCAACACGACACATCCACGTTAATTTCATTAGCCGCTAACAAGCTTGGCGTTGTTATGCATCACAATGACAATGTTAGCGAGTCAAAAGCAACTGAGATCTATGGTAATATCACTTAGTTTCCTTTTGGAAAGAAACACTAAAGCTCAGAGTTGTTTCACTTTGGGAACTTGCTAGAGCTAGTCTGTGTGTTGCTAAAGGGCCCTTATTTGACCACCAGGCGTGATTAGCCATCACCCTTTCAAAACCTACCAATTAGTGACAACACAAGTGGTAGTGTTTATCCAGACGTGGTGGTGAAATAGGGGCCCTTTACAGTTGGATATGTTTGGAGGAATTTAGACTTTTTTTCAATTTAACTGACCATTTATTTGGTTTTAGAACACTAATATACAGCAGAACTGAAGCCTCCCAGCAGGAATACAAGCTGGACCTTTAATCAAACAAATCTGTCACATGTTTTTCTTCATTAACTGGAATTCTGTCATCTATTCCTTTATAGAATGGTGAATTAACTATTGCACCCAATGCAGAATTGATGAGCTGGCTGCCAATAACAAAAACTGCTTTTGACCTTGGATAGGAAAAAAAATAAATGCACTCTTTCATTTCTTTTTTTCTCTAACCGGTCAGTTTCTTACCCAACATATTCAAATCTGATTCCCATATAATTCCATTAAAGAGACATCACTGAATATCAGCCAGGTCAAACAAACGAACACATTTCGTATTTCCACTGATTCGAAACGCATCAAAAAGTCTTAAATGCATATTCAATAACACCACACGACCTTGGATAGCTCAATGACATGATGAATGGTAGCAACAAGATGTTGAAGCCATAGTATTAGCCGTATATAAGTCACAGCATAGTTGAAGCCATTAGAAATATGAAGTTACAACAACTAGATAGAATGACATAAAGATCCGTGTTTATCTACGATACAGCATATATTTGATTTGTATCCATGGAATATATAGCAGTGTTGCATTAATGTTCATATCAATGCAAAGAATTATGCTGCTGAACCAGATGACTTCATTTGAAATTGCTGTAATTGACATCCATATTCCGCCCTTCACTTTTTTATTTCTTAAGTGTGAAATGCAAAGAATTTGGAGAGAGAGAGAGAGAGAGAGAGAGAGAGAGAGAGAGAGAGGAGAGAGAGAGGAGAGAGAGAGAGAGAGAGAGAGAGAGGAGAGAGAGAGAGAGAGAAGAGAGAGAGAGAGAGAGGAGAGAGAGAGAGAGAGAGAGAGAGAGAGAGAGAGAGAGAGGGGCTTGCCAACTCTCAGAGGATGATCATCATTAATCACCATTTATTGTTAATGTGTCTGCCATTGATGTTAAAATAAACTGATTAGCAACATTGCTGGTCAATCCAATTCACCAGCTTGCCTAGCCAACACATATTTTACAGTTAATGGGCTCAGCGGTTTCAAATGGGAGTGTAGATTCAAAATACACTATGTTTTCATGCGTGGGCACTCACATGTGTGTGTGTGTGTCTTTTGATATCTTTGAACAGATTTTATGGCAAATGATAAGCTTTCATTAGCCACCACCCAGTGGAATTAAATGAAATTCCAGAGTCAAGGTTAAATAGTTGCTTGACAAAATATTTCAATTATTTTATTGCAATTTATTTTGTATTAATTTAGCAAAATTAGTTCGAGTCTCATCTATGAAACTTTTGAATGCATATGAATGCAGCAATTTGTCTGATGCACCGAAAAGGTCTGTGTGTGTCAAAATATAAGTCACAAACCATGCAGTTGGAAACTAAACAATGTATAGTTTACATAACCGCGTTTGTATGATTATGTGTTTTGGGTCGCTGTTTGTGGCAAATATTGTCTTATGGCCTCTCATTGGTGCCTGAATGACTTGGGCGTGACTGGTGATTGGTTATTTGTGTGCATGGGTGTGGCTTCGGTTAATTGGGTTCTCTGGTGACAGCTGGTGAATAAAAGATATACAAAGGTGGAGGAGAAATCTCTTCATCACTGCAAATCCAGCTCCATGCAACAAGCCTTGTGTTCCTTTTGCGAATACCTTTTTTGTTTTTTTTTGTTCCTGAATGAACACATTATCCTTTTGATTTGTAATCCTTGCGGCCCGAGGTATAATTCTGTGTGGCTGTGGAGCTGGCAGTCGGACACGTCCTCGTGTTTCCGGGGCTGGTATTTCCCTCGATGGAAGGGTAACCTAACATCCATATCCAGAACCAGTCTGCTACCTTCTGTTTTCTGTTCCCGTCTGTTGAAAAATAGCACAATGTACAAGAAAGGTTGCAGAAAATATAAGTCGCTGTGTGTTGTTTTTGTATTATCCCATCGGCGACACGGTTTTGCATCAGAATGATGCATGCGTTTTATTGTGCAGCTTTTGTGAATGAGGCCCCTGATACTTCCACACGGTGTAATGTTTAGACCTAGTTACTCACTGTACAATGTTCAAGTATCAGTGTATATTAGTAAGTTGGCATCACTGCTAATGTGTGCAGTACAATGGTGCTGTGCTAGATCTTAAAACATGTATTTTAAGGTGGCACAATTGTAGGCTGGCCACTATTGTGGTTGTACGGTCGGTCATTCATCCCAAATGTGACCAGATGATAACATGTAAAACCTGCTACCCTAAAACCATGCCCTGCCCCCAAATTAGGACAAATTCAAACATTTTAACGATCAGCTATTATGTCACTTACAAAACCGTCACAGCTTAACTGAACCAGAACTAAACTACAGTTACATCACCTTGACAACAAAACAAGCATTGCAACTTTTATCCTTTGAATAAAAAAATAGAGGATGAAAAATATATTTAGGCTATATGTCGACCTCAGTCTAGTCTCTTGTCTTCCACTAGCCTATAGCTTGGAGCCAAGATACAAGAACTGGAGTCTGGAGGAGATCGATGTTGTTGTAAAGACAAAAAAAAGAAAGCGGGCAAAGCGCACTGGGAAACCCTAAGACTTCCCAGTTTTGCCCAATTACCAATTTCAAAAGAAAAACTTGTGTTTTCTTGTTTTTGTTTACAGTCAGCAGCATTTCTTTTTGAATGCTGCTTTCCATCAAGGGCTTTGAGGCACTTGGGCAGCTGCTGACCATGGCTTGAAAACCAGTACTATACTGGTACATGCAATACACTGGTTTCAAATATCCTACAAAATATTACACACAGGCATAGGCAGACAGGTTTATTAGTTGGAAAAAGTAAAGGGTGAATAATAAAAAATGGCTTCCAATAAAATTAAAAAGACTGGGCTTATTTTTAAGATAATAATTTAGAAAACTTGCTCTATATCAGAAAATGGCTTTTCAAAGCAAGTTCCCCAAGATTGAAAGATAAAAGTCATGCATATTTAATCTTCATAAAATCATATATCACAGCCTTCAGGATATTAAAACAATGGCATATTACTTAAATGATTGCATTTCACAAGTTCCTTTTAATTAGAAAATATCTGAAGAACAATTTCAGTTTTGTCATACATGAGGTGCTTGAGAAAGATCAAGCTACACACTCATTGTACACCACTTAAGTAATGTATTGATCAATAAGATATTGATCGGGTCAGGTGGAGTGCACCATGTTTAATCATACATACTGTCCAGGGCCCTTAAAATGCACTAAAACCTGCATCTAAGAGAGACGAAAACATGGAGATAAAAATTACAAAAACACAAGCACATCTCTGATTGCTGCCAAACCCACTCTCACAGTGGGTTGTAACAGTTCAGCGCTTGGACACAAATGCAGACAGCTTTTCCAAAAGAACAGGCATTACTTGTCAAAATGAAAAACAAATTTTGATAACAAATGGCATAACCACTATTCTAGGAAGAAATACCAAATAAAACAGAGGATTTTTCACAAGTGCAAACCAACTGTGCTGAAAAAGTACACACACAAAAATGTGCGAAAGAAGATACAGGCCAATACAAAGGCAATTAAAAGTGAAGAATGCCACAAGGACTGATTAGATATGGGAAACACCTGTCAGGAAGGCCTAGGAGCTACAGGGCTTGGAGGCGTACGCTGCGGCTAGCAGCGTGGTAACATGGGTAAAATGCTAAGGTAGAATCCTTTTAATTGTTTAAGCCAGGTTTTCTATAAACTCGTTATGCTTTTTAATGATCAACTTTAAAACATACACTATTCTTCCAGCTATTCCCAATTAATAAAAAAACTTGCACCCATTGATCTTAATGGCGTTCATAACAT
>OLKM01000072.1:0-15000 GCA_900291075.1 Melanogrammus aeglefinus
GGAAACATTTGATTATCAGCACTAGTTTAGGTAAGTAGGCCTACAGCACATTGTGTAGTAGTTTCTTAAGTCATATTGTTTCACGTTTGTTAAATATGGCAACATTTGTTGAATGAAAAAAACTTGAAACAAACTTGATACAACCTGGAGTCCACACTGTAGATTCTACATTGCATTGTCGGATGGAATCACAACATGAAGTGAGTAGGATAGCGCCCATGTCATTAGCATGGAAAACACTTGCTTACTTAATAAAACCTGGCTTTTACTGCCGATACTTTGCACATGCAGTGCCTGTAATATAATGGTCAAGTAGGTCAAACAGACATAGATAATTGGCAACTAGGCATAATACATTAAGTACCCGAAGACAAACTACTACGCAAAGTTCAAGAATACATTTTTTTAAACATATTATCAGTCTCCTTAGAAACTGTCAAAAATTGCCACTGACGACTATATTGCAAGTCGTCATTGGCGGGGTATTGGGTAAAGTTTTCAACTAGCAATAATCGCGCCTCAGTTAGACCTCATAGGCTACGATACTGCCGCTGCGCAAAGATAACGTGAGACAGCTCGACCAGGCTACTAATATTTTACAACAACCTCTTAAAAAAGGGTTTCAAAACCAAGTTTCAGAATAATAGATTATAAGCACTAGTTTAGGCTAGTATAGCACATCATATAGTAGTTACTTAAATTATATTGTCTCGCACTTAAAAACATCAACCGAGGCTTAATTAAATACTAATATCTGAGATCTACAATGCATTGTGGGAGAAATTCCCAACAATGACGTGATTAGTCTGCCCCCCAGGTCATTAGTATGGAAAACACACGCTTACCTAATATAAACTGCATTACTGCTGATACATTGGTCTAATTCTGCACGTAATGTTGATAATGAAACAACATAATGCATCGGAACTTATGTAATACGATTCGTGACCTATTTATATAGAAGTGTGATCTTAGAACCAGTATCATAAAGGCTTTGGTGTTTTCAACTTTCTTCTTGACACTATATCAGTCTCCTTAGAAACTGTCAAAAATTGCCACTGACGACTATATTGCAAGTCGTCATTGGCGGGGTATTGGGTAAAGTTTTCAACTAGCAATAATCGCGCCTCGGATAGACCTCATAGGCTACGATACTGCCGCTGCGCAAAGATACCCGACTACCCGGTGTCAGACGGTGTCATATTCCACAACAACAACTTATACAATGGTTTAAAATTCGCGCGCCAATATTTGGGAACCGTGATGTGAATAAAACCATTAGCTTTATCGAAGTATGAAAAAAATAATATAGGCTACCTTAACATATACAGGTGGGCCAAACTCATTCTCATGTTTTTCTAATACAAAAGCAAAGGGTGTTAGGGAACCATACATCTGAGGCCTGCAATGCATTGTGGGTTGAGATCACCACAACGACTGGAATACTGCATGAGTCGCCCTCTGGGAAACAAGACTCTTGACGGCTTCCTACTGACTCAAACGTTGTTGTGCAAATAGTGCATGCAAAATTACGTTTCCAAAAGCATATCAGTACTTCATATAAATTTCGAAAGAAATTAAAAACAAAAATTATTAAAAAGCTACTTGTACACAGCTACGCTTTATAGCTTGATTAAATGCTACAAACAGGCAGCTTCTGTCCTTTAGACCACTATTACTCTACTTTGTGAAATAATGACTCCGCCCAAAATATCTCATGCATTCAGTTCCCTTGTTTCGATTGAAGGTTTAAACTAGTCCTTACTGCATTTCGGATAAATAAATAATTAATGTATGGATTGACAGCTTCTCTTTTTGAAAACATTCTCATAAACAATGCCAATATTCGATATTATTCGGTCATAAGCACAAGCTTATGTTAGTACAGCAAATAATGGAGTAGGTAAAACAAACTGTTACGTAGTTGTATTTGTTTTACACCCCAGTAAAGGGTTAATGGAATATCCACAATGCATTGTGGGACTAGACCACAGCAATGAATGGGGTACCGCCCATTTTGATAATGTTGTGCATGTGAAACCTCTAATATCAACGTAAAGCTATTTCGACCCCATCATATTATTTGAGGTGGATTAAATTAACCATTAATATAACTTAGTAGAGTTTTGACGGTCCACACGTCAATTTAGAAGAGTCGCCCTTTATTTTTCACATCTTATCAGTCTCCTTAGAGACTGTCAAAAATTGCCACTGACGACTATATTGCAAGTCGTCATTGGCGGGGTATTGGGTAAAGTTTTCAACTAGCAATAATCGCGCCTCGGATAGACCTCATAGGCTACGATACTGCCGCTGCGCAAAGATAAGGAACTGCTTGATGCACAGGGTAAGACACCTCGTGAAACAACACTTTCGGTAAGGGTTTCAACGAAACTATATAATTTCGTGCAGTTAGAGTAATGCTGAGGGGGGAAACCTTGTAGTGATTAAGGATAATAACGTATTCATGTTTATTCGGTTAAAACGTATAATACATCGAAAAGGTAAGATAAACAGAAAGCCCAAGCCTAGTGCATTGTGGGATACATTAGATCCCTCCCTCCGGCGACGGAGATTTGCAACCCTCACATTCATTGGACACGTTCACATCTTCATCAAATTGAATGTAACGATTGTGTGACGTTGTCTCTGAACGCCCTCACGGTATATGGCGCTTACATACGTTAAACTCTTTACATTATTTGATCATAGCACCTCTCACCACATAGGCTACGGGATAGACTAGCCTACTCGTTCACCGACCAACCAACCATCCAATTACTACTCATTGGCATGTGGTGATCATTTACTTGATCAAATGTGTGTTCTAAAGGCTACGTTAACGTCACAATGCATCGTTCCAGACGTAGACTGCAGTATGAGCAGGGCTGTCTATTTCATTATTCGCCGGAGTCTACTCTTTTTACCAAATGGGGGTTGCATTGTCGGAACGCAGTTTCAGTTACTAATATAGGCCTACACGACGATGCAACGTATCGATATGTACCTCTTAATATATATAGGTCTACATTGTTAATTAATCACACTGATCCATCCCCACCACTTCATGCTGCAACCTCCGATTTATGAGTAAAATAACGTCCCCCTGTTGGTGCAAAGTAGGCCTACTTCCAAAAATAAGTAACAAGAAGGAGTAGGCCTAAAGTTAGACTCGCCGCGATAAGCTCAAACAATAGCCTACCTTTTGAACATTCAAACAAATAGGATTTCAACCACACTGCACATAGCAAAACGGTTCAGGAGTTATTAAATAGGCCTAAGTGTGTAACTATGCATCGTTAATGGACAAACGTCGTGAGAACATGACCAACATCGGGGTACCCAGCAGATGGCAGCAGACTTACATTATACTCATATGTTGAGGTTATAAACTCCACATGCCCACTTTGATATAGGCATAATGACACAATACAAATACACGTGTCTGCATGTTTTCTATGAATACAATATTTTTGGTACGATCATGATATTTGTGGCCCAGCTTGTATGATAATTTGCGTCAATTCTACAATGTAGAAAACGACCACGTTACCTTAAATTAGCTGGACAAAACGGCTTCCACGTAATTGGGTTTTCTGGACAAAACAAAAAAGAATTCACAAAAGGTTTGTTAAATGTATACATTTAAAATAAAAGGTTATTCCACGATTTCGAAATGTTTGACGAGAACACCAGGTTAGCGGGATCCAACATTCACCGGAAGTCAGACAATAAAAATAGCCTAAGTAAAATAACTAAATAAACCTTTTTGTATTTCACATGAATCCTATGAAGTAATACATCCTTTAAACGAGGAATCATTTGAAAATACTGCTTGTTATATGATTAAATATTTTTTGTTATTGTGCATTTGTTAGCCTTGGACTCACAACTTACCAACACATGCCTACAGCATTTTAAAACAAACTAAACTTTATTAAACCGCACAAAGCACTTATGAAGATGGGTTTTTCCAATGTGAAACTTAACTTGTATTATGCAGGTGCATTCAGGTGCTCAGCAGATAACCTGGGCTATGCGAGCAGTTGAAGCAGCTTGCATTGACAAATTAGGAAGGGATTTGCAACTGCCAAAATGTCAGGCCATCGAGGTTTACAGAGGCAGGTACAGATCACTGCCAGGGCCAGGTAAGTATGTAGGTTAAGGGATTACATTATGTTTGTGCTCTATAATCTCAAATAAATCCTGCCATTCTTTGCTTCATCCTAACGTGCATGCTAAAAAACTCTCTTTGCATCCCCAAAAGGTTCCCGTTCATATAATAGGCCTACATGGCGTTTAAATCCATTTGACGTTTGTAATCTAAAACAAGTTAATAAGATCAAATGGCGCTCTGTCCCCAGTGTTTTTATATAAATCAATTCAGAGTGTTGCCCTGCCTAGCCCGTTCAAGCTTAATTATCTTATTTATTGCACACAGTCAAGTGCGGATGAATTCCATCACCAGGCTGGCCTGGTGGGTATTTGCTTGCAGCATTTACACTTGACCTGTCGCGCAAAGATTATCCTGGAGCTCACCCTGCTGCTGCGGTTCTGGGCAGAGAGATGGAAATAGAGAGTGGCAGATGGCTAGTCGGCAGCCATGGCAGGGCTTCAGCACAGACTGCTGGGCACATAGCGCTATACCATCCAAAAGGAGGCATGCAGTGCGATCCATGAACTCCAACATGCTCAGAGCCATTTCCCTTCCTCCAACATCAATCACGACACTGACGGGGCTGGGCTGGCTCTCAAAAAAAAGAGAAAAAAAACACAAAATCAATGTTGTCCTTGGGAAGTGATCTGGCCTGCAGATTGGCTTATTGGCGAAGTGGCTATATTGTAGGTTCAGTATTCACTCTGGCTTGGAGGGATTGCACACTTACCTTGCCTGTATAAACCAATGTGGACTAGCTCGTGTGCCAAGTAGACAACGCCTTTGACTCTCATAACAAAATCTATTCAGGGTGGCCACAACTCATATTTTAATGTTTGATTTATTGTCATACAACGTTCTTAATGTGACGGTGCATGTTTGATTTAATTATACGCTCGTCTGTGCGTAATCTTTTCTTTGCAATAACATCAGGCAGGCTAAGGAGCTTCGGTCATGTGGATGCCTGCTTGTCCTTCCTCTGAGTGGGCCACCTGGAACATAATAGAAGAGCAGAAGCTGGAGCTGGACGGAGGCTGATTACATTTTGTGGGGAGCCGGTGGGGTGGGGTGGGGAGGGGGCTACGGCCGAAGTGACATTTTTCATGGTCGATGTGACATCTGAGACAGCGCACGGGGTCATCTGATAAGGAATGATGAATCGTTGAAGCAGCTTCTTTAGCAAGTTCACTCCCTAGTCTACCAAATGTCCGACTGAAGAAGAAAGAGGAAATTGCGCCTTCCCTTTCCACGTCACTAGTCACTCACTCACCCTGAATGGCACTTTTGTAACATACTAGAATATTCTCGGTCGCCAATTCGCTCTCTCGCAATAGCGCACACACACATGCACACACGTACAGACACGCACGCACGCACACACGCACGCAAACGCACGCACACACACGCACATACACACAAGCTCACCGACTGTTCACACCACCCCACACACTGCTGCTACCCTGCTATTCCCGGTCTGGGCTTATTCCCAGAGAGACTCCAAAGGGGCCACCATACGCCTGCCTGTGCGTTGTCTGCCAAACCTGATGTCTCCGTGTCGCACTTGCTTGAGTTGGAACTAAGCTCCATGCTAATTTAGTATAGCAGAGGTGCTGTGTGTATGTGCGTTTGCATATGGCATGTAGTATTAGAAAAAAGTAATATACCCCTTATGCATCCGTTGTGCGCATAAAGACGCACACCTGCGCCTAACGAAGGAGCCGCTCAGATGTCTTCGTGTCTATGGCTTTTAATACCCCATGCTTGCTGGAAGAGGGAGTGGCTGTGAGCTACCTCCATCTGTTATTCCCACATCGTCGCCTTTCAATCTCACCACTTCATCCAGCAACCTTCAACCGCCATCCAAAAGAGTAATCGAGCTTTTGTTTTGTTACCGGAGTTAAACAGGCCTGGCTCTTCCCTTGTGCTGCAGAAAAAGACTTGTTCAATGTCGGTGAAACTCCAGGGCATTCGTTTGTTGTGAGTTGGGCGTGTGTCAAAAGGAATGCTATAAGGTTGTCTAAATGAGAAGTAATATGGAAAAAAAACAAGGTTGTAAAGGCGAATATTAAGATACCATTACATTTATATTGTAGGCCTATAATTAATATCAATAGAATAGGGTTAACGTCTGACTTTACTTTTTGGACCAAACATTTGTAGGCATATCAAACACTCATTCTAAATCACGTTTTATTTACCTCCTGCAGATTTGAAACTATTGACATGACGCCACTAAATAAAAAATAATACAAAGATAAATTTCCTTATGTAATGTTTCCAATATATTTTTATTTATGATGAATTGTTGGATGACGTGCACTTTGGCCAAATAGCAGCCTACCGTTGGAAATATAGATCAGAGTTCAAAATGCAGTGGCAGACTGAATGTGGGCAGCAGATGACTTCATAGTCGATGTGCTAACAAATACCTGAACTGTTTAGTTTGTCCTAAAGGTTAGGTGTATTCATGTTGTTACTGTGATGATCTGAGAAGCAAATAAGAAACCCATTTTTTTTTTCTAATTCCAGGTATTCATCATTTATTTCTGGATGATGTATTATTCCTCTTGTCTTGACATTGACATCAGTCAAAGATAGATCAGTCTTTGTGCGTAATAATAGGTTGTAGGCCTACGCGTGACGCCTGGAAATCGCACAGTAACAGCCAGCAGAGGGCAGTCAGTCACCACGACGGTCATTCATCACCATCGGCTATGATGAACTATTAATCTTCACTCTTGATTTCAGACCTTGTAACTCGGTTGGAAATTATGAAAAACGACGCACACCCTGTGTATGCTTAGTGTGGACTGGGAGGAGAATAAACGCAATGACACCATGCCGGTGGGGGGGGGGGGGGGACTTCGATCAATATGCCACTCATAAGTTGTCTTCTGTTCCATTTCTTTTCTTTATTGACCTGAGAAAGGTTTGAGCCCCACCCCTCCCCAGTACACTCCTGGTATGCAAAACCCCACAAGCACAACCGACTGCGCGCTATATTCCTGACTCAATTTGTGATAGTGAGAGAGTGTTTGTCTCCCTGGTTTTAGCGCCTTGGTGCCTGTTTGGCTGACACTTGTCTGGCTTGGCCCACTTTCTCCTTGATCTCATCAGTCAACGGGAGGACCTGTGAAGGCCAAATTCGTCTCCGCGTGTGTCTCTGCCATAGTGCGAGCCTGTGTCAGCAGTTAGCTACTGAGTCATATCCCGAGGACACTAGTTATCCCCCCAGGGCGCCTCCGCGGAAGATGGCACGGCACCTTAAACCGACATACTCCTACACGACCGTATATCCCTCAGTAAAACACCATAAATATGCAATGATGACATGTTCTGCATACACCCTCTCCACACACACACACACACACACACACACACACACACACACACACACACACACACACACACACACACACACACACACACACACACACACACACACACACACACACACACACACACACACACACACACACACACACACACACACAGCCTTTAGGCTATATATACCAGTGTTCATATTATTATTTTTTGGTTCATATTAAAATAAAATGCAACAACAAACATTCTGAGCCGACTTGCTGACTCGACCTATCATAAATACAAACCATAGATTATCGCGCTAAAGTGCTGTAATAGCCTAGTAGCGGTTTGAGCATCGGTCCAGCATGTCGAACCGTCCTTATACTTTATGTGTACGTTCTACTCCGTGTTCTCTATCCACGCACAGCCTTATCTCCCATGAGTTGTTTTCCCGGCGTTTGGAGTGGGAGGGGAATTCATTCCAGGTCCCCCCCCTCCCCGCGCGCCTTCCCATCACTTCCTGTTCCTCCAACGCTAC
This sequence comes from Melanogrammus aeglefinus, assembly GCA_900291075.1. Classification (NCBI taxonomy): domain Eukaryota; kingdom Metazoa; phylum Chordata; class Actinopteri; order Gadiformes; family Gadidae; genus Melanogrammus; species Melanogrammus aeglefinus. Next base: position 8,001 of record OLKM01000072.1, read on the forward strand.
GTCTCTCGTCTGGGCAGAAGGCGGCAGCAGCAGCAGCAGCAGCCTACGCGTATCCCACAGGTGTGTGTTCCTGACCAAAGCGAGAGCTCCCGAAGAGATTCACACCTGGAAGGAACCATCATGTGACCGGCACCTGGGCGTGGAGAAAGTCCTTTGTATTTCCCTGACTCCTTTTGTGAGTTGCCCGTGTCGTCTTTGAGCAAGGAACTCCCTGTCGGTCGAGCAGTAAGCCTGTTTTCTACGGAATAGTGCCTTTTTTTTTGTGGCAGTCGCCTGTAGACCCGCGAGCAGAGAGAACATGAGCCTCGGGTTCATGTGACCGAAGGGACTCCAGGTCTGGACTTCGGATTTTTGGAACTACTGTTGGTTTTTTCCTCCAAGGTGAGTTTCCAGGCGACCTGGTGGATACTTGGCAGTGATTTTCTTCCCGCTAAACGGTCACATGCATCCCAACTCCTGAAAAAGGGATGTCAAATATGTAACAACGTTTATTTTTCAGTTGCTATTAACATTATGACATAATACAATTCGTAATTATGCCGGAACGGATACATTGCCGTTAGGATTTGATAATGATATCGATCAAGGAATTCATACGCGTCTGGTAATGGTGTAATGCAACAGCTTACGTTCTTCCCGATATGTCAGCACAATAATACGTCCACACCGGACCCAAGACGTTAACCTACTTCCACGGTCATGCCCCCGCCACCAGCATGCCCACAGCTACACCATGCCATATCACTCTATACCGTTGTATTGCATCATAACAACCTACTTGATAATTTACGCTAAAAAAAAGTACGCCAGACTGTGCTCCGAAACACTCACTTTCACGGCTGAACTCATTGCATCGCAACCTCTATTTTCTTTTTTTAACACGAGAACCAGCGTGATGCTGTATGTTTTAATTTCACATATTATACCGGTTATGAACATCTGCTCCGTCACCTCAGCTGCAGGCAGCTCTTCTCATCTCGCACCGTCACCACTGGTGAGACCCGGTTGTGTGTGACACCACGTGCCTACTGGATAGACCCAGCCCGTCGCGAACAGCCTCATTGATTGTCAAATTAACATAACTGGTTGTGACGTTACTTTTCCTCCCTTGTGTTTGGGTGTGTATGCCCTGATATCCCTCTGTTGAAGGCGGCGAGACAGTAGCCCGATTCAAGTCCTTGTTGATTCTCCTCCCGAGAAAATGCTGTCAGTCCGGGTCTCTCTTTTCCTGACGCTGCTCGCCACAACAGATGACTGTACTCCCTTGTTGTTGTGTCTCTCGTCTAAACGTCCCTCTTTTCGTATCCAACGGCGGTGCTGCCGCCTTCTCCCTCTTCTGCAACACACAGCACTACTGTACACGGAAGGCTGCATCTCCTGGGGATTATCCTCATTAAACCGCCTCATCGGAAGGGGGGGGAAATGGATTGTTCCGGGCATGGGGAGGGAGGCAGGCTTCTTCTATAGTTATATGGGTGGTGGTGATGGTGGTGGTGATTAATTATACAGTTCCAGGCTGGGATGTGGGGGAAATGGGGGACTCACATGGAGACGGGGGAAAAGCGCTGGCAGCAGGGAAGTATTGGAGAAGGGAGGGCTATGAATCGAGGTCATGGCCAGGGCTCCTGATAGGGGGGTGAGTTGACTTCTGAGCGGCCAGTTCCACAGTAGTGGCCATCTGCTCACAGGACAACAGAGGCCTACTGGAACTGAGGCCACGCCCCCGTTCCAACAATGCATCGGCCTGGGTTTATCTCGCTCACTTTGAATAAATGAAGACACCTTATCTGTGCGGAGTAGAGCCGTGATGAATGTTTGTTCCCGCTCCATGCAAGGGTACGAAGGGATGGGCAAAAAAAAAGCGAACAACATATACACCCCCACACCTCTTTTGTCATTCTCTCTCCAGGGCTGGGCGAAGAGAAAGGCATTGGCCATTCAGGTTAGATGCTAGAGTTTCAGCCGATAAACCATATGTACATGTGAGCTTGTGACTGGAAGTACAAGAGTCAGCGAGTGGAGACTGGCAAGGGACGGCTCCGCAAGAATGTCCTTCTAGTCTACTGCAGTTTTTCTTCTTCTTCCTCCTCTTTCTGACACTGGTAATACATTTGAATAAAAAAAGTCTAAAAACCCTCCCAGGACATTTCAACGATGCCAAACATGAAAATGAAATATGGATGATAATTAAGGGATAGACGTTTCATTTTTAGCTTATTTTCACACCTCGCGTTTGTTCTTCTGAAAGTAGAAACCCAGACTATAAACTGTGATATTGGAACAGACTTCAAAACTAAAAAGTTTAGAACTCAAAAGCAGTCTCCCTGCGATGGTTTCTTTTTTTGTTTCACAAATCTCCACAACTACTGTTAACATTTTTACATTTTGGCCAAGTTGCTGGCATAAATAATTGAAAACAGGAAATAACCAGTTTATCCCAAACCGTGGGGTGGTCCTATGTTCCTTGTCCTACCCCCTCCAGTCAGCCATGAACAGCTACGGTATTATGGGGTTGGCCAGAGTTCACCCCTCTGTTCTTCTTCACCGTCAGACTGTTTGTCCAGATAGTTTAGGCTATGTTGTCGACACCCTGCTCATCCCCTGGAAACGGTGCATTGCATTGTGGGAAACATGTATGAATTAGAATGCATGTTGTTTTGTTCGATTTGAACCTTTTTATATGGAAGTGTGTTATTCAGTCCTCCCTGTTTCAATCATTGTCTTAAAGTAGCCTGGTACCTGAATGGTAATTACTTGGTCATTACTGGAAGTTATTTGTCTAATCTCTATTGTCATGGATTAGGGGCCATGCAAAAAACGGAACGCAACCGTAATCCACCATACGTGCGGTGGAGAAAGATGTTGGGTTTTCCAGTTCGGTCCTACTTCGAAAGCAGAAGTGATTGTGAACGCCCAGAACAAGGAACATGTGGAGGCCTTATGGCAGCGGTGGGGAATGTGGTGTTCGATTACAGAAGTGCATTGTGGAATGTAGTAGTCAGACCTAGCACTATTTCCATTTAGATATATCTATATATCTATAGATATATCTCTATCCGTCCATCCATAATATCTGTGTGGACATATCCTGCTTAGGTCGAGTGCTGTAACTTGAGCAGGTCTACACTCCCTCGCTAATGGCTAGCCTGCAGCTGTTGTAAAACATGTTTGTGTATTTCTACTGTCGCCTTGGAAGTGAAAGATCTATATTGCATTCTGAGCTGTTTAACACATTTCAGTGGGTCCCTGCTGTGTGGGTCCCTCCACTAAAAGGCATCTTCAACCATTATCCCGATGCTTGATTTAGAGTCGTTTCAGCCCATTACCTGATAACACATCTAACTTAAAGTGGACTTGGAATGCAACGGCAGAAAGAGGCAAAGCGTTGTACTTTGCACCCTGCGCTTATCTTAAGTACACACGACACATGCAGCCTTCAGCCGTGAAGGGCGTGTCAGTCGACTGGCCATTAGATGAATCGGGTAGGGGGGATTGAGATTTCCTTTCAAATTGAAAGGAGGAGTGGTGTGGGGGGTGGCTTTTTCATGTCAGGGGGATTATCCCATGATTGGTTGGAAGGAAGGGGGGTGGGGGGTGGGTGGGTGGGTGGGGGGTTGTAGAGGCTGGTAGGCCTGCATGGGATGTACATCTTCCCTCACAAAGCCGGCCAATCAACAGCAAAATAAGTCATCGTGGCAACAGCACCACCCAAGAAAAAAAAAAACGACGGCAATTTCCTAATACCACTGATCTTCTCTGGTCCTTCCCCTGGGTGGTGACTTGTCGGTACATGCTCCACTCTCGCCATGCGTTCCAGGTCATTCGGAGCAGATGACAAAGCCGGCGTGATGTTGATGACAGACCGGCGAGGTGAGATCACGTTAATTAGTGTGTGCTTCTTCCCTCTTCCCTCCCGCCAGCTGGCTGAGGGGCCGGGCTTGGCGAGGGCTGTTTGGGGGCGCTAGGGGAGCCTGGCCACCTGACCTCTGTCTGTTTACTCCTTCACAGCCTCAGAAGTTCAACTCCAGAGTCAAAATCAAAGGTCTGACGGCAGATGAGCTGAAATCCGGGGCAGAGAAGGGCGTTTCACTTTCTTTTCGCAAACAGATACTCGACCAGCGCTAGTAAGCTGTGCAAAAGGTGATTGTAAATGTTGGAAATCAACCCATTGTTGACTTGCCGTAGAAACAAGAAACAAGGTGTGCCTCCAACGGTTTTCGGTTTCCGGCTCAAGCTCTGCGCCGTCTCCCCCTAGAAGTTCTGCGATAAGATAGTAGGACTGGGCCCGAGATTGACCCCTCCATAAATGCATTGACCCACTGCTATGATTAATCCATAGACGCCACCACCACACACAGAGAGGGACCTGGGATCTGCACCCCTTCCAACCCCAGACAATCTCCCACGTGGAAATGAGTGTTGCTTCTCAGACCCCAAAAAGCCATCGGGAGCAGGAGGAGGTCATTGTGGAGGGCGGGGGCACACGTTTACCCCAAACAACCTTGAAACTCTTCCCATCTCCACACGACCCTTCCTGTGTGTGTGGTTCCTTTTGTGTCCCACTGCCAGCTCATGCTGGCCGGATGACTCACAGCCGGCGTGATGTATTTTTTAAATTTATATTACCCCCATCTTCACCTTTTTTAACAGCGAAGTAAACCCCCAGTTTTGGCTGTATAATTTTCCTGGCTATGAGTTTACAAAGAACATGGTCAGCAATGATCGCAGTGGTGACGGTTGTAAAGGTTTGAGGATAAAAAATTGGGGACCATAGGACCAAGTGCGAGGGGCGCTGTCAAACGTTCTCATAGCCCACCCTAAACTCGCTGGAGCTAGGGGGTGCACCCACAGAAAAGGCCCACTCTGGGAACGGGTACTCAGCCGGAAGGGGCAGCTTTCTCTGACTATTCTCCCTGTTTAAAAATAAATATAATAAAAAATTCCTGTTTGCGTCTCTCCTCATTTTAGGGGGAATGATCACAATTTATTTCCCAAAAATGAAACCCTTTTCAGCTGTAAGTTATTATTATTTCTTTTACCCTTTGACCAGTCCCCTGCCTCCACCGGTTCCACACAGTGTGCACAAATCAGCCACAGTTATGTTCAGCAATGGAAAAGATGAATGTGAAAATGAAAGGAAGCCGTAAATGATTAAGGCTGGGAAAGTGGGAAGGAGTGGGGTAGAGTGAATAAATGGTGTACTTAATTGTGTGGCCGCGGGCTTCTCGGTGGCTGAATGTTCAGAGAGCAGTGGGGGGGAGGTGACGGCAGAAGCAGGTAGCCTGGCTGTCAGCAGCATGGGGGCTGGGGTGAGTGTTGGCATCAGACACTGGTGTGATGGAGACACAAAGCAGACAGGGTCCACTCGCTCTCATCCCTCCCCCGGTGGCGGCCGAGGCTGACGGATTGACACTCACACCTCGCTGGGTGTGCGGGCGTCTCTTTTGATGTCAACCGGCCCACCCGGCCAAAGTCAGCCACTGGCGAAAGTTAACATCTAGCCGCGGTGTCTGCCAGGGACGGAGTCGGCCTTCTTAGGAACTTGTTGGCGACGCGAGGCTGGAGCCTGGGGGGGTCACCTTCGTCCAGCGCCAGGGATGTGGTCGAACTCCTTCCAGCCTCAGTTTGGTTGAAAGAGGCAGCGCCAGCCAAGAAAGCTAATTTATTCTCCCTCCCTCCGGTTAATTGGCCTGGGCACATAACTGCAGTCCAAAAAACGTTATCCGTTTAACGACTTCAGAGAAAGTAGTCCATCCACTTGAACGTGAAAGTAATGATAATGATCAGAAGTGGTGTGTCACACCCTCCGCACTGCCCTCCGACCCTGACCCCACTCCTCCCACCCGATGTAATTAAAGACGAGGCAGACATTATCGGAATTAAAGGTTTGCTTATCATCCCATCTGAATGCGTGGGATATACCTTGTAAGACCTTGTGTTGGGGAACCCTACGTAGTTATTGTCTGCGGCAGAATCTCTGGCTGCGGGGCCTTCCACGGTAACATCAGAGGAGTGGGTATCTGGGTTTCCTTTTTAAGAATGTTTTTCAAAATCTTTTGTTTCGGCATCCAAGTGACTTCCTTTCACACTTAATTCTCAAACTGACCAATTTTCCCTCCTACAAAGAGATGTTTAATTATCACCTCTGCTCTATATACGGTCCTGCTGGCTCTTGCTAAATGGGCCAATGACAGTTGGAGACGGGGCCCGTTTCACCGGGTGATTAATTATGAAGTAAGGCAAGTGGCAGGAGCCGTGGCAAGGGGCGCCGCGCCGCAGATGCATGCTGGGTCGGTGGGCTGGCAGCGGCTGGAAGTGAAGGTCACTTTCCAACCTGGGGAAGGAACGATGCGACGGGGGAGAGGGAGACGAAGCGGGGGCATAAGTGTGAGTGAGAGCCACAGACAGAGCACTGTTCTTTTTTTCTTTTTTTTTCCTTTCTTCAAACTGACTTGAATTAAAATAGATGAATTAAGTACTAGAAAGAGGTTTCTATACTTTCTTTTTCTTGCACCACCTGAGGCTTCCATTTAAATAATAAATGAGAAACATTGTAATAATGGCGTTGTGTAGGGCATTGCCAAACTGCTTGCCCCCAACGTTTGTCTATAATAAGGAGGGGGGTTTCCAGGTTTGTTAACCAAATAATTTATCTTCTTGGGAAACATTCCTTAATTGCAAGTCGGTTGCACGAAACCAAAATATTTTCCATTTCCTTACAATCCGAAGTGGTTTAGAGCAAAAAACCGTGATTGCCCCACCTTTATTGATATTCATTGACTTGCCAGTCATCGTTTAATGGAATTGTACGAAGCCCCGCGTAGCATGGTAATGCTCCAATTCTAGTCTCTCTCTCCCTCTCTCTCTCTCTCTCTCCCTCTCCCTCTCCCTCTCCCTCTCTCCCTCTCTCTCTCCCTCTCCCTCTCCCTCTCTCTCCCTCCCCATCAATGGATGATCTTCAAATGACTCGGTGGCCTGTGATCTGGACGGAAGACCCGTG
>OLKM01000072.1:25000-37500 GCA_900291075.1 Melanogrammus aeglefinus
ATCTCCTCTGCCCTGGCTGGCTCACACCCCGACAGAGGCCGGGAGATTTCCTATAGCGCCCAATATCCCTCTCATGGTGTGAACACACACACTCACACAGACACACACACTCTCTCACACGCACGCACGCACACTTCATCAAACACCCTTTTATAGAAATTCACACTCCATGCCCCTGTTTTTCTGCCTTTTTACTTGTCGGTCCTTCTCACATTTTTCAAAACACACTATGTAAACAAACTGGTTATCTATCAATCCATCTCTCTTAAAACACACTGCATGACTGTAGTTGTGGTGCTGACATTTACAATACCCTGTCAGTTTCACTGTCAGTTTGCCTGTGTGTGTGTGATATGTGTGTGTGTGTGTGTGTGTGTGTGTGTGTGTGTGTGTGTGTGTGTGTGTGTGTGTGTGTGTGTGTGTGTGTGTGTGTGTGTGTGTGTGTGTGTGTGTGTGTGTGTGTGTGTGTGTGTGTGTGTCTCAGTGGTATCCCTGTGATTAGGGCAGATCAGCCCGATTACCCTGAGGTTCAGCCAGTTGTCTGGAATGGTGACCCAGCGTCCCTCGGCCAGTATGTTAATTCCAAGACATGGTACTTTGTGACTAAGGAACTTCCTTTGCTTTTGTACTCCCTCCATGTTGAGAAACGCCTGAATTTGGACTCATACCTAAAATTTGCCCTCAGTTGGATTCGCTCCACAAACGCAGCACAGTTTGTTGTGCTAGTGCTGGTCAAACTGTCCACAGTGTGTTTGTGTGTGTGGCAGTGGAATCAATTAAAGCAGGGGGCTGTGTGTTCAGTATGCGTAGCGCTGTGCTGGGTGTGATGGGTTTTTGATGGGGCCGAGCCCCAGTCACAGATGTAAAGCGGTGTTAATCGAAGCATCATGGAGGGGCTAGCGGCAGCGCAGCCGTCACTGCGACGGCCAGTAATGGCAGAGATGATGGGATGGACTTGGTCTTCCTGGGTAACATTTATTTAAGTCTAGGGCTGCCATGCGTTTTTAGTGAAGGGCATTTGCTATGCTACTTCAAAATAAGAGCATATCGTGACACAGGTGATTTTTTTTTATTATATTTCTTAATAAATCCGGTCTTGGAAATGTATTTGCCCTGATATTTAAAGATAAAATCTGTAATAAAAATTGAATACAATATTTTTGATGGATGTTCATCTTGAAAGTGGTTGCCTTTTTCTGCTTAAATTTAGTTTTAGCTGTCTCTAAATTCACTCAACTCCCACTTTTCACACTTTACATATTAGGAATGCATACCACCTTCCTCAGAGTGTCAATATGCTGTACCGGTACTTAATATGCATAGTATGGAATAAATCAACTATCATCTTTCTTGACATTTCTTATTACCCTGTCATGTTTTCTATTAAAGTACTGGATTAACCTGAACAAGTGCACATTATGTAATGTCTGCTCAAACAGCCCTGGTTATGTCCTCCTTCCCGGGGATGTCAAAGTGTGTGGCCTTTCTCCTCAGTTGTGTATTCTAATACACAGAATAATAATAAAAAGGGTTGAATCTGTCGTAACTCTTGACTGAACCGACTGTGGGTTACGGCTGTGGGAACGGTACAGAAGGAGGATTGATTTGGTATGAAACTCAACATCAATACGTTTAGGTGCTACGACGGTGCAATTACGGGCCACGCATGCATAATCTGACGCCGTTTTAGAAATTATCTAAAAATCTACTGATGTCGTTTCAGATAAAAAACGTCTGTAAATACAGGGGGGGGGGGGGTGTTAATAGAGGGTATCAGGGTGAGTGCCTCAAAAAGAGCAGGTGCTATAGCATGCTACTAGCTGTTATAGCCTGTTGCTGTCTATAGTGTTAGCGGCTATAGCCTGCTACTATCTATAGTGTTAGCTGCTACAGCCTGTTACTATTAGCTGCTATAGCCCGTAACTATCTATTGTATTAGCGGCTACAGCCTGCTGCTATCTGTAGTGTTAGCTGCTATTCTACCATCTATAGTGTTAGCTGCTATAGCCTGCCACTATTTATAGTGGTAGCTAGCTGCTATAGCCTGCTACTATCTATAGTGGTAGCTGCTATAGCCTGCTACTATCTTTAGTGGTAGCTGCTATAGCCTGCTACTATCTATATTGGTAGGTCCTGTTATTAAACTATCAGAGCACATCAGAGCTGGTGTTTCAACAAGTCCAAAGAAACTGACTCATCCTGCTACGCAACATGCAGAATGACTTGTTATTTTCTCACTTTTTGTACCACAGAAACCGTGATGCTGTGGTACGAAGAAACATATTATTGTTGAATTGTTATTGTTGAAGGTAGCACGCAGAAACAGTTTAAGAGCCCTGCTTCTTTATTCATGCGCAAGCATTAGTCTTGAGTAATGGAGGCATCCCTTCCTGTCCTCCCATAGGATGTGTGTGTGTGTGTGTGTGTGTGTGTGTGTGTGTGTGTGTGTGTGTGTGTGTGTGTGTGTGTGTGTGTGTGTGTGTGTGTGTGTGTGTGTGTGTGTGTGTGTGTGTGTGTGTGTGTGTGTGTGTGAGTGCGTGCCCGTGTGTTTGTGCGTGCCCGTGTGTGCCTGCGTGGCTACAGACTGTTGTGCATTAAATGATATAACTTTGCCATTAAGTAGATATTTATTTTTTTCTTACCCTCCTGGCTTTTCCTGATAACTGTGGCGTTGAGTGAAGTGTGCATTTGTACTTTATTATTAAGTGTGTGCTGTCATCGCTCCTGCTTCTCTGGACGCTTCCGGAAAGTAAGGATCCAAGCCCTCTCAGATGCATTCCTCAAGTGGAGAGGGAGAGGAATCGTTTCTTTGGATGTTTCGATTGTCTGACTCTGATCATTTTTCTCCTAATCGCACAGAAAAAACGATCCGTGACGAATGTGCATGGAAAGTTTGTTTGATATTAGTTTGATATTTATGTTTCCAGGGCGTGTCCTCTTGAACAGGCCAAAGATAAATGGGACATGAATGTTAATGTAATCTGGGGATCATTTGGGGTGCATAGCAGAGATTGATTGGTTGTTTGGTAGTTGCCTCATAGAAACACTTGACACAAGAGTTCATTAGTATAAGTATAAGCCCAACACACTTTTGGGGGGTTTCAAGTGAATTTAATGTCGTCCAAAATACACGTACACGTTTATACACAGCATAGTCGTGCTTCCATGTAGCATCGGACAGTATACCGAAATACCTCTGGGAAAAGGCCGGCTTGCTATTTATATAAATGTACAGCTCAGTCGACCATCACAGAACTAATTTGTATGACTGCTGGCCAGCATACCCCCCCACCCCCCTCCACCCTGTCCTCCATGTTTGTTCTACCTGGACACGGGGTTGTTATCTGAAGGCCCTGAATGAAACAGCTGCCTGCACCCCCCCCCACCCCACCCCCCGCTCCTGTCCTCCTACGCCTTTTGAGAATGTCATGTTCAGCCCGTGGTGTCAGACACACTGCCCACTAATGGGCTCTTGGCGCCGGTCCAAACGTATCCCATATTCTCAACCCCACCCCGCCCCCACCCCCGGTCTCACCACCGCTAGACTCACCTGGATTATTCCAGACAGCGGGCGGCGGCCGCTGCTGCTGGAAGAGCTTTACCCCGCCCTTTCTCCGTGGCACATGGAGGGAAGATTAGGGCCTTCCCAGCGGACGCTCTTGCCGAGCTGGGCTAGCACCTGTCTCCAACACTACCGCCGCCACCGCCGTCAACATTTAGCGGGGAGTCGTCCCTTGTCATGCAGAAATTTCATTCCCCCCTATCCTCTCTTTTTACCTTATTTTTTCTTAACAATCCAGAGAAATGATCTTCTTTTTTTCAATTGTTCTCCCCCTAGCCTTGACCTTGGGTGAGGCTGGTAAATCTCAAGTACAGCATCAGCAGTCTCAGCACAGTTAATGTTTACCCATTTCAGACACAGAGCATGCACTTCAGTTCATATCTGTGGCTCACTTTGATCAGGACTCTTTTTTTGAATCCAGAAACTCTTAAATATCATCCTGTGTCGGGTCCAACACGGCAGTGTGTTTCGGGCCTTAGAGCTATTAGTAGCCTTCCTTTCACACAGTCTTTTCATTGCAATGTGTAGCACTAACGGCTTCCAGCCAGCCTTCCTGCACGTTGCCTTGCCCCAGCTCCATGTGGCAGCTAAGGGCTATTAGCTTGCCGTCCTTCAAGTAGTTTCGCCCCAGCATCAGGGCATCTGGCTTTCCAGCGCATTGGCTTTATCTCTTGTCGCTCCTGTCCCTGTCTGTGGCTATCCCGAGTCAGGACACAGCCAACCCCTTTGCCCCTCCCTGCCTCTGTCTGTTTGGCTGTAATGCAGTTTAAGCCCTTTGTCGAAAAGAGCATTAGCCTATATATGCGGGCAGCAGTGCTTTGTCATCCCGACCTGCATGGCCGCTCCAGATGGGTGATTAGTCAAGAGTGTGTGTGTGTGTGTGTGTGTGTGTGTGTGCGCGTGTGTGTGTGCGCATTCACATGTTTACCAACTAATGGCCTAGTATCATCCTCCAATAGCCCCATCCCCATCACATCCCCATCGGCACCAAGTTAATCTGACTTTAGCTAACTGGGCTTCCATCGATGCGTCAGGAGGTGGCTGCATAAACCATGGATGAAAGAAAGGGGGGGGGGGGATACAAACCAAAACAAAAGGCCCAGCTGGTCGTTGGTGAAGTAGAAGGATAAGAAATTTGGGAAGAGCGGCAGGAAAGTCTGGAGAAGGATGAGGCTGAGATGGAGCACACCCACACTCCTCCATTGTCCAGCTGCAGCCTCACACCGTCGCTCCGGGAGCGCGGAACAAAAGCGCGCCGCACGAGTGCCATGAAAGATTAATTGGCTGTCGGTCGGCCGGTGACGCAGCTCGTCACCTCCAGCCTGGAGGACGGCTGAGTCGGAATACCGAGTGGTGATATCGCCGGGCTGCCAAGGCGACCGAACGCCACAGGGAACGACTTTAGTCCTCTTTTGGCCCCTGGCGCTGGAAACATTCCGGAGATATTTCCTCTCCACTTCCGGAAGCCAGGCCTGTTTTATTCGTTTTTTTTACGCCGCTGTGCAGGTAGCGTACATGATGCGTGAGCCGGTTAGAAGGGCTCCCTTTGTCATGGCAGCAATTGGCACGCTGGACATAGTTAGCGGGGTGATTTGAGTTTGTGCGCGTGTGTGCGTACACGGCGCTGTTTGTATTTACACGTGTACGAGGGGCACATCTGTCGTAGCTTTAATTAGTTTTGCCTGGCACGGGGACGGCTGCTCTCCCTCTCCCTCTCTCTCCGCTGTTTAATAGCAGCCTTGACAACAGGCATTTATCAGGGTCTCTATCCCGCCAGGAGGATCGGTCTCTCATTTGGCCCCGGTGACTTTTAATGTGATTACGTGATTTTCAAGTGAGGCATTTTATTTTTGGTAGCAGAGACCTGATCCGGGACGCCGTCAGGGGGCCCCAATGCATATTGAGGCGTGCGGAGAAACATGAAATGCGACCTCCACATCACATTCCTTCCCCAGTACCTTTTCATGCCTCAGCCTTCTTCGTTTTTTTCCTCTCATGTGTACCTTGGCGTCTGGATGCCACGTGCCCGACCCAGAAATCCCCCAAATCAACCCACACCCCTCATTTTATGGCACTTTACCACCAAAGTAGCTCTGGTTCTTGAAGCGGTTCCGTTCTGGATTTTCTGAGCATTGGCGCTGCTATCTATCCAACCAGCCCCATGTCTCCACCCGGTTTGAGCAGAACCATTACAATCAAGGCAGCCTCATCCACAGAGAGCCTTGCTGAATGCACACCAGCAGAAGAACAGTAGAAGCATGCTCTTTTTTTTCTCCTTCCTCTTTATCCAACCTGTAGTATACGACACGCCCACTGAATGTCGTCATGGTTCCCTCTTCAATGAAAACCTTCCCCTGTTTGGTTCCGGCCGGGCCCCAGCTTTCGGGTTTTGAACCAATTCAATTTGGGTCGCAATCCTCAGAACGGTTCAGAATTTGCTTCGCAAACCGGAACGGAACTCGTTCCACGTTGGCGGGAAGTGGAGCATCAGCGGAGCGGTTCTGGGCACTCGCTTAGCTCACCGGGACCCATCTCTCCTCTCTCTGGTGTCTGGAACGCTTTCCCCCCTTCAACAAATCCCTCTTCCCTCTCCACTCTCTCCCCCTTCCCTGACAGCAGTGGTGTGCAATCAGGGTTTTCGCTGATGAGCCAATAGGAAGTGACAAGCAGCCGTCTCTGCCCGCTTCTCCCCTCTCTCTCTGTGTTTCACTCTCTTTCCCTCGCTCTCTTTCGCCTTCTCGCTCTTTTGGCTTCTCTCTCTCGTCTCTCTCTCTCTCTCTCTCTCTCTCTCTCTCTCTCTCTCTCTCTCTCTCTCTCTCTCTCTCTCTCTCTCTCTCTCTCTCTCTCTCTCTCTCTCTCTCTCTCTCTCTCTCTCTCTCTCTCTCTCTCTCTCTCTCTCTCTCTCTCTCTCTGGCCATCCTCTCTCACATCTGTGGATGTTACCTGACGAGACCCATTTGTCAAGTGCCCCCCCCCCCCCCTCACTCCCCACCAATCCTCTTGCCTCACCCCCACACCTTGTCGCTTTGCCTCCTGCTTTTTCAGCAGTGCCAGCATAACTGAAGCAGGTTGTTGTGTGTGTGTGTGTGTGTGTGTGTGTGTGTGTGTGTGCACGCATGTGACACCATGGAGCAGCTAGGCTGCACCAGGTGTGGCTCTTCTCTCTGCCTGAGGAATAGCTGTCAACCTCTGTCTCAGCTTTCATCTCCTCGCTCTCACACCACCGTCTTCCTCCTGCAGCGGCGTGCGTATCGCTGTCACGCCATGTTCCTGCATTGCCCCATCCTCTCTACTTGACATTCTTCCGTCGTTTGCGTGGAATAGATCCCCAGTTTGGGGGCCGGCAGAGAGATCACAGAGCAAACGAGACCCCTGTTTGACACACGCAAAAGAAAATGATTCTTGAATCTAGCTTGGCAGCGATTCGGTTTTTTTCCGTCCGTTTTTTAAAAGGACCCAAAATACGAGTGTGTGCGCTGGGTTTTGAGGGCCGTTCGTGACCGTGCGCGGCGGCGTTCTCCACCTGCAGTGTTCCCACGGTCGCAGCTGTCCGTCCAGCTGTTGTCCTTAACCCCGTCTGCTTCACGTCGGCACAATGCGCCTCTGGTTCCCTCTCCTTTTCCCGAGTGGCTACGAGGTCACGGTCACCATTACCGCGCACTCGGTGGATGTGTCTCAGGGCCTGGCACGGCGCACGATGTGCACATCGTACTGTGTGGGGGGGGGGACGGGGGGACGGACGAGTGCAAGCTGCAGCAAGAGCACGATCCGACTGCTAAGCTCATTGAGCCGGCTTAGTGAAGTCAAACTACCTTATATTTCAGCCGGTAACCAGACGTTCCCCCTCTTCCTCCCTCGACCGTAACACCGCCCCACCCCCCTGCAAGCCCAGCACAACGCATCCATCCCTACTAACTCCTGATTTCGTTTTTCTCATTCACATTACATTTCCCCCCCCTCTCTCCCTGCTCTGGTCTTTCCCCTGCCCATTGGGGGGCTTACAGGAGGAGATTGGGTAGATGTTTTCACTGCATTCAACATTCGAGAGACGGGTCAGTGCTGCTTGGACGTCCGGGCTCCCAGCCATCATCCCATTTGTGTGTTTTTCATTGTCGCCACCCCCCCCCCCCCGTCCCTCGTCCCCCCTCGTCCCCCCACACCCCTTTCTCTTTTGTTTTCCTCGTGCTCCTGCTCTGTATCTGCTCGCCGATTGATAAGCCCCAATCCTCGACAATGCTTGGCACAGGCCGCCCCAGATCGCTGGCGACGGCACTGCTGCATTGTGTGCTGCTCCCCCCCCCCCCCACCCCCCCACACACACACACACACACACACTTCCATCCTCCCCCTTCGTTTTCCACGTACGGGTTTCAGCGACGAGACGGTAGGTGGGTTGGGGGGGAGGGGGGGGAGGCTCGAGCCATTGTTTATCCATCCATTTTCCGTTTCCAGATGGCACCCTCCGTAAAGAGCCCACTCCTTGACGCGATTGGCCTCCCGTCTCCCACCTCCCTCTCCACTCTCTCTCCTTCTGTCCTTCTGCCGCTCCGCCGTCCTGGCCCTCGCTCCCCCCCCCCACCCCCCCAGTGGCTCGGTGGGTCTACGGGCCCGCGTTCAGGGCCACAGCGCGCCACACCAGGCAGAGGAACCAGGACTGGGATCCAGACAGGAAGGAAGGAAGGAAGGCGGGCGGGCGGGCGGGCGTAGTGCATAGGGCTGTGCAATTAATCAAATTTTGATTGTGATTTCGATTTTTGGGTCGAACAATCTCCAAACTAATATAATCGAGTTGAAACAATTTAATTTTTTAATGAAAAAATTGTTACAGCTGGATACAGCTGGATACATATTTGTACATTATATTCGATTTGAACATTTTCGATTTGAACATTTTCTATTTCATCCTTTCTCATTTACCATGTGTTTTTTTCGGAGCGAAATACTGGATAAATGCATCATGTTTTTCAAACCAAAAAATAATCAGGAAGGTTGGCACAAGACGCTCAGCGCGCGGGTGTAGCGCTAGTGTTCGCTGGCGACCACACGTGTCCTTGAGATCACAGAGGCACGCGCGACCCACCGCCTCAACTCACCAAGGCGCCAGTCACGGCCGCCGCCGCCCGCCGTAGAGCAGGCACGCACGTCGCCAGCTGCTCCACAGACACGTCCTCCCAACACTCACGAAGCACTCGTGGCATTGTTTTCGTTGCCTCTTTTGTCTTGCGCTCGTCCGTTCTCTCGAGGTCAGTGAGTCAGAACAAGCTAGCGCTGCAGGGGCTAACTCAGCGGCGGCGTCAAGCCAAGCGAAACCAGAAGCTCCGCGTACCGCCGGACGGACGGGATTGATGGACGATCAATTCCGGCAAAAGATAATCGCGACATGTCGGGCCCTCCAACCGATCCAGGCTCTTATCTGCGTCGGCCCACCGCTCGCTACCAAACAAGCCACAGGGACACACATTCCTCTCTCTACTGGTGCCCGAACCCGAGGGGGAAAATGTGTTGGCGCGTCTGCCGTCGCTTCTGCTGCTGCCTGCCTTTTTCCTCCACGCTCACTTGATCAATTCCGGCGGGATACTTATGTTAAACTTCACTTCACTCGGGTTGTTTAGGAGATCAACGCACTTTAGGGCAGGGGGATTATGCAGCATCTTTATTTTTATGGGGGGGTGGTTTTAATTTCCCCACAAATGTTTGTTTGAATTATCCGATCTGGAGTGTAGAACTATGAGAAAACTTTGCTCGTCGCTGTCTCGCCGTCTCTGTCTCTGAATAATCAATAAAGAACATCAAGGTAATACTGCCCACCCCCAACCCCCCCCCCCCCCCGGTTTATTCAAACTCCTCAGGCTGTGTCTCGCTGTAGTGTTTTCTTTTATCTGTCTCTTCATCATTCTCTCTGTCTCTGTCTCTCTGTCTCTCTGTCTCTCTCTCTCTCGCTCTCTCGCTCTCTCGCTCTGTCTCTCTCTGTCTCTCTCTCTGTCTCTCTCTCTGTCTCTCTCTCTCTCTCTCTGTCTCTCTCTCTCTCTCTCTCTCTCTCTCTCTCTCTCTCTCTCTCTCTCTCTCTCTCTCTCTCTCTCTCTCTCTCTCTCCCTCTCTCTCTCTCTCTCTCTCTCTCTCTCTCTCTCTCTCTCTCTCTCCCTCCCTCCCCCTCATATTTTTGTGCCTCTTTAGACCATGTGACTGGTGGAGGACCATTTTCTGACATGAGTGAGATGCACTAATTATGCTGTAATGGCTGCAGCCGTGCAGGAGAGCTGGACGGTTCGGGGGGGTAGCAGCCTTTTCCCTCCACCGGCTGATTAGGCGGTGTACTTAACGTGGCTCAGATAAAAACGGCTGGTGGTTAGTGCATCAGGAGAGACAGCCCGCCTGTCAAAATAGCCCTCTCCCACAGACTGAAAGCCATGGAGATGGAGAGGGAAAAGAGTGCATATATATTGTGGAGGGCCAATTTCACTGAGAGGATAGAAGCATGGTAGGGTAATTATTATGAGGTATGGCCGCCTGCATTGATAATGACTGGTGTCAGTGGACACAAACACCCAGTCCCATGTTAGTCGGCTGATATAAAAGGGTTTTTAAATGGCTGTTGTTGTCGATCACATCGGCCCGTGTGGATATTCATATACGCTTCCTCAAGAAATGAGCACACAGGAAATAGAGCTGATGGTTGACTGTTGACAATTTGTTGTGTGTGTGTGTGTGTGTGTGTGTGTGTGTGTGTGTGTGTGTGTGTGTGTGTGTGTGTGTGTGTGTGTGTGTGTGTGTGTGTGTGTGTGTGTGTGTGTGTGTGTGTGTGTGTGTGTGTGTGTGTGGTCCCACGTGGCGCTTGCGTCAGCCAACGCTACGGCAACCTTAATACCAGCCTTCAAAGGCCGAGCAGCGCTTGTTTGTGTCGCAGCGAGACAGAAGGTACCAGAAAGTCATGGTTCTGCTCCACCACAAGCAATCACCAGAACAAACAAGCGGACCAAACACATGCTCTGGCACACCCCCCCCCCCCCCTTCCCCACCAACACCCAATCCACCACCACACCACCCCCACCCCCCCCCGCCCCCCTCCCCCCAGGCTTCTCTCCCCACAGTGAGAGGACGACATATAAAATAACACTGAAGCTTCCCCAGCACATCTCAACCCACAGGGGGTCACACACATGCTCCCAGAGAAAACAAACACACCTGGCTCAACGGCCGTACACTCAGCAGCGACTGGCGCAAACAACACCATCATTGTTTGGTGCCCGTGCAGTTCGCCGGCGAGGCAAAAGGGATCGACCAGAGGTCAAGTTGAAAAAAAAACAACTAAACCTGCTCAACCCGTCAGTCCCGAGGCACAACCGCGTGTCAGAATGCCGGGCTGCACGGCTGAACTCCCAACGCTCCCAGGAACGCAGAGTGCGTTTACACGTGAGCCACGAGACACGAGTCAGTCATGCATTTTTAACGCAGTTGTACACATAACCACACCACACACGCGCCGATGCAGGATGTTGTCTTTTGCATGAGCCCGTAGTGAGCTCAAACAAGTGTTGGCGTGTCGCCGTGGTTTACACCAGGAGACCCGGCGGCGCACACCACGCCTCGGCACAGAAAAAGAGCAGAAATGAGCATCGAACCCTGCCCCTTTTTCTTTATGCAAACAAACACACACAAATACACAAAACCTCTCCTTCCAAAATAATCAGTGTAGGGAATTTCCCCTGTGGTGTACGGTGCGTTTATCGTCCCTCTTAGCATTATGATTGCCCCCCCAGAAAATATAAAGAAGGGAGTGGGGGGCGTAGAGTCCATTCAAGTTGTCAGTGGGCCTCATAAAGCCGACACCGATTGTTCCCAGTGGGGCCCTCGTCAGTGGCGAGGAGCGGCGGAGCTTCTCGGCAAGGGGCTCCAGCGAGTGAAGTGACTATCGCTCTCTCCGAGGGACGAGGCAGACAGGAGGCACTTTGCGTCCAACAAAATGGCCGGCGACTAAGCAACAGGAGGCCATCGACGATGGAACGGTGTGAAGAGCCGTGGCAGCGTGGCGGCGGCTGCCCAGCAGCGCCTGGTTGGGGCTACAGCTGCCCGCCACAATCTGTCGCTGGGGTCCTTTTTTGGTTTTTATCAGCAGGCATCCCCGGGTTCGGTAAATATTTTTTTTATTTTAGCACACTTCCTTGACAGCAGTGCATTTGATTTATTGGGGTTGATTGCGGGAAGACACACTGGGTGCTTTTACCAAGCGGCTTCAGAGACACAATGGGTGTATGTTACACTTAGAGGGAAACTTTCACATTATTGGCAGTAATAACAAAAGAATCAAAGATGAGGGGAGTGACCAACGTGGGGGGGGTGAAGGATTGGCCATGGCTGAAGTCAGCCATGGCGGGAGAGGCTGTGCTAATTGGCAATACACTATGGGGGGGGGGTAGACCTGTCTCAGCACCAGACTTCGTGGCTGCAGCAATGCGAAAGCTAACTAACTTAACACCTTTCAATCTGAGAGTGGGCGAAGGGAGCTCTATGTAGGTTGCAAGGATCATTTATACAAATGCCTTTTAAATTGGCTAGTAACAATGTCAACAAGGTTATCATTTGTACGTGATGTGATCCGTTTTTCCAGGACGGGGGTTCAGTTTAAACGTGACTTTATGTTCTCGCTCCCCCCCCCCCCCACACACACACACACACACACACACACCCCGACAATGATTCTATACAACGAGTTAAACCAACCGTGGGTCATTTCCCCACCGATAATCCAACACCTTTCCGACGCTCCCCACTCTTCGTCGTTAATGTCTGTTGCTCCCCCTCCTCCTCTGCCTCCCCCCCCCCCCCCCCCGCCGCCCCCCCGCGGTCCGCTCCCTCCTGTCCCTGTCACGGCTGCTGAACGATTTCCTCTCACCGGGAGGTTCCGGGAGAATCAGTGCGACGGCGTCCAACAAGGCTCCTC
>OLKM01000072.1:42500-52500 GCA_900291075.1 Melanogrammus aeglefinus
AGTTGCATGCATTGTGTGTGTGTGTGTGTGTGTGTGTGTGTGTGTGTGTGTGTGTGTGTGTGTGTGTGTGTGTGTGTGTGTGTGTGTGTGTGTGTGTGTGTGTGTGTGTGTGTGTGTGTGTGAATCCAACACACTCCATTTGGCGATCACTGACGGTTTACCCCCCCCCCCCTCTCTTCTCCCCTATCTATCCATCCCTCCCCTTCCTCCCCTTCCTCCCCTCTCTCCTCCCTCTCCTCCCCGTCCTCTCTGTCTCCAGAGCCGGGCCCTTAATGAAGCAGAGGGTCAGCGACAGTGTGCGGCTAATTGGCCAAGTGTGCCCGGGGCTCCGGCTGCCTGCCTTTGAAGTGTCCAGCGAGGCCCCACCGCGCCAGCCCTACTGTTCCCGCTCGTCCTCCTCCGCCGCCGCCGCCGCCGCCGCCGCCACCACCGCCGCGCGGCTCCGTCTCACTCCAGCAGCCCAGACAGCCACAGCACCTCCAGCCCTCGCTCCCTAGTGAGTGCCGCTTCCGTTTCCCCCGGTGGGTTCACCTTTTAGTGTTGACTCTGTGTTGCTGCCACTTAATTTTTGCAGGTCTTTTCTGTTTTTCTGTCGATCACGCTCGTTTTCGTTCTCGTTCTCGCTCTCGCACTGGCGCTCGCTCTCGCTCTCTCTCGCTCTCTCTTGTTCTCTCTCTCTCTCTCTCTCGCCCTCTCTCTCGCCCTCTCTCGCGCTCGCTCTCTCCTGCTCTCTCTCTATCTCTCGTTCCCGTTCTCTCTCGCTCTCTCTCACACACTCTCTCGCTCTCTCTCTCTCTCGCTCTCTCTCACACACTCTCTCGCTCTCTCTCTCTCTCGCTCTCTCTCTCGCTCTCTCGCTCTCTCTCTCGCTCTCTCTCTCGCTCTCTATCTCTTGTTCCCGTTCTCTCTCGCTCTCTCTCACGCACTCTCACGCTCTCTCTCTCTCTCGCTCTCTCTCACGCACTCTCTCGCTCTCTCTCTCTCTCGCTCTCTCTCTCGCTCTCTCTCTCTCTCTCTCTCTCTCTCGCTCTCTCTCTCGCTCTCTATCTCTCGTTCCCGTTCTCTCTCGCTCTCTCTCACGCACTCTCTCGCTCTCTCTCTCTCTCGCTCTCTCTCACGCACTCTCTCGCTCTCTCTCTCTCTCGCTCTCTCTCTCGCTCTCTCTCTCTCTCTCTCTCGCTCTCTCTCTCGCTCTCTATCTCTCGTTCCCGTTCTCTCTCGCTCTCTCTCACGCACTCTCTCGCTCTCACTCTCGCTCGCTCTCTCTCTCTCGCTCTCGCTCTCGCTTTCTCTCTCCCTCTCCCTCTCCCTCTCCCTCTCGCTCTCGCTCTCGCTCTCGCTCTCGAGCTCCCGCTCGCTCTGGATCTCTCTCGCTCACGCTCCCCCTTGAACTCAATCTCTATCGTGTTCTCGGTGTGTGTCTCATTGCGTCTGTATGAAATATTTAAGCCGATACGTTAATTCTCACACTTCCCCATCCCACAATTTTTCCCTCGCTCTCTGTGGCTTCATTCCAACGCGCTCACACCCTCTCCTCTTCCTCTCCGCTCACTACGGTGTGATTTGGGCGACGTCCATGGTTCCCCCATTGGAATGCATCCAGGAAAAAAACTAGTTTCAGCCATATTTCCTGGCTGCCTCTCCACGAGAGAGGCCCCTGTGCTGGCCAATCTGTCGGGTTCGAACAGTGGGAGGCTGCAGGGACGAGAAAGGAACAACTTCGGCTAGAGCTTTTTAATTAGCAGTGCCTCCACTTTCTACTCGTTAAGGTACCTTTGGCTCCCATTGTTTGGCTGTCACCACCTCTGTAGATACGAGGGGAGCTGTGCTAAGCTCTGGGGGTGTGTCTGTGTGTGTGTGTGTGTGTGTGTGTGTGTGTGTGTGTGTGTGTGTGTGTGTGTGTGTGTGTGTGTGTGTGTGTGTGTGTGTGTGTGTGTGTGTGTGTGTGTGTGTGTGTGTGTGTGTGTGCGTGTGTGTGGCAAGCTTTTCTGTTGCCTAGGAGATATGGATGGCCTGTCTGTTACCTGAGAACTACGAAACCACTCAAGTGTCACACACTACTGAACCCAATAAGTGGCCATTTCATTATCATACTCCCAGATTTTCTGACAGAGTTTGAGATGGTTGAAGCGTTTGTGAGTAGGCTGTGAAGCCTTGGCCCCGGGGTCATCCTGGACTATTTAGCCTCTGCTTAAGTATCCTCTGCCTTCCACCTGAAAGAGCCTGGGCTGCAGCACTTTTGAGAGATGACCTTGGTCCATCCACCCTCAAGTGGAGAAACGTCGAACACTGATTGTCCCCTGGAATGCGAAATAGTTTCGAGTGGATTTGAGTATTTTCTTATCCATCGTGGATTGAAATATTATGGTTTGAGGCCACAGTTTTAAAACAAATAGGAAAGGAAAGGAAGGAAACTGATTTGCGGTAGGGCCAATGTCAGTTAGCAAAAAAAAAGCGTGGCTGTGAACAGTTTGTCACACGTGGTGCTCTTACATTTACTTTACTGTTGATTGCAATTCACAAAGGGAACCATCTAAGTGGAAGTGGCTGCATACGGTTTAACAAATGACATTTCTGTTTCCGCCGTATGACACCTGCGCAAAGTGTGTGTGTATCCGGGGGACCTCTGACTGTGAACAAACTTTCCAGATTTTTCTAGAGCCAAAGCATCCATAACGACACAAGACTTGCTATTTTCCTTGCGGGACGTAGGGATCCATCTGTGGCGGGCTCAGCCTGCCAGACAAAGTGTGTGTGTGTGTGTGTGTGTGTGTGTGTGTGTGTGTGTGTGTGTGTGTGTGTGTGTGTGTGTGTGTGTGTGTGTGTGTGTGTGTGTGTGTGTGTGTGTGTGTGTGTGTGTGTGTGTGTGTGTGTGTGTCTGTTTGTGTCTCCCTCTCTATCTCTCTTTCTCATTCAATCTTCATCTCTGTAATCAGTTGTTTGCTTAGGTCAGATCCCCTGTGCTCTGCTTTCCACCATCACATATTGCCTTTGGTCCTGTTGCCTGTCTGCTTCATTATCTGCCTTCAAGCCTGCCTGTCTGTCTGCCTTTCTGTCTGCCTGTCTGTCTGTTAGTTTGCCCTGTCTGTCGGCCCATCTGGCCATCTGGTGCTATAAGAGATTTCCGTTGTTTGTAATGTAGGCTACCCCAGGTGGCTCCTCAGCCGGCTCTGAATTAATGGAGGCTTGTATAGAGGGTCGAAGAGGCACTCTCTGCAGGACGTGCGCTGTGTGCGTCTGTATCATTTTTACCCCCAAAAAACGCGTCAGCCATAAAAAATGCAGTGCTTTATTTTTGTGTTATTTTTTCCCCTGTTCTGTGTGCGCCTCTCTTCCTCTTCCTCTTCCCTCCCCTCCGTTTCTCCCGCCGTTCCCAGAGGACAGTGTAAATGTCATGCTAATGACATGCTTCCCGCTATCCACTAGGATTAGGACGTGTCAATCATTCCCGCCGTCTGGGATTTGCCTTGGCAGCACCCGGGAGCAGAGAGGTGTTGCGGGGGTGGGCGAGGTATCAATGTCTCTGGATGCACCGCCGCGAACCAAAGCGGGTACCTTTTTGTTTGCTGCCCTTTTGTTTTGGAGAGGTTTACGTAAAGGAAGAGCGGACTCTCTTTGATCTCCTGTGGCCACACACACACACACACACACACACACACACACACACACACACACACACACACACACACACACACACACACACACACACACACACACACACACACACACACACTTATACTTGTACATACAGACACAAACACACGTTAACGTACATATGTTTATGTGTACGTGCATGTTTGTTTGCATACTGTATGTATGCACACAAACATGCACGTACACGTAAACATATGCACGTACACATACACATATATACATCTACACACACATACACACACATTCACACACACATGCACAAACACACACAAACACACACACATATGTGCACACAAACACACACACACATACACACACAAATACACACACACACACACACACACACACACACACACACACACACACACACACACACACACACACACACACACACACACACACACACACACACACACAACCTCTCTTTGTGCAACATTGACCTTTGCTTTGGGTTGTGGTCAATCAACACCGGTCCTTTGATTGCTTGTTAGGGTGTTAGTTAGGCAGTTCTGCTGCATATGCCCTGGCCTACATGTAAAAAATTCAAACAGAGGGACAATTAAGGACAATAGTTTGTAAATTATAAGGTTTGCACGACTTTCAATGCTTATCGAATTTTTTTACCTTTAAAGGGGAGACATTATACCACCAGGTGTGATTGTGATTAGCCTTACAAGCCGTTTCAAAAATCTTCCCCATATGACATCACTAGTGGGCGTGTCCCACCTAGATCTGTGCTGGATAGATGAGCAGCGTTTACTTCAGTCCACTGGGTAGGCTGGTAGACTGATCTATCCAGCACAGATCTAGGTGGACACGCCCACTAGTGATGTCATATTGAGCAGATTTTCGAAACGGCTTGTAAGGCTAATCACACTCACACCTAGTGGTATAATATCTCCACTTTAAATACGTTTTTTGTGTTTTTCGCTATGTTTCTGAACGTGCAAGCACTGAGCCGAAGGTGAGTTGGTATTTGCACCTCTTGTCGTTTAACATTCCAAGGGGATAGCCTGTGCTGTGTGATATCTTTCCAAAAGGCTTTGTGTCTTCTTTTCATATATATTGCCGCCCGCGGCCATGCCTTAAACAGTGACACTTTTGAAGTTGATTCAGGTGAATAACGGAGAGGAGAGCAGTGCAGTCCAACATCAAACATTTCTTCCTCTTTTATATTATTCAAAACTGCTCTGAATTTCACCATGCATCCCCAAAGACGAGGCTGAATAATTCATTTTTAGCCCCTCCACTAAATCAAAGGATTGATCACCGATTTTTAATGTCTGTGGTCTCTGTAAATGAAGCCTCTCAAAACAGGCCATTGTTGTATTATCCGTGGCGAGTGAACTAAACAGCATCAAGCGGTTGGAATCAGGAGGATCAGGGGGCCGACCAGACAAAAACACAGTGACGTGTTTATCTTGGATTGAAAAGCACGCGCGGCCTGTTCATTTTGTTTTCTGTCTGGTTTTAGGCCGCGCTTCTGTTTTTCTTTCCCCGCTCCCTCCCCCCGGTAAGTAGGATCGTTTAATCCAGAACCGTCAGAAATCCATCACAATCGAGGAATCTTTCCAAGCGATGTATTGTATGACAAACAGAAGCCCTTAGGAACGTCAGAAAACCCATCGAAATCGGTTCCCTCCGAATCCGTCCGTCAACAACTTATTCGATAACCACAAGCTAACACACACACACACACACACACACACACACACACACACACACACACACACACACACACACACACACACACACACACACACACACACACACACACACACACACACACACACACACACACACACACAGTTCCACACCTCTAACTATTCATTTTTCCCGATTAACACAACAAGGTCGCTTTTGTTTGCTCAGCTCCCCAAAAAATATTTCCAAAACACTTTTGTTCTTTCCTCCTCTCACCCTCCCGCCCTCCTTCCCTCCGTCCCTCTACTTCCAAATCAACGTGACTACCCCCTAGCCCTCCAGCACTCCCTCGCCCCCTCGCGAGGATCCAAGCTGTCGCGAGTGGCTGGCCCGCGTCTCTCTTGCCAGGGCTCGGTTGGAGCAGATCCGGCGTGCGGCCCGGAGCCATGTCTCCACCCCTCCGGCTCTCGCAAAAAACAACGTCTGCCCCGTGCAACTGTCGCCCCCGACGCTCGGCAGGGCGGGGGGCAGGGGGCGGGCGGGGGGCGCGGCAGCCTGTCGTAGAGAGCGCTTGATGGCGGGGCCTCGCGAGCTCAGAGTGGCTCAAGCCTATCCTTTCGCTCGTCCTCGGCTGAATTCAAGTGAGGGGGTGAATACAATAAAGCGCGCTGCCAGTTCCAGATTGGTCAGTACCCAAATACCAATAAGCTCTGAGGATAAACGGCTTCTGATACCGTCGAATTGGCGTCCGTTCGCTTGCCCTAAAAATAGACACTTTTTTTTTTTTTTCAGATGACCAAGGATTTAAAAAGACCCATTCCCTGTCTGGCCCAAAGATAATCACGCAAAAGGCGATTATGTCCTTGATTATCTTGGGCGGACTATTGGTAGACGAAGAGTTCCTTCCTTTAGCATCTCATTGCCCATCCCTATATGAGTGGGGATGGGGTTGTCTGGTCTTTGCTCAGCAGTGTGTTTGTGTGTGTGTGTGTGTGTTTGTGTGTGTGTGTGTGTGTGTGTGTGTGTGTTTGTGATAGATTAATCTGTAAATGTGATGGCGTGCTATTAAGACGGACACAAATGTGTCTACACACTTGAGATGCACTATTGACAAATTTACGCTCCAGCATAAATACGTCTAAAAACAAATTGACTGCTGGATAGAACGAAAGCATATGGCTTCATTACGGGAGGAGTGCAGCGGCGTGCTTATCGTAGTTTGACATTGAACATTAACTATCAATTTAGAACAGTAAATTAGGATAGAATTGCCTGCGTGCTTGGCAGGTTTTCGTATGCCTCAACAATAAAGGGATTAAATTATGCTTCTGGTTCTAACCTAGCATCCACTAACGGTTCTATCATGAATAGTGAGTGTAGCAGTGATCTTGAAATCTGTACCTCGTGAAGACCCCCGGACCTTACTAACTCCATACAGCCTTCTCTTGCAGTTGAACCATAGACTGTAAAAAAAATATGGATGTGGCCACCTTGACGTCACACATTGGTTTACACACAATTGGTATAAAGCCTTGGATTTAATGTCACAGGTGGCGCCATTGAATGAGATTCTTAAAGGCCACAGCGTAAACAACCCATATATATCGCCAGTTGAGGGCAGTAATTTAACGGCCGCCTCGCTGTAGTCTATGGCCGAAACTCATTCATATTAAATCCTTAATAACTGTTGAAGGAAATAAAGCAGGTGAATTGGACCTCACAAAATGAATAATACGGAGATGAACTGGCGACCGATATTCAAACCGAACGAAGAGAAAATTAATAAAATCTGTATTATGAGCACAAATTCAAAATCCTCCCATTGACAGAATGGAAGGAACATCATGAGGCACATTTAATTGTACCTACCTTTAATAAATGTCTGTTTGTGTGTGTGTGTGTGTGCGTGTGTTTGTGAGGCAATTGGCTTGATTTGTGCTTCAATTATAGTAAATATGGAAACCACTCAGGAAAACAACAAGGTGTGGATAAGCATAGGTCTGCAGAAAGCGACAACAACATAGTGCTCAATGGCGGTCCTCTCAATAAGATATTTTTCTTCTTTTCACACAACCTTTGTGGAGATTATTGATAAGGGGTATTGATGGGTGACATGGACAAAGCCATAATCGTCCACATTTCCCATCCCATGGTGGAGACATACTTTGTGGCTTGATACGGTCATTAGGCAGCCATGCACGGACTCATGAGAAAGTGTGTGTGTGCGTGTGTGTGTGTTTGTGCACGGCATGTTCCGAGAGATTCTGGGACACCATTAGCCCTGTGTGAATCCAAATGGCTCACGTCAGGCTTGGTTTATTTCAGTATTTAATTTTAACATTGGACATTAAGGCGAAGTCGTCTGGCTTTCATGGCAAACACGGCAATGAAAACCATTTCTGCGATTGGCTGTGTGTGTGTGTGTGTGTGTGTGTGTGTGTGTGTGTGTGTGTGTGTGCGTGCGTGTGTGCGTGTGCGTGCGTGCGTGCGTGCGTGCGTGCGTGCGTGCGTGCGTGCGTGCGTGCGTGCGTGCGTGCGTGCGTGCGTGCGTGCGTGCGTGCGTGCGTGCGTGCGTGCGTGCGTGCGTGCGTGCGTGCGTGCGTGCGTGCGTGCGTGCGTGCGTGCGTGCGTGCGTGCGTGCGTGCCTGCGTGCGTGCGTGCGTGCGTGCCTGCCTGCCTGCCTGCGTGCGTGCGCGCGTGCGCGCGTGCGTGCGTGTGCGTGTGTGTGGGGAGGAAAAGGTCAAGCCGTCGCTTGACAGGACACTGCCAGCTGTCTCCCCTTGTGCGGGGAGAGAGCAGCGTTGAGTGTGTGGCGTGTTTATCGCCCGGACACACGTGCGTTTTTTTTTTTGCGATCTCCGCGCGATGACGTGCTGTGCGTGCGTGCGTGCGTTGCGTGCGTGCGTGCGTGCGTGCAGTGCGTGCGATCGTGCGTGGTGGTGCGTGCGTGCGTGCGTGCGTGCTGGCCGTGCGTGCGTGCCGTGCGTGCGTGCGTGCGTGCCGTGCGTGCGTGCCGTGCGTGCGTGCGTGCGTGCGTGCGTGCGTGCGTGCGTGCGTGCGTGCGCATGCGTGCGTGCGTGCGTCGTGCGTGCGTGCGTGCGTGCGTGCGTTGCGTGCGTGCGTGCGTGCGTGCGTGCGTGCGTGCGTGCGTGCGTGCGTGCGTGCGTGCGTGCGTGCGTGCGTGCGTGTGGGGAGGAAAAGGTCAAGCCGTCGCTTGACAGGACACTGCCAGCTGTCTCCCCTTGTGCGGAGAGAGAGCAGCGTTGAGTGTGTGGCGTGTTTATCGCCCGGACACACTGGCTTTTTTTTTTTTGCGATCTCCGCCGATGACGACGTGAGACTTTTTCCTCTTCCGAATGGTGCTTTACGGTTAATTGTCCATCTGTGGCCCCTAGGGAAGGCCATCCCGGGCCCTGTTGGTCTCTTGATGGGAGCTGAAGCTAAACAGCCGTCTTTACGGGGACCCGTGTCGAGAGACAGACTGCAGACGGCTCCTCCCAAACGGCTGGGTGGCTGTACCAACGTACAAATCTCTCCCAACGATCTGCCAAGAGTGAGCGGCGTTCACCGCAGCAGGATCGCTGGAGCTTCAGCCCACACCAACCTGCTGCTTGGCAGTAGAGGCTGATGAGAAACATCTGTGTGTGTGTGTGTGTGTGTGTGTGTGTGTGTGTGTGTGTGTGTGTGTGTGTGTGTGTGTGTGTGTGGTGTGTGTGTGTGTGTGTGTGTGTGTGTGTGTGTGTGTGTGTGTGTGGGGGGGGGGTGTGTGTGTGTGTCTGTGGAAAGGCTGTGGGAATTGGTTTTCTTACGGAACCAAAATGTGTACATTGGTAGAAGATCATGAGAGAGAGAGATGGAGAGGTGTACACATCGTTTTACTGGTCACGCAGGCTCCAAGGTTTGATATTTAAAGCATTGATCGTCCTTCCTGCTGAGAGATGGCTTGGCCGTAGGGAGTGGAAATAAAGAGATAATGCATTTCCTGTCTGTAAACGACTTCCTGTTTTGGCCAAGCAGAGTGTACACCCCGCCCCCTCCCCCCCCCCCTCCTTCCACACTGCTGTTTATAATTGATCCGTTGCCATAACATTGTCAAACCTACTTTTGTTTTCAACATGTTTTTACATTCTAAAGAAACCTCAGTCACACGTTGATACACCATTTTAGTGTACCGTTATCGTACCGTAAGGGGGGTCCGAGGGACGTTACAGCTGTCAACGACGTGAGGGTTGGAAGCCACCAAGGACTGGTGTGTATAAGCGTGGCATTATAAATAATGAAATGGAGCCGGTAATTGGTGGTTCTTCGTAATTAGGACCAAGCTGTCAGCTAGGATTCTCCTCTGATGTCTGATGCTGCTGCTTGCTGCATTGAGGGCAGTAATTACTATTATCTTTTGGGGGTTGTTGACACAACAAGAGTTCTATTCTTAGCCAGGATAGCGGGATTTTAGCGTGGCCATTTCTCTCCCCCCCCTTCAAAGGGTTCGCCATTATTTAGTCGAAAGCTCATCTCTTATAATTTGTGTTCTCAGCCCGTTTCCACCCATCGCGTGGACCACCGCCTTCAAATTTTCTGCCTGATGGCGCCGAGATGCGCCTGTCCATATTTTCATTAGGCAAACAGTTTGACTGTTTTTTTTTTTTTTTTCTCCCCCTGTTTGAGCCGTGACGGCCGACCATAAACTGCATTATCAAGCATC
>OLKM01000072.1:57500-77500 GCA_900291075.1 Melanogrammus aeglefinus
TCTCTTGCCCTCTCTCTTGCCCTCTCTCTTGCTCTCTCTCTTGCCCTCTCTCTCTCTCTCTCTCTCCCTCTCTCTCGCACTCTCTCTCTCGCCCTCTCTCTCGCCCTCTCTCTCGCCCTCTCTCTCGCCCTCTCTCTCTCTCCCCCTCCCCCCCTCTCTCTCGCCCTCTCTCCCCCTCTCTCTCCCCCTCCCCCCGTCCTCCTCGCCTCGTCTCCCCCCCCTCGCCCTCCTCCCCCTCTCTCTCGCCCTCTCTCTCGCCCTCTCTCTCTCTCTCTCTCTCTCTCTCTCTCTCTCTCTCTCTCTCTCTCTCTCTCTCTCTCTCTCTCTCTCTCTCTCTCTCGCTGCCCCCTGCTCAGCCCTTCACTGTGTCTCTCCGTTCGTCTGCCGCGTCGAGCGGTGAGATGGAATTAACCGGGTGACAGTTTTAATGACACTCGGCTCCCGACTCAGTAGAGATTGGCTCCCCCCGCACACACGGCGTCTCAGCAATAGCCACTATGAGGCTGTCTTGTTTCTCTAAGGGGGGTGTTTGTTTACGGCCAATGTGTGGACACTCCCTAGCTAATGATTTGATTAATCAGCTTCCAAGATAATAGTTAAAATATACAAAGGCATTTCTTTGATTATATTATTGTTAAATTATGGCTAAATGATTATTTGTAGGAATTAGCAATCTGTTATTGTCATTTTTCAATTATTGCTGAACGTTTACTGGCTATGTTGTTAGGCTTTCTGCATGAATGCCTTTTCCTAGAAGAAGGCATACTTCGATGTACGACCTTTAAAAAACGAACAGGTGCTACGGGTTTTCAAACGGTATCCAACATGCCTGCCGGAACTGAAATGTCGTTACTCATGCTTTTAGAACAAATTCCTGATGAAAAGTATGATGGCTAAAGTGCATGATTCAGCCGTTTGTTTGTGACTTTCCAAACAATCCCCTGCAAGTACTTTCTCTACATTCGGTTCCGTAACCGTTTTGGGGGTTGTCTGGGCACTTTCCCAAGCCTTTCTGTACCCGCTTTACCGAGGCTGAGAAAATGCATTTTAAGAATTGTTTTTTGGTTGTTTTCGCTCTCTCCTTCTGTGTGTCACCCCCGCCCCCCTTGACACCGAAGAGAAAATAGACCTGTCCCTACCAGCGTTTAGTCAACACAAACTCAATTGTCTCCTAAAAACGGCCAACATAACAAACATGTCCTTTTTTATATTGAAGTATAAAATCAGTGCACCACCAGAAAAAAACCTCATACTGAGCTTCTGTTATTTGGAGGTGAATGGTTAAGCTAACAAAGCTACAGTGAAATTTATTTGGTTTGTAGGTTACTCCCCATGGTGCTTGACTACCGGTGGTCCAAATGTGCTTATCTTCAAGCGTAGCCCACCGTATGCTAACATACAACTGCACCACTTGAGTACCTGAACAATGTGGGCGTTCTGAAAACCGACTTGTATTTATTCATTTATTGCATTTGAAGCGTGCAATGCTATGACTTGAGGATTCAGTATTAGCATTGCTTATTGCATCGCCAACTCTCTCTACAATACCACTAAAAAAAACATACATCATAAAAAATCACAAAAAGAGACAATTATCTAGAAGTCTCCCTCTGCAACTGAAGCGCGATGGAAGCAATTAATTGCTTGATTGCAATTAAAAGCAATTAATTGTATCACACCATAATCAAAATAAACCACAATACTGCAATACCTGATAAAAATGCTATCTCCACCGGCTTGTTCTTGTACAGTACAGAGAATGAGAGCGGGCTGGGGGGTTGGGTGGCTGATTACGGCTGCCTTCTGAGTGCTAAACCAGATGCCCCATGCTAGGCCTGGGCTAAGTAATCTCAGTCAAGGTCATGGCACACAGTACCGCTAATCAAGCTTTCCCCTCCCCTCCAGTGAATGCTCGGTTTCTCCCCAAACCAGCACCATGTTTCCTACACCTATGCACACGCTGTATACATCCACCAAACAACGTGATGCATAATAAGGGTGAATTCTTCCCCCCGGCTGGGAGAGCAACGGATTTGTGGATTCGTGGTTGTTTGGTTTGTATGCAGCGCTTTTGAGAGGCAAGTGGCAGCAGGTATACCTGAGCACTTCAGATGTTTTTCACCAACGCATTCTCCATTCAGAGGTTGGTCGCCTTGTGAAGTCTGCTGAGCCGTGTATGTCTCCCAGGCTCCTTCCCTTCTGCTTCTCCTCCTCCCCTTGTTCTCTGGACCAGCGCTGGTTCTGATTTATGGCCATCTGCAGCTAATGGTTCAGAACCAGGATTTGATATATTATATATATATACATATACATATAGATAACGAGTCAATTAGTTCTTTAATTACATACACAGATAGATAGATAGATAGATACTTTATTTATCCCGAGGGAAATTCAGGTATCCAGTAGCATAAAAACAGAACATACATTAAGCATACATTAGACTAAAATTAAGATATAAATTTAAATATGAAATTAACAGTACCTACAATAAACTTTAACCTAAATTCAGATCTAAAATAAAATTAACAGTAGCTACAATAAACGGTGAAGACAGTAAACAGTGCAAATGAAATTAAATCAGTGCAGATGGTAGAACAGTGCATATGAAAGTAAAACGGTACAAATGAAAGTAAAAACAGTGCAGATGGATGTGCAAGGTACAGATATAAATAAAATGTCTATTGTTGATGTGATATACTCGACAAGTACATAATTTTTAGATATCTCTATATTTCTATATAAGCCGACTATCCCTTTACTTGAATTGAACTGATTGAGAACAGCTGTTCCGGTTCATAGCGTCAGAAGTAGCGTAACAAACACTCTAAACGCTGTAGCCAACAGGCAGTGTCTTCGCCCTCCCCTTAACCAGATCCAGTGTCACAGCCCCGAGGTTAGCGTTGCAGTCGCTGTCGCGTACATCTGCTCTGCAACCCAAGCAGTCATCCACACACACACACACACTGTCATTGCAACACACAACGATGTTCCCGTTCTGTTTGTCGATCGGTTCATCTTTTATGCCGTCCGCCCGCCCGCACACCACGGCCCGTTTATCAGCCGTAGTCGGGGCAGACGACCCTATGGATGGTGATGAGTGCACGACCAGACCGGCCAATCACAGTGTCCCACGATCGTGAGGAAGACTGAGGCGGAGGGGTCGATACGAGATGACAGGTGTTCCACACCGCCGGGCAGTAACGTGGCACACGCGTATTACCCTACACACACGTCTGGGCCATTGTGTTTGACAGTAGCCCCGTGTCTGTATTATAAAGACATTTTAGATTGCTTGTTGCGTGGTCCTCATGCCCTGAGGCTGGCAGCTCCATGGTCGCCCCACAAGCGCGCACACACACGCGCGCACAGTCACACACGCACACACGCAAGCACATACACACCCTCAATCCCAGCCCATGTTCGACAGCCAGGACATGTGCTGTCTTAGACTGACAGACGTGTCAAATCAACTAATAATAACATCAGCCACAAAAACCTCATCACCTAGTACAACAATAGCGGACGCGTCACCGGTTGACAGGTGACTGGGTCCGAGATGACCCCCGCCCACCCCCCTCCCATCCCTCTCCTCCTCCGAACACGAAAATGGGACTTGAACACATGGCTACCCACTCTTGTCTTTCATCTCGGGACAGGTTGACTGGCCCCTTGACGGATGGCGGGAGATGACTCGCTGTAGTCAGCGGCCCCGTTGTTATTATCTCAGACAGGCGGGAAGTCGCGCATCAAAAGGTGGTTGACACATTTCAAGACTTCTTAAAGAGTTGGAGTGAGGCCGGTGCTGAAGGCTGGAGAATAAGTCCAGAGCCACTGGCGTGTTGGTTATCGCAGGGTTCACAGGGTTCGACATGGCCTTGACATGCTCGGACAAAAGCAGCGCGTAGGCAACCTCCGGCCCCCCGGCCCCACTGGCGTCTACCCCACCGACGCCACCTTGCGTCGTCATGGTTGCACAGGGGGCTGTGTAGGCCTACCTGCCTCTAAATCATTGCAAGCCTCGACGTTGAGGGTGTGGATTACTGTTGGGTGAATCAGTGATCGACTCACTTGCAACCGCCTGCCTAACCTAACCGGTTGCAGGCTGCAGCTAACCTGGCTGAATGTTTATTCTATTAAATGACAAAGTCGTATAAATGCTCTACTTTACGACTTAAGGTAGAGGCTTGTTCGGTTAATGTTTGAGAACAGGGGGGATTTCTTGCTATCGATTTCTAGACATGCACATTAAACAAGGAAGATACAACAGAAATGAAGACGAATGTTTGACCCTGAGCATCATCACTATTGCGAGATGTGCTTGAAAAGCAAAACTGCTATAAATTGTTGAAATGGGTTCGGTCTGAATCCAAGACAGACGATGTGGAACTCTTCCGAGGCAGGGCTGGAGGACTTGGGTGAAAGAAAACGTTCTGAAGAAATATCTCTGTGTGCCACCAGTGGTCTAGCCTTGTCTGTCTCGTCCTTTTAATCTGCTGGAGGTTTGTTTCACAGATGTATTTCAGACACCTCCGCAGAAAAAAAGACATAGCTCAAGACTGCCACCGGTTGCACAACATCAAATAGGCAGTCATGTGTAAAGGCAAGAGGGAACACAACAGATATAACCTTGTTCTCTAGATGAAAACGTCTGCTGGCCATATGCCAATACTTGGGAAATATGTGTACAAAAAAAGAACAACCACAGTTTTTAATGGGAAATATTCTTAGACTTAAGAGTAGAATTAAACCGGAGGACTGGGTGAACAGGCTGTGATTGTTTCTGCTGCCGTACATACTAGTTGTTAGCATACCATAAGGTTTGTTCTGAATTGATATTTTACACTAGGACTCTATATATACAAACCTTCAATCTTTATTCATGCAGGAACAACACTCTCAAATCCATAAAAATATGTTTTTGTTCACTGTGGGATGTGGCACTGTTTGTATTTCATTAACCAGCACGGTTGTATCTCTTCTCTGAAGGCCCTTTCGGCCGGCCAAAGCCCCCCAGAGCACCGCCGTTGAACTCAGAGATGTGAACCCCATGGAGGGCATGTACTGTGCAGCCGTCTCTCTGATTGACATTGAAGTGCTGCCTTGGTACACTTGTCTTTGCCAAGACACTGAGACTCTCTGCGATGAGAGAGAGAGAGAGAGAGAGAGAGAGAGAGAGAGAGAGAGAAGAGACTGAGAGAGAGAGAGAGAGAGAGAAAAGGAGAGAGGAGAGAGAGAGAGAGAGAGAGAGAGAGAGAGAGGAGAGAGAGAGAGAGAAGAGAGAGAGAGGAGAGAGAGAGAGAGAGAGAGAGAGAGAGAGAGAGAGAGAGAGAGAGAGAGAGAGAGAGAGAGAGAGAGAGAGAGAGAGAGAGAGAGAGAGAAGAGAGAGAGAGAGAGAGAGAGAGAGAGAGAGAGAGAGAGAGAGAGGATTTGACTTTTGAAGTCTGCATGAAAGACTCTCTCCCTCAGAACCATCTGTTTGCAACCAGCCGAACCTAGCAGCCTGTGTCATCTTAGCATTATCACTTACAAATAAATACGGTCCTCACACAGACCCCGGGGGCAAGATGTACACCTCGGCGAGCTACGATACGCCACGAGCTGGGGCGAGAGCAGCTTGGAGAGGCAACGGGTGATTATGCCCGCTTCCACACCGTGGAATCCCGGCGGCCCAGAACCCCGGGAAGCTTGCGATCGCGGGGATGATGTAAGGCGTCAGGATGGGTTGTGCAACCCGGCTGGTGTCGTTCACAGCAGAACAGATTTGAGCTGCTTTGCGCTCGTGCGAGATCAAAGAAAGTTGGTCAGATGGGAAGTGGCGAGGGCTGTACACTATGTGCACACCCGTACCATCCCGTGCATTAACAAATAAACCCGTACACATATCCTGGCTTCATCCCGGCA
The DNA here is from genome assembly GCA_900291075.1 of Melanogrammus aeglefinus. Classification (NCBI taxonomy): domain Eukaryota; kingdom Metazoa; phylum Chordata; class Actinopteri; order Gadiformes; family Gadidae; genus Melanogrammus; species Melanogrammus aeglefinus. The sequence continues at coordinate 63,405 of OLKM01000072.1, forward strand.
TGGGTTTTTTTCTTGTGCTAGCTCGCTCGCACAAGGTCTTACATTAAATCTCTGTCATTGTTCGGATACTTGCTTATGCAATACCGGAAAAGCCTGAATATTTCTTTTGTGTGGATAAGCTTTATGGCATTTTTTTTTTTGTTGTTTGCCGATCCGTGTCTGCGTTGAAAAGATGGTTCTAACTCTTGAATTGTTTACCTTGCTATTGTATTTATACAGTCACGCAAAAACGAATGTGGAAACATGTTATTCTTTTCATGTGACTGAAGTCAAATAAGTTGATGCAAATCTAAATGGAATCACCTTAGCTTTGCTCAACACACATTTTTGCCATGCTCGAGGTCAAAGCGGATGGGATTTACATTCCAACCTCGTGGACTTGCACAGGCATGATCTACACGTGTCTACTCTCAGTGCTGCCAATCGTATCGCGTTCCTCCTACACTTTGCCCCGCCTTAATATCTAAGGGGTATACTTCAAAATGTGCCACACAAGCATTATACGCTCTGAACATTGTCGTTCAGCAGCTCTTGAGAATTTCAGCACGGGGGCATGTCGATGATGACTTACATTAACCCTGTTCCTGTCAGCTGTCAGAACGAGGCGACCTCCTTGGTTGTACAATGATCTGGCGTTTTTTTTATATACTATCTGGCTTGAAGAGTCGAGGACTCTGGTCTTTTTTTCTGTAACTCTTCAGAAGCTGGCGGTTGTCTCCTGCATCCCTTACTCTCCATAGCTCACTGTTGTGAGATGAAATTGCCTTCGTGTTCCTGGAAGCCTTTGTTGTCGTCGTCTCACGCAACACTGGGGGAGTGAGTGCACACTTGAAATTGCCGAAAGTTCTGGAAAATCCACTGGAGAGATATGGAATACTGTGCTGTCGGCCGGTCGGTCGGGGGGGTGGGGTTGTTTATTCTGTTCTTCAGATAACAGTGCTGCCTGTGACATTTTCTCTTCTTCTATTCTATCATTTTTTTCTTTCTTCGATGACACAAATTAATTCCGGCGACTCGTGGCTTTACATTAAAGCATGAAAAGCCCCCGCTGGTGTAAGGGGGAAGCAATCCGTCTCCTAGTTGCCATAGAAACAGGCATGTTCCAGTCAAGGGGCGCCGGGAGCCTCTGGTCCTGCCTGAACCACTGCCCATTGAATGGCCTTTAGGGGTACATTACCCTGCATCTCAGAGCCATTACCTAGTGTGCTCGTTAACAACACTGTTATCGTGTCTGCCGCTTGTCATCACATCTCCATGTGATCTCGCTCCTGAACCCTTTAAGAAATAAATACGAGGAGTTATCTGCCAGTGCTCAGAATAAAGCCATGCATTTTACATAACTAACAATGCAAGAAAAGGCGATGATTCTCACTCTTTATCGCCCTTCGCTGTCGCACAAGCGTCCTCTCAAACCCCCGTCATCAGCATAACCACCATCACCACCACCACCACCACCACCACCACCAACACCACCAACACCACCACCACCACCTCCGCGTCCATCTGCCCATCCGAAAAATAGCACAACTGTTGGGACACATCCCACACCCGAGCCCCCGTACCCAAAGCGCTGGCGCACAGTGTGACACGCTGAGGGACGGGCGACGCCGGTCTTAATCACATGGTGCGAACGCACCTGTGAAAACAGATGTCTACTCGGGCTGGCATGCTGTTCCTCGTTTAGGACAGTGCATCTGTACCCACCACCCCATTCCCCATTCCCTGGATCTCTTTCGGGGGCAGTGAGGGGTGGGTCTGAACGGGCCCTCACCCAACCCCCACCCACACAGGAAACAGCCCGCAGAGTGCAGACCGACGGGGGGGGACGGAAGTGACATTACCAGAGCCTGAACTCCTGCTCGGCTAGTCTTAATAACCACCCTGCAGCGTAGATCGTAATGAGGCAGGGAGCCAGGACACAGATGACACTCTTCTTGCTTCTAACCACTACAACCATGCCACTGACACTTTTAACCAACACAACCATGCCACTGACACTTTTAACCAACACAACCATGCAACTGACACTTTAACCAACACAACCATGCCACTGACACTTTAACCAACACAATCGTGTCACTGACATTTCTAACCAATACAACCATGCCACTGACACTTTTAACCAAACCAACCATGTCACTGACACTTCTAACCAATACATTCATGCCACTGACACTTTTAAACAACCCAACCATGTTACTGACACTTCTAAACAACACAACCATGTTAATTATACATATCACAGTGACATTTCTAACCGATACAACCATGTTAATTATGCATAAGAAATTTCTAACTGATACAACCGTGTTACTCATAACACGACTAACCAATATTAACGCACTTCAAACCATCCATCATGTTTCTTAAGCCAACACAAACACAGCCCCGCCGTTTTGTTATCATTTAATAAGAACACGTTGATCAGCGCCGTGCCCTTTGGAAATGATCCATCGCTGATTACGTAGATCGCTCACAGTCATGAGACCGCGCTTAAGCACTGATCGTCCCGCGATAAAGCGACTCGCTCTATAGGCAAACAAACGCGGGTTGTATTCCCAGACACACTCAGGGTGACATTAATCATCCAAATAGTTTGTTCTGAAGAACCAGTCGTTACGGGCAGCAGCCGCTACCGTCGCTCCACGATACGACGTAGCGCTCTAGCCAAGAGGCGTATGCGGAGCATGGCAAGGCGGTAAATCTCTGTGCCTGATCACCACCGCCGATGCTAACGACGCGCCAGCTACAATGATGTGTATTAGGGAAATTAAGAGCGAAGCCTTTAAAGTCATTAACCGGCATTAGCTGCCAGGGATTATACATTTTAATCCAGTGGCGCCGCCGCGCTTTCGTTCGCCAGCGCGGAGCAACTTTAGTTTCACAGCGCTGCACCGGCTAAATGGCGCTTATTCAAGAGTCGTGAGATTATTAGCCCGTCACCCACCACCTCCGGTACACCTCATCCACCCCATGTACCATACAGGTTTAACGGTGTAAACTTGTGTTGCGTGATATTATATTGGGTATCATTTTAGCATGCAGGATCCATGCTGTGCATGGTTACTCTATAATTGAACAGGGTCTATATATGATTCGATTAGATTATGTTGTCATCATTGCACAGTAAAAGACAACAAAACTTATTTTGGTAGAAACCACACCATAATAATGAATAACGAACGGCTCGCTGAACTTCTTCACGCTTATTACACAGCGACTTAATGCATCAATAATTTGACACAGAATACAACAACAAAAATATTTTTGGGGGATTTAAAAAGGATTTAATCTTTGAAAAGACAATTTTATTGCTTCTAATAAAAACAACGGGTTCTTGGTTCAGCAGCATGGCTCTGGATGGATATCCGTTTTCCGGCTTGAGTCTGACTGGGGAGGGTGAGGAACCGGCGGTGTTAGGGGGGTCTCTCAAGACGTTAGCGGCCCGCTTATGGAGCCTCAGGCTCGGATGGCGGTCTCTCAGGCATGGGAGTGGGGAGACACTGAGCCGTTTGGGCTACTCGCCCCCTGCATGTCCCTCCGCCCCCGCCTCGATGCAGCTGGAGTACAGACCTGACATCGCGGTGCTCTCCTGGTGCAGCGGGAGAGGCCGGTCAGCAGTATGTTGCGCCTCAGGGCCCGCGGTATGAAGACGGGTGCTGGGCCTTCTCGACCAGGCTGGAGGTGTTCAGGCTCAGGGTGGAGTCCTCGGATATATAGAGTCCCAGGAACTTTAAACTGGCTCAGCATCCTACCAGCGGCTGCACCGTCCAGTCTAGGATGTCTCTTGCTTTTGTTATTCCTGAAGTCGACACGATATTCTATATACTACAGAGATCTAACAATGTTGTGTAAAACTAAAAAAATAGAAAATGACAAAATGACTTGTTGTTTGTGCGTGAATAATGACGCATACTGCAGAAGGCAACAGATTGTTGCTTCACCCCCACCACCACCACTACCACCACCACTCACCGCGTGAGACAAGACACCTCTTCCCCATCCATACATAATCCCTCTGATGTCTGCCAGACAACCACCGGCTCCTCATGTTTTACCTCCATCCCTTGGTATTCCCAGCTACACCCTGCCATCCATCTTGAGAGATCACAGTGTGACATATCCGACAAAAGATGCAAAAAAAACGAGAAAGGCAGAATATATCACAAGGTCTGTTTTGATACATCGCAAAAAAAAAGGAGAGAAACCTGCTTTTTACATGACGAGAGGGCTTTTATCTGCTACTCATTACCTTGCATGGGCTAACGCAGGCTAACACGGACTTATGCAGGCTAACTTGGGCTAACGGGCTCACACCATGAACCCTAAACCCTGATACCTCAACAGCAGAGCCGGACTTCTCCTGTTGCTACTCCCCATCCCGCGGGCCTTTGGCCTTGCCCCCCGCCCCTTCCTCGCCTTGCCCCGCCCCCTCCCCCCCTCCTCTAGCCTTTGGCCCAGCCGGTCTTGATCCAGGCTCTTATCTCCTCTGTGATCCCTGTGTTATTTCAGGAGCGCAGGGATTGGCTAATGATCTATTGACCCGATATATCGATCTCCACAGACGACCACAATGGACCGTGCACTAAAGAGCAAGCTGTCGAGCGTGCGCTCCCGTCTTGCCACACACACACACAACGCACGCACACACACACACACACACACACACACACACACACACACACACACACACACACACACACACACACACACACACACACACACACACACACACACACACACACACACACTCTCCAACCACTACTCTACCCATGGGCTCCCTCAGATGGGGAGAGACAGTCTTGATGGGCCCTTGTTTTTGCTTTTGACGTTTAAGTGGCCGTATCATGTTTTGTCCAAAATGAAGACAGGTAGCTTGGCTAGAGATGCACATGCTGTTCAACTAGTGCTAGCCTATCGATAGCCTACGATGGACTTTATAACGATGCACCGTTCGAGCAATGCAAGGATTCTGAAGATCGCCAAGAACAATGCTTTGAGCAATTAAAAAAAAAAAAGAATAAATGCAGAGAAAGACCAGCAGCAAAGACCCCCTGCCCTAGGTTGACAGTGGCTATATATAGCCCCTGGTGTGGGAGCGTGGGGCACTGTGTGGCTGTGAACAAACCACCTGAGCCCCGCTATGTATGACACGCTGCTTTTTCACCTTGCCCTGTGTCTTGTTTGCACCGTGGCACTTTGCAGTGCTTCTGCCGTCTCGGGGGTGTTGTAGCGGCGGTTGGCGGTGAGATACTCTGAGAATTTTTTCGCATCTTTGCACGTGTTCACGTCTCGGGAAGCAGAAGTTAAGCTAATGTTAACAACGTTTTCTGGGTGAAGAACCCAAACAGTGGTGACACCGCCGTGGCAGTTGCCGTAGCGGAATTACATTACCGTTGGAATAGAGGTGACACAATTTAGAGGTGTGTGTTAATGTGGTGAAGAGGAAACCAATCAGCAGAAAGGTGACTATAATGCTATATTTATTTAACGTCTCCATAAAATAGAGCTTTATGGATAAAATAAAAACGAGGCACTGTAAAAGGATCCCTACATTGCAGAACGCCTTCTCTCCCTCGTCCTCTCCTCCCTCAATCTCGCTCTCACTCTCTCTCTCCCCAACCCTCTCTCTCTCCCACCTATCTCTCTCTCTCTCTCCCACCTATCTCTCTCCCCCCCCCCTCTCTCTCTCTCTCTCTCTCTCCTCTCTCTCTCTCTCTCTCTCTCTCTCTCTCTCTCTCTCTCTCTCTCTCTCTCTCTCTCTCTCTCTCTCTCTCTCTCTCTCTCTCTCTCTCTCTCTCTCTCTCTCTCTCTCTCTCTCTCTCTCTCTCTCTCTCTCTCTCTCTCTCTCCCCCTCCCTCCTCCAAGCACGGGCCTAAACCGAGGACGGCGTAAATTCCTCGCGACGATTGCAAATGGCAATATACATGGCAATATAGGAATTAGTGTGGCTCCGAGAGATAAGTTGACGACTTTCTCGAGCGGCTCAATTTTCCACCCGCTGCAAGGAACAGATGGTTGACGCGATAGTGTCGCCCCGGGCAGAGCCGGCGGCGACGGCCGTGCCGGAGAGACGGCAGGGGAGGGACACGGGAGCCTCAAGTGCATGGACCAGTGAGGAAGAGCTAGAGCGAGAGAGGTTAGAGAGCGGGAGAGAGAGAGAGAGAGAGAGAGGGGGGGGGGGGGGGGGTTGGTGGGGATGCCTGCTGCTTCCACTCTTAACCTGCACGGGTGAATAGTTCCCTAATCAGATTGCTCTAATGAATAGTTAATTGCACATGAGCTTCTACTGTTTGTATACACATCGTTCAACATATTCCATTCCCCCGCCTCCTTACTCTCCTTGCTTCCTTCCTCCTTTCCCATCCGTTGCGTATCGTGCGCTCGCTGGGGTTCAGCGCGGTCGCCTCGTCAATGGCGCGTTGTCCTAGCAGCCGGTTGTGCTCCGAGGCAGCTGGGAGACGTACAATTACGTTCACAAAAATAACATTGAGATGGCATTCAAATGTTTGAGATGCACCCCGCGGTGCCCCGAAGGCTCTTCTGTCGGCATTAGCCGCGCGCTACCACTGCTCCTCTCACCGGGGGGTTGCATAGTTCAGCGTGTACCTTTTGTCGCTCTGTGATTGATGGGCCAGGCGAAACACAGACAGGAGGAGCTATCTGCCCAGGTATACGGCCTTCCATCTCCACAAGCGTTACGTCTGTCACTCGAGTTCGGCTGAAGGGAGGAGGGGAGGGGGGGGGGGTTGTGGTTGAGGCAAGGCCCTGGTGTTGGGGAGCATGTTATGAGAGCACCCCTCATGTATTATTTTAGGGTTCCTTCCTCCATGCCCCGTGATTACAATACCTCCGCCTGGATGGACTTGTGTGTGGGCGCCGGTAAACAAGTCAGTGTATTTCTGTCTTCTCTCCTGTCTATCTCCGAGAAATTCTGAGTGTGTTTGCCCTGTTTGCAAGCTTGTGTGAGTGTTTCAGTTATTTCTGTCTGTGTGCGTGAAAATAGCTCAATATGCATTGCTCATGGTGCAAGGCAATAGCACGAGTCATTATCCACCGTGTCAAGGATCAGGTTCTTTTAAAATAAGTCTGGGAACATCTGGTCACGATGGGAGGAAGGAGAGCTCGCTGTGTACTGGGGACTGGCAGCAGAACCAAGGTCCAACCCTGCCCCGTACAGAACCAGCCAAGGCTGGACACAACCCAACGCCAAAACAAGAGCGGCTCTCATTTTTTTCCATTGACTCCTGGGTAAATCCCATAATCCCACAGCAAAACCCCTAGCAGTGTTTTCATAAAAACACAACATGCACCGTTAAAAAATAAATAAAAGGGCAGGTCTTTGGCCCTGCCTTTTGGATCCATTTTAGGTCGAGCAGAATAAGAACCGTCATAAACCAGGTTTGATTTGGTCTGTTGTGTTGGAAATGACACAGGGGGGATTGCAAAGGTCAGGCAGTATATTCAAATATCTTCCACAGCAGGACTAGGTTGCACAAGTTATGCGTAAATTTGTTAATAAATATGCAGATGAATACCTTACTAGGTCCTTAGTCACTACTAGTTAGTCTCAAACTAGCAGTTTGCTAAATACGGTTTGCACCGTCAATGTAAAGTCCCAACTAGTAACAATTTAGCAGTGTGGTTAGTAATGTAGGTTGAACTCAAACTGTTCATTTCGTCCTCAATGTGACGTTAACCCGGTAGTAAGGAACCAGCAAGAAGCTACGAGGAAAACAAGGAATTGCTTGAGAAGACCGGAAAGGTCATCAATTTGCATGGCTCAGTTAGAAAGTGACTGTGTTTTGTTGTACTCTGGATGTAAATTAGAATAACTTTGTGTTGTGAAATAGTTAAATTGGCACTGTATCTAGGCTACCGCTGCTGGGCTCTGCACACTGAAGCACCCTGACTGCTAGGTATTCTCGCCCATATTGATATGATTCTTTTCATTTTTTCCGATTATGTTTTTGTCACCAACTGCCACCATTTACACCGTTAACACCTGCTTATCGGCGGTGTAAATATTCATAACTACTTAGCGATACGTGAGAAGTAGTTTGGGTGGTGCAACCCGTTATGATTTAGTGATGCGTAATCTGCAACTTGGTAAACACTTTATATATTATACATGTTATAACTAGACTGCCTTTGAACTCAAGCGCGCGCAGGCAGGGTGCATCCGGCTCCAGGTGTTGAAAATCAGTTATTCCTCCATCCGTTTAATTTGCCAGTAAACGGCAGGTGGGGGAATGAATGTGTTTGTGTGTCTGTTTGGGTATAGGGGCTGTGTGTGTGTGTGTGTGTGTGTGTGTGTGTGTGTGTGTGTGTGTGTGTGTGTGTGTGTGTGTGTGTGTGTGTGTGTGTGTGTGTGTGTGTGCGTGTGCGACTGTGTGTGTGTTTGTGTGTGTGCGTGTGAGCGCTCACAGGCTCCTCGTGTGCGTGCGTGTGCGTGCGTGTGCGCGCGTGCGCGTGTGTGTGGGGAGGATGACAGATCACAGATCAAGCACGACAGAAACCCCCCTCCCTCCCCACCCAACACCCCCCCCCCCCCCCCCCCCCTCCCAGGCTCACCAGAGCGGAACATCGAGTGGCGGCAATTAAAAAATGTCTGCCTTTACCGGGGGGCGCCTGGAGCCATTGTTTGGTCCTGCCTCCTCTCATCGCTCTCATTATCCTCACCTGTGGCGCTGGGAGACGGCCCTGCCTGGCCACCTTCTCCTCTGGCTGAAGAAAAACCTATGAGAAAAAAAATTAAAGATATAAACAAAGGCCTTCAGGTGGGGCTAGAGGTGCTTCATCTAATGCTGACGCAGTGTCGCTCCCGGCCCCCCCTGCTGGGACACAGAGCGGGTCTAAATGGCGCACAGCCCTCCCTGCCTTTCAGTGCGGCGGGGACTGCTTGCTGTTTTAGGCAGGCTGCTGTTGGGTGGACACGCAGAGTCGCAGTCAGTGCTGCTGTATGGGTGGGTATTGTGTGTTGTCAGTGTACACATTGGACTTGTTTGGTGTGTGTCTGAGTCTGTCTGTGTGTGTGTGTGTGTGTGTGTCTGTGTATGTGTGTGTGTGTGTGTGCGTGTGCGTGTGCGTGTGTGTGCGTGTGTCTGTACCCTGAGCACCCTGAGGCAGGGCATTGGAGCCAAAGCGAGACCGGTGTTTCCACACATGCCACAGAGGCAGTGACCCTCACCAGCATAATGACTCCTGGGGTTAATGCCAAGGGAGCGATCCAGCTCGCAGCCACAGGAGACGGGGGAGAGGAGCCGGGAGGGGTGGTGGGGGGAGGTGGGGGGTGGTGGCGTTAAGGAGCCACAAATGTTACACAGCTTTTGAGCCTTTTATTCCTGCATGTAAAACACAGCGATCTGTTTCCACACTGATTCAGTTTCACAAGCTGCCAGTGAGTCACTGCCAATCTACGTCACTCTGTCGCTCTCTCGATCCTTCCTCTTTCTCTATCTCGGTCTCTTTGTCGCTGGCGCTCTGTCTCTCTGTCTCTCTCTCCTTTCTCCCTTCTCTCTCTGGCTCTCTCTATCTGTCTGTCTGTCTCTCTCTCTCTGGCTCTCCGTCGCTGGCACTCTCTCTCTCTCTCTCTCTCTCTCTCTCTCTCTCTCTCTCTCTCTCTCTCTCTCTCTCTCTCTCTCTCCTCTGCTCTGGCACTCTCTCTCTCTCTCTCTCTCTCTCTCTCTCTCTCTCTCTGGCTCTCCGTCGCTGGCACTCTCTCTTTCTCTCTCTCTCTTGCATTCTCATGGATTTCTAAAGCTAAAAATACCAACACAACAAATGTTTGGAAAAGCCGTAAAAGGGTGGGAGCCGGTGGTGGTGGGAGTGGACTTTATCCCTAAATCGCGGCAGAATTTCTAATGGCGGTTTATGCTGGCACCGGGCTAGAAGTGGAATTAGAATGTGGCAATCTCCCACTCGCATCTTCTTAGGCACTGTACGATGACGCATGGCCACTGTCCCACTGCATTAAATGATTTGCGAAGTGGGATCTTTTTTTCTGAGGAAGAGGACTTTTCATGGGGCCGCACCAAAGCGAGCAGCCATTTGCATGGCATTTGCGGGCTCGCACAAAGGAAGAAGACATTTTAAGTGCCGGGTGCCGTTTTCCTGCAGACATTGTAGCAGAGATTGCTCTCGTAAATAACAATTTGGAATGAAATTGCAGTTACTTTGTGCACGTGAACCTCTTGGAATGATGCCCCGAAGGCCCGTTCGCGGTGTGTGTCGGCGTGTTTATTTGTGGGTTTGCTTCCCCGGCTATAAATCTGCCGTAAAAAACAAATAAATCCACACGTCTCTCTGCTTTTTGTCCATTACTTTCCACTGTGAATTGTAATGAGTTACAGAAATGAACTTCTTAGAATACTCGGCATACATATTGCTAAGAGTACAGACCAAAGGCCTTTTGACTTTCAGTCGATCCCCATCCACTTCCAAATTCCGGTGCCTGCATTAATACGGCCCATGTGTATTTGTGTAGTGAAACACAGAAAATGTTGTTTGACCGGATGAGTCTGTAAAGGGTGCATAGAGAGTTTTGGATGCTGGAAACCTATCCTGTTGTTGCATAACAGCGTAGATATTGAATATGTGACCCCTGGTACCATTTTATCTCTTCCCCGCACACAGATTGCATTCCATAATCTAATGAGACAGATATTCTTTAATGGAAATTCTGGACGAGGTCATGATTGCCCTGATAAAATGTAAGGTCACACTCTACATAATTCATGGCTCATCCTGACTCGCACACTGGTCTCATCACCCTTCATTACCATGGTAACGAAACCATCCTCCTGTGCATTTTATCAAATTATTTGCGTGGCGTATTAAACGGGACGGAGTGCGGGCTACTGCCAGCGGGCGCGTGGCAGCGGGGGGAAAAGCGATACGAGCGTCGTTGCGAGGTAATTGCCAGTGCATCATTAGGTTTCACAGAAGGCATGTTTAAACTCTGGGGCCCCGGGGTCGGCTAATAAGGGCACAGAGAGACAGGGAGCCAAACACACGTGACCAGATCAATTCACCCATACGTGTCTGACGGTTGGGGTCGGTGGATTCATTGCTTGCACAGGTCGGGCCTTTTTATATTCCGGTAAACCTTTTGAATAGACCTTATCAAGTATTGATAAAGGGCGTAGCAACAATATTTTCTATTAAATGTTCATTATTTATGAAGGCATCGATGATGTGAAGGATGTCATGTAGTGGATGAAAGAGAAGACTGCACCACCTGATTTTTCATTTCCCAAGAATAACGATTCGATTTGAGCTGCTTCACCTCACAGCCAAAATGTGACGATATCACTTTTGGCGTAACATTTACTTTTATATTCGGGGCATGTAGCAGACGCTTTTATCCAAAGCGACTTACAATAAGTACATTTTTCAGAAGAAAGAGAAAGATTGATCCTCCACACGGCCTTGCCCCCTCCACATCGCACACCCCTACACACAACATTGGAAAAGTTGTTCTGCAAAACTAAACGAAACAACGGTCATCATTTCCAACAAATCGTTGTCCCCGGATTGGAGTTTTTCAATATATGTCATGTGTTGAGCGGCACATTGTGAATGCTCACACGATGTCTGTTCCGAGACAGAAAACACTTAGTGTTTTCTGTTTATAACCTGATCCCATCCCGTACATCTGATTCAAGTGATAAAACTGGAAGACCATGATTGGTCGAGTAACAGCATGAAGCGACAGAAGATGAGTGAGATTTGGAATAGGTCCTTCCTCATCCGACCAGGCGTACAACACGAACACACGGAAAGCAAGTTGTGTAAAAATCTAATCAGACAGTATAAGACATCTGTAGCCTCCAGAAGATTGGAAGCTGTCACGTTGGCATCGGCCACTTTTGGGCATTCTACATCTGCCGAGGCTTTTTTTGGCTTCAGCACAGACGTCCCTTGCCAAGCAGAATTCAAGTAGTGAATACCAAAATAAATATCACGGTTTGTTTTTCCCGAAAGCTGCTGCCACCCGATGTCTTTTGCCTCACGATCTTGGTTTTGACATATCCTATTGTCGACAGCGAGTATCAATGCGTTAAATATATAGACAAATAATTGGGAAACAATTCAAATAACAAAGGGATTATTCATGTTCATTTTGGATGCGTCACTTGAATGAATTCCGAATGCCTGCCAGAATTGTGCCATAACTTTTGTTGAAGTTTCTCCGGAGTCATCAAGACTCCACAGCAAAGCCATCGGGTAAACAACGGTTTGGAAAGTGAAAGCAAACTCGAGTCTGAGATTAAAGTTAATGTCAGCAGAATGTAATTATCTGGCATGACTCAACAAGGAGAGAACAGGGAGGGCCAACAAACAACAAATACAATGCTATCCACCCCCCCCCCCCCCCTGCCAGATCCATTATCAATCAATGATAAACAATATGTGGGGATGAATGTGTACACACGGATAATACGGCAGGGGGGGGGGGAAGCGACGCTGGTCTGTCTTGATGACCCCAGGGCAGGTTTGTTTTGGTTTGCGTTTGCTGACAGTATTTTCTGGGGTCTGAGAAAACAATATTTTTCAATGTGGATCCTCATTTCCCTTTCCCTGACCTATTATTCTCAGGTCAGGGTTTTGCCATTGTTGGCTGATTTCAGCCAGGGGCCTCCCATCTTTAGAAGTTGGGAGGCCCAAATGAAGTGGCAGTGGCGAGGACACCATGGTTGTTTAGGGCTGTGTGTCTGTGTGTGTTGGTGGGGGGGCCACATGTCCCCCCCCTGCTGTAGAGACAACCTGCAGGGAAGGAAACTCATCATGGCCCTGGCCCAGGGTGTTGGGCAAGTGTTAGCGCCCAAATGGGAAAACGTGTTCAGCACAATAAGTGTGTGGAACTGGGGGGGGGGGTGGTGGGGGGCTGTATGGAGCAGCAGGGACCCTCCGTCTCTGTCTCTGTCTCTGTCTCGGTCTCTCTCTCTCCCCCTCTCCCTCTCTCCTCCCTCTCTCCCTCCCTCTCTCCCCCTCTCCTCTCTCCCTCTCTCTCTCTCTCTCTCTTCCTCTCTTCTCTCTCTCTCTCTCTCTCTCTCTCTCTCTCTCTCTCTCTCTCTCTCCTCTCTCTCTCTCTCTCTCTCTCTCTCTCTCTCTCTCTCTCTCTCTCTCTCTCTCTCTCTCTCTCTCTCTCTCTCCTTCATTTTCTTTCCCATCACTCTGTGTGTCAATGAAAACCAGTGGAGCACCCAACACACACACACACACACACACACACACACACACACACACACACACACACACACACACACACACACACACACACACACACACACACACACACACCCACTCCCCCAGCTCCACCCAACCCATTCCATTTAGGCATCCATCACCCCGCGGCGGGTTAACAAATAATTGACTGTACACGAGGCTGACTGACGACACAAAGAAACGCGCGTCTGCGGGTTGTTTCCAATCCGTCAGCCCCGGTGCTCACATGGCACCACGCGCCCCGCAGCACCAACGACGCGAACATCGCCAACGCTATTCCAAAATGGTTTCCGTGAGACGTGACACGTTGTGGTTCCGGGCAGCGGGAGCAGTGCGAGGGCAAGGTGTACAATGTGAACGGCTAATAGGCCGGCAGTAGCTCAGGAGGTAGAGCAGATTGGTCGGGACCCGGAAGGTTGCTAGTTCGATCCCCTGTTCCTCCTATCAGAGTGTCCCTGAGGCAAAGCCCCTGACCCTTACTGCTTCCGACGAGCTGAATGTTGCCTTGCATTGCTGACGTCGCCGTCGTTTTGTGAATGGTTGTATGATGGGTGAGCGTTAGGCAAGATTGTAAAGCGCTTTGAGTGGCCACTGGTCCCAAAAAAGCGCTGTATAAATGCAGTCCATTTACCATCTAACATTTAAAAGCCTCCGTAATGAACGTCTATCGCCTCGATGTCCGGGTCCTCGTTGTTTGTCGTTCGCTCTCCTAACATTTGACCCGGAGAGCTGACCTGCTGGGCTCCGCTGTGGAAACATCCGTCACGTGGAATGGAATTATGCCGAGCTGAGCGACGGCACAATTGATTTTTTTCTTTTTCTGTGAAAGCGGAAGCTAATTGGAGGAGGCTGTTGTTAATTTCGGC